>JAULUF010000044.1:1000000-1475000 GCA_031834385.1 Semotilus atromaculatus | reverse complement strand
GCACTAGTGCTGACTGTGAGAGTCTGCAGATCAGAGATGACATTGATGGCCTGGTGGTTCAGCTGAAGATGTTGTGTGGGGTGGTTGGACGTGTCCACTACATGTTCCTTCCTGAATTTCACGCTTATATGATTAATGAGCATTATGAAATTCTAAGAAAGCACATTAGAGTGAGCACTCTAACAGAGAAGCATGTATGTGCAGTGGGTGGACGCTGGGCCATGTCGAAGGGGGCTATTTTTTTAACTTTGAGAAGTACACTGCAAAATGTAAGACTGCAGAGATTTTGAACGCAGTTGTAGTGGACTTTAAGTCTATGACTTAAGACTATGGCACCCCGAAATATGGATCGCCCATCAGTCATGAAGGCAAATATTCATGACCTGTCCCATTTTAATGTACTTGATGGTGACCAAGGTTTCTTGTTTGTGCTTTTACAGAAGTCCATAAGTAAGGTCACTGAAGGGCTGAACGTTGACATCATGTTAACTCTGACCATGTTTGGCCAGAAAAGTGACGATATTCTGGATTTGAGTGCATTTGTAAATACAGAGTCTGTTGTGTCTCTGCACACAGCGTGCACTGTTCACGCTGCAGACCCTAGGGTCCACTTAATGTGGTCTAGGTATGGTGTGCAGGAGGTGGTGGGGAACAGAGGAAGTCTTTTCTCAGCTCTGGCAATGAACGAGACTTCCAACATCTCCAGCAACATTGACCACAGGGGTATTGATATCTCAAGGGCACTCCGGGGGGTGTTTAGGGAGAGTGAGCTCAGATACAAACTCACGTTTGTGCAATTATATGCTTCTACACCCCACAACAGGGTTAAAAAGGTCAGTGTGCATCCAGTCAGTGGGTGCTTGGTGACCTGAAGAATATGTGGAGTAAGGCAGACACATATCTGATGTACATGTCAGATGTGTGTCTGAAGTTCGGGCTCGAATTGAGCAGGTTGCTCTCTTTTACCCCTTTTCCACCAAGGCAGAGCTGGTGCTGGTTCGGAGCCAGAGCCTAGTTTCAATTCGGTTCTTTGTTTTTCCACACGCAAAGCACCAGCTCCGAACCAGGAAAAGTGGTTCTTAGGTAGCACCAAATCATTGCTGGTCTAGAACAGAGCCAAGTAAGAACCGCTTGCGTCAGGGGCTGGGGGCGGGGTTACCGTGACCAACAAGACGAATAGAAACTTGTGACCGCCATTTTTAAATAGCAGCTAGTCGAGCTAATAGCAGCTTGATTATAATATTCCAGCCCGTTCTCATCCCAAGGCGTCATATACTGAATTTCGTCTACATTCAACGCGCATGGTACCCTTTAGCGTCAATATGAGACGCAGATATATATGGGTCAGAAGGCGCCTCCTAGCGGTCTAACCCTAACCCTACACCATACCTAAACCTACCCATTTCTGTGCGTGTTATATTGACGCTAAAGGGGACCATGCGCGTTAGATTTAGACGAAATGTCAAAAGTGTCAGATATGACGCCAAAGGATGAGAATGCGTTGAATATTCGTCTATGTAAGTTACGGCGAGCTGCACAAACGCGTTGGATTCCGATGTATTTTTGCAAAACCATGAGCATCCATAGTAACGCAACGTCCGTTATTGTTGACGGCTTGTTCGAGATGCATCGGAGCGGCGCGAACCGATCGGAGCTGCGGGAGTGTTTGGAGATCATACGACTCCTTGTGCTTTTGGATCGCTTTCGCAGTGCTTTGATGTCATGCGGCGATCGATCTGCGAGAAGCCGATGCATCTCGAACAAGCCTGGCGTGTTTGTGTTTGGCGCTACCGCACTAGCGTTGCTGGGCAACATGAGACGTATGCAGTGACGTAAGATCTGGCTCTGTTGTGGCTCTCTAGCCGGTGGAAAGGCAAACCGATTCTAAGTAAGCTCGTCAGTCGAACCAACTCCGAACCAGCTCTGGCTCTGAACCAGCACCCGGTTCTTGTTGGTGGAAAAGGGGTAACTGAGGGAGAGATAAACCATGTAATGGACAGTGGGTCCACATTCGATGAGGAGGTGTTGGGAAATTTGCTAAGGAACAAGGCTTTGCTGGTTCCCTTCACTGATGTTGCCCCTGATGCTGGGGTCATGTGCATTGTTCAGGATGTGGCCAAGCACATGGTGGTTAAACTGAGGTCACTCTTTGAAAACCACACTGGCAAAGGAGGCTATGAGCAGACATGGACGGCATACCAATGTGAGCTGGGTCTGGAGGAGCTGTTCTTTGGCCACCCATTCTCCCCATGGGATTATGCTTACAGTGCCAGTCTGGGCACCAGCTCTAACCAGAGCAAAAGTGTTACATGTCAGGGGGGATTTGCTGGTTTGGCCCCAACCAGTGCAAGTGCTGGACTTGCTCCACCTCCGTTGCGGCACTGGACATCTAACCAGACACAGCAGAGTAGAATTGAACAGCTGTTCAGGTTTTCTGAAGCGGTCAGAGTTGGCATGAGTGTGGTTGGGGTAGAGCTGGTCATGCTTCTGCTCTGTGATCTGTTTGATCAAAATGATTGAATCCTCATCACAGCCCTGCAGAAAAGAAGCTGCCCGACGACACTAAAGGGCTACATGTCCATGGAGGGTCTTTGCGAGACCCTGGAAGGCGAGGCGTCTTTTGTATATCCGCATACATTTGGCAGGGCTAAAGATATGGTGGCCCAAGCAGGCCATGATGTGAAGTCGTGCCTGATGTGGGGATTGCGTGGCCACAAGCTCCGGTTCTTTCCAGCCTTAAAGTTTTACAGTGTTAAAAATAACAAAAAGGTGAACTGGAACTTTAAGGAGTACTGGGAGATCCATTAAATCTGCGAAAAACCGTCTGTGGAGGCGCGAGCGGTTAGCCTGGTGGGAGATGTGTGTTTGGAGCTGGAGAAAAGGGGTCTCAGCTTCATCCGAAACACGCAAAAATATATGGAGCATGGCATGTCGTGAGTGAAGGAGGTCCTGCTCAGGCTGCCGAAAGCGTTTAAAGACCAGGAGCTTGTGAAGGTCATGACTTTTGTGAGCTCAATTGGGCTCATTCAAAATGGTGACTATATCAGTTTCGATAAACTGAGAGCCCTTCTTGACGACCTCCCTCTGACCCAGGCACGGCTTAGGACACTACAGGTCTTATCCCGCCTTCGGTTACCGAGAGTGTATGGTATGAAGCTGTGGGCCTTACACGAGGCCATACCATTCAAACTGCGGGTCACAGCTGCGTGTGACCAAGAAAAGATTTGTGTGGGTGACAATATTATCTCAGAGCCTGTGGAAGAGGAGTGTGTGGAGGTGGACACTTCCACAGAGGTCCAGCATGTGAGGAGGCTGGTGCCACGCTGTCTCCCAGCTCCCTCCGCTGGACCAGCATCTCTCATTGATCAATCTTGATGCTGAAGTGCCTTCAAAAGAGGCTTACAGTCAATACATGGATCAGTGCCAAGCAATGTGGGTTCCTGTGCGCACGTTTAAGGCGTTCTGCATGAAACGCAACGCTATGATTAAATAAATGCGTTAGGGGAGGGTTCTTTCTATAGGGTTAGTGTTAGTAATTATAATAGGATTAGTGTATAGTATTTGTTAGTAATTAGTAATAGTTTGTAGTTGTTAGGGTTAGAGGTTGGTGTTGGTGGTGAGTTAGGCTAATGTGTTAGGTGTGTTGTGTGTTTTATTTAATTTTTTATAAGTTAGTACTAGGTGCGTTATGTGTTGTATTATTGTAAGAAAAGAAAAAAAAATTACCAGTAACCCAGCCTCTGACATTACACAAGCAGTGTAATAAAAACATAAAAAACCAATTAGGCCATTTGAAAAATGCATTTGACCAATCATAAAAAAATTTTGATTTGCGCATTTTTTTGTTAACCTTTGATTGTCTGTCTGTTGCTTAGACCCTCTGGAGTCTATGGTGTTTTTGGGGTTCTTGAGATGTTTTGACATGCCCTGACATTTGTGCTTTTTTCAGTTGCTTATAAACATATTAATGACACAGGTGAAATTACACTCTGTTTAGCACAAATATGGCTACCATAATGTATGAGCAACATGAACGTACATGTTTGTATTTTTGAGAGAATATTGTTTATGCATGGTTATTGAAAAAACAAAAAAATAAAGTTTCTGAAATAAGGCCACAAAACGCATACTAAATATCGGTCCACAAGACTTTTGACTAATGGATGTTGTCGCCTAGAGTTTTTTTTTCAAAATGATCTGAAAATCATCCTGCCTAATCACTCACATAAAACAATAGATTGTTTTAAATTGTAAAAAACATTTTTTTGAGTGGAAAGGGATTATGCGGATGGGCGTGAACGGCCCAACCCCCTCATGAATAATTAGGTGGTTCTCGCCTGACTAGATAATGACCCTACACAAGAATGAATGCAAGGACAATATATATATATATATATATATATATGAAGAGTTCAGATGCAAAAGCCTCTAAGTGCCATTTTAAATTTTCTTCTAGAATGATCATTTTTATCAAGCTTGTATATTTAAGTCCAGTAATTTCATTTAAATGGCAATGAAAATTATCTATTAATTGTCATTTAAGTGAAATTACTGAACTTAAATATACAAGCTTGATAAAAAATTATCATTCTAGAAGAAAATTTAAAATGGCACTTAGAGGCTTTTGCATCTGAACTCTTCATATATATATATACAATCCAAATATAAATGACAGTAAAAAGCACATTTTTAGTCATACCTAGAAACAAATCCTGGTCAAATAGGCTATATAGTTGGATGTGGGCATGTAAAAATAACGTTTACTAATGTAGGAGAGAGTCAGGGGCGGAGTGGGACCAAAAAATCTACCGGGAAATTTCGTAGACCACCGGCCCTCGGCCAAAATTTGCTAAAAAATGATATACTACTAATGACATATAACTAGGGATGAGCATTTTTGAAAAATATTGTATTTGAATATTTGGGCTCATAAAAATCGTAAACGAAATCGAGTTTTTTTCACCATTTTTGAACAAGCTTACAATTAGGCAATATATACACATAGCAATACATAGCAAATTGTGAAAAGCAATACCAGTGTTTCTCACAGAATTTTTTTGTAAAGCTTTAGTGAGTGGACCTGTCCCTCTAGGGGGGTTCGGGGGCATGCTCCCCCGTAAGAAAATTTTGTGCTTTTGTTGAAGATTTTAGGTAACACTTTATTTTACGACCCGCAAACAACTGCGTAAGTAAACCGAAATTACGGTGTACGTTTCTGTAATTATAGTGTACTTCCGTGTAGGTATAAGGGAACAATATGTTAAGTTTTGGGTAACAAAGGGGTAACAAGCAGATATACAACCTGCAAATAACTGCGTAAGTAAACCGAAATTACGATGTACGTTTCTGTACTTATAGTGTACTTCCGTGTAGGTAAGGGAAAAATATGTTATGTTTTGGGTAATAAAGGGGTAACAAGCAGAAATACAAGCAAATTATTTAATTATTTTAAAACTAACAGGTACCTATTCTGTTAATATATTCCAGGCAAAAATTGTACGTCTGTTGTATATAAAAGTTATCATCACATTTCTGGCAAAATATGTAGTGTGATTTCAAGATTATTTCTGTTCTGTTTACAGTTTGTGTTGATGTAATTTCAACATTGTGATTGTTTATTGTTAAACTTGTTTTAATAAATGGTTTTGGTTTAATTGTGCTACTGTACTTTTACAAGTACTAATTTAGAAATTTGTTGATAATGCTAATGGTGAAGCTAGGTTTGTCTGTTTCAGCATACTGGTTTAATGTTGTACTTACCCTGTAACTACACAGAACAAGGAGGTAACAAGCGCCACTTTAATTTACAGCCCGCAGGAGTCACACTTACCCTGTAAAATACACAGTTGAAACGGGTAACAAACACTACTTACAATACGAAACAACACTAGTATTCGCACAGTAATTACAGAGAAAGGTCTTATTAAGAAAAAAAAAAACGTTTTAATTACACAGTATATTTTCCCTGACATTTAAGTGTCATTGCAATACAATGTGATAAGGTAAGTAAGTACTACATGGTACGGTCTAAATTAAAATCATAGCAGAAACACATTTTTTTACTTAACATTAAGTAATCTAGTAAGAAAAGCCAATAAATTCAATTTGTATCATACTGTGCTTACATACATTGCAGCCATATATATATATATATATATATATATATGTTAAATTTTCAACCCACAGATGTCACAATTACCCTGTAACATTGCACAAGTCAAGAACATATTTTGCCAGAAATGTAATGATAACTTTTATATACAACAGACGTACAATTTTTGCCTGGAATATATTAACAGAATAGGTACCTGTTAGTTTTAAAATAATTACATTATAAATAATTTGCTTGTATATCTGCTTGTTACCCCTTTATTACCCAAAACTTAACATATTTTCCCCTTATACATACACGGAAGTACACTATAATTACAGAAACATACACAGTAATTTCGGTTTACTTACGAAGTTATTTGCAGGTTATATATCTGCTTGTTACCCCTTTATTACCCAAAACTTAACATATTGTTCCCTTATACCTACACGGAAGTACACTATAATTACAGAAACGTACACCGTAATTTCGGATTACTTACGCAGTTGTTTGCGGGTCGTAAAATAAAGTGTTACCAGATTTTATTATTTGGAAATTAAGTAATTTAGCTATAATTTAGACACCATTATTTCTCTGTCTTTGAGGTGACTTTGAAAGACTGCAAGGCTTTAATTGTGAAAATTAACACCTTTCCATTAGTGGATCTGGCAACACGGGATCTGGCACTCGCGCCCTCACAACGTGCTCTCAAAGCCACGTTCACTGCGCAGCAAAATGAATTGCAAACCCTCATATGAGGTGGTTTAAACTTTTAATTAATCATTCAGAGAGCTTGAAATTTTATTTTTGAAGTTAAAAAAATGACAGAGGTCCGGACAGCTGGGTACGGCCATGACATAGCTTACTATCGTAAGGGTTTCTTTTAGTTGAAAACATTAAACAATATGTGTACACAAAAAATTATAAAGAACAAAAGCATTTAAGCTCAAGCAGCGCGAACGGTAAAAAAAAAAATGCAAATAAAGCAGACTGCACAGTTACAGAACGTACACGCACTCGAGTCAGCATATGGCTAATGTTTCATGTTCATAAATATACAAATAATATCCACATGCTCGAGTGAGAAAACGCGCTGCGCTGACAGACACAAAATATAATGGTTTGCTGCTAAGCAAAGTTTCTAAAAGCACTTTGGGTTTTCAGTTCTTAAACCTGTCTAACGAAACTTAAAGGAAGTAACGTTATGTCTCAAAATCATTTTGCTATCAGAAGATATCATATATCTGATCACTCGCGCTACAGCTGCGCTTAACGTTACCTGTAAGTTGTTAAAGCAGTGCAGTGATCATGGACAGCTGTCTTTCCTCAGTTTGGATTTCATGCGATTTCTCATTGTGGTGTACTTCCATTTTGTAATATCATTTTCATTTCAATAATTCCAAACTTTACGAGGCAGACGGCGACATTATGTTATCAAATACCACTTGTTAAACGCGCCGGCGCCACCCAGTGCATTTAATTATAACTGTGAGTTAGTGCTTTGGATTTATCATGGATTCACTGCATTAACGGCAAGAAGCAACGTAGTAAAATTCGAATAGTATTTTATTTTTCAAATAATAATTACAGATCGAATATCCGTGCACATCCCTACATAGAACTCACACCGACCGTCCGTTAAACTTTCAAAACATGACGAGGAAAAAGAGATGTTCGGTGGCTTTTTACATCAAAGGCCGGCCCGACAGGCTATACCATTTGGGGAGGGGCCACGCTCTGATCCCCTTATGTTTTGGAAAATCCTAGACATGGTTGGACCTGCCGAACGGGTTGAGCACAGTGTTGAGCAGAGACAGAGAGACTGCACAGTGACAGTTTGACCAGCGGAAGCGGCCGCTCATCAGGCCGCCAGATGGTATTGCTAATAATATAATATCACTATAGTATAACTATTATCAGACCGGCCCTCACGGCCTCAAAACAATACCGGCCCACCGGGAAAAGTCCCGACTCTCCCGATTGCCACTCCGCTACTGGAGAGAGTGAATGAATGACACAGATGCGATGGACAGCTGTAGTAGCCTAACATCGCGCGCGCGTCTGTGCCATTCATTCATTTACACACAAAATTACACACAATTCATATTTAAACAGTCTTTGTGCAGTTTCCAGACACTATTCAATAACGCGATTAGAACAAAGCATTTAAGAATAAATAACTTACTTCATCAGCTGAATCCGTGCTCCTGAAATGAGTAATGAATCTAACGTTACCAGCACTTCTGAGGTAACTTTTCCAGGATTATTACGATAGTATTATTCCTCAGAGCGCAGCAAGAGGTAAAGTCCACGATTCTTGTTCAACTTGATGTGTTTTATCCAGCTGATATGGGGGCGTTAACAGTTGTCATGACTTGCCTCAGATCATTTGCGTTTGAATAGCGTGCGCTCTCTGTGGGCGTGGTCACATTAAAAGATAATTAGCTGAAATGAGGAGGACTGACATCTCTCTCTTTTTATATAGATTACATAAACAGAGAATATTTGTTTTAGTTTTGAATTAGATAATTTAAAAGTACACACTTTAATGATTATAAAGATATATTGCTCATGCATGTGTGACTAGTATTCGCTGAGTTTTGTTTAAGTTTAGAGACGTGCTCCAGAAAAAAAGTTCACGGAGACGGAGAGGCAGAAAGCACACCCTGTTTATTTTCTTTATTTTACAAAAGTACAATGTTTTATTTCGATTGGAAGTGGACCCATAAAAAAGTAGACATTTAACAGTTCATTTTTTCATATTTCTTAAGTGTGTATGACAAAAAATGACTGAGTATTTTAAGTCTATATTGCTGCTATGTGAAAAAAATCGCGCAAAACGCGCCGGCGCGTTTTCAGACCCCAGAAGCCGCCTTTCCACTGCACACGACAAACGACAGCCGTTAGACCGGAAGTCATTCATTTCCAATGGAGAGTCGTACGGGAGCTGCGGGGAGTTCCGATCATATGCGTATGCGGAAAATTCGGATCCGATTTGAGCTTTGGATCCGTTGAAATATCTGAACTTCTGCGGCTAGACCGTATGCGACCGGCCGACCGGATGTGATGTATTCCAATGTAGTCCAATCAAATCAGTGTGCGCAAGTTGAGAATTATTAATACTTTTTTTTTTTTACTTGATCCGAAACACTTAATACTTTTAAAAAAGGCATGATTATTCATAAATAAGTTAAAAGAATGATGAATTTAATATATATATATATATTATTGGTTTTAATGTTGTATTCCTTTTCCCTCCAAAAATATTGGCGGTCATTTTTGATGTTTTCATTCATTCATTCATTCATTCAACCATGGTAAATGCACAGAGAATAAAGGCTCTTGTTGTTGCACTCATTTACTGGAGACGCAAAAAGAAATACTCCAAATCAGTGTGGGTAAAACACTACCTGGCACGGAGGAAACATCTCGGCGAGTATCACCGTTTAGTGCAAGAGATGCGTCTAAACCAAAACGGGGAAGATTTCCGTGATTATTTTCCGGTCTCACGAGAGGAATTTGATGAGATTCTCCAGGCTGTTGACCCAAAAATTACCAGGGAGGATACTTCATTCCGGGAGTCCATCAGCCCAGCCGAGCGCCTGGCAATTTGTCTCAGGTACAAACTTAAATCAGTAACATAGAAATATAAATATGTATATATAGGCCTATGTGTGCATATATATGTATGTGTGAAAAACATTTATTTCATAATGTGATTTCCCCTCCACTTTTTTTTTTGAATGAAAGTTCAAAAGGATAAACGATGCAGATTTATTTTTTTACAGCCATTTTTTATTATATTTACCAGGGGTACCATTAATTCTGAGCACGATATATATATAGATATGTATATGTATAGATATGTATGTATATATATATATATATATATATATATATATATACTATATGCCCACAATTTATATTTTTACTGCCCACAATTTTGTTGTTGGTAAATTTGCTGTTTTCTATATGTAAATGACCACTGTACACACCCAAATCAAGTATATGAAATAGTATAACATGACAGGTCATCAAATAGGCCTATAACACTTGCTTGTCTGAAAATATATATATAATTATAATTTATAATTATGTATTATTTGTAAATATAATTTATTCTCATGCAATATTATTTATATCATTACCTGCATTTTTTAAAGCTGCCGTCGGCAACTTTTTTTTGATCATATTCAGCGAATTCAACACTATATTCCGACAGAACAACATAAATAAAGTGGTTTTAGAAAAAAACCCGAGCTTCTAACTCCACCTGGAGCGTGTTATTTGTTTTGCAAAAATCCACCGCTCCCGGTTCATTGTCTCCAATCAGCGCAGGGGGGTGTGAGATATGACTGTCAATCACAAGTCGTGCACGCACACGTCAATCACATGCACACGCCTGAAGTTCGCGCAGTAGCGAAGAGTGATGGCGCACTGACGAGCACGAACTCTGTGGGAGGGTATTCGTTGATAGTAGGGAGGGGCATGAGAGTTGTAAACATTCAAAATTTTGCCTAAGTCCACTCAATCGGCCAGAGTTGCCGACGGCAGCTTTAAATATAAATGTTTACCACCAACTTATCTTATGTCTTATATTTCAGATACCTAGCCACTGGAGACTCATACCACTCACTGTCCTATCGCTTCAGAGTGGGCTGGTCTACAGTGTCCACCATTGTCCCTGAGGTGGCAAAGGCTCTCTGGGAGGGTCTGGTGCATCAGTACATGCCAGTGCCACAAGAAGAAGATTGGCAGACGATTGCCCAGGACTTTAATGTGCGCTGGAATTTCCCTAATTGTTTAGGGGCCATTGATGGTAAGCATGTGGTCATCCAAGCTCCACCCAACTCAGGCTCCCATTTCTACAATTATAAAGGAACCTATTCCATTGTATTACTTGCAGTAGTTGATGCCAACTATTGCTTTCGGGTGATAAATGTCTGTGCTTATGGCCGTGAAAGCGATGGTGGCACCTTGAGGGACTCTGCTTTTGGCAGGGCCCTTGAAGCCGGCACCCTGACAATCCCGCCAGATGCCCATCTACCAGGTGCTGAACATCTAGGCCCACTTCCTCATGCTTTTGTTGCAGACGAAGCTTTCCCACTCCGTCGCCATCTCCTGCGGCCCTATCCGGGAAAGAACCTGCAAAGATACCAACGTATTTTCAATTACCGTATGTCCCGGGCCAGGCTGGTTGTGGAAAATGCATTTGGCATTCTGGCATCTAGGTTCAGGATGTACCACAGGGTCATGGGTCAGCACCCTCAAAATGTCGAAGCATGTGTGAAAGCGACATGTGTCCTCCGCAATCTCCTGCGGAGAAGCAAAACCACTAACCCCTCTGCACCAATGGAGGGAACAAACAGCAGCATGCAAGGCATCGCCCGTCAAGGTGCTAACAATTCCTCGAGGGAGGCTGTCCATGTGAGGGAAACCTACGCATCTTACTTTTCCTCTGTACATGGTGAGGTTCCATGGCAGCATCTGGTGTAGAAGTCCTTCCAACAGACCAAAGGCCCTTTTAAGGGCCACCACAGTTTCACAAAAGGCTTTTTTCCAGTTTAGTGTGTATGGTGTCTCTTAATTATGTTCATGCTAAAGCTATTAAACCTATTTAAATTATACTAAATAGAGAATTTCATTATTTATATGAAAATCATATTTAAAGCAAATTTATCTTGGTACTGGTTGCTAAAAGAACAATGCATGGTAGCAATTAACACACGTTCAAGTAAATGAGTACTCAAAAACTTTATTAAAGAACAGTGTGTCAGTGAACATGTCAGAAAACATAATAACGTGTGTGTGTGTGTCAGTGAACATGTCAAAACATAATAACGTGTGTGTGTGTGTGTGTGTGTCAGTGAACATGTAAGAACATAATAACGTGTGTGTGTGTACTGTATGTGTGTGTACTGTATGTGTGTATACGTGTGTGTGTACTGTATGTGTGTGTTTGTGTGTGTGTAAAGAGGTCCAGCCAGATAGGAGGTCCAGTTGAAAATTTCTGCAGGAAAAGGAGAGATAACTTTAGCACCATTATTCACATTTTATTTTAAAAAACTTCAAAACTCACAGTCAAACTCAGCCTCAAAAATTAGCTGGTGGATTTTCAGTTTGGTGAGTTCCCTGCATTTAGGCTCAAGTCTCTTCAGGGCTGGCAGCAAACTCTGCAGAAACTGCATATCAGGATCTTCTGAGCCAGCAGGGGCAGGGCAGCTGGAAGTTTGTATGGCTTCAACGACCGTCCGCTCAAAAGAAGACATAGATCCTGATTCAACTCTCCTCCGGCGTTGTCGTGGCTGGGCAAAGTCTTTTCCACTCTGCCTCTTTCTGCTCTCCTCCTCTCCAATCACGTCCTCTCCCAGGCAGTCCATCCTACTCTCTTCTGCACTGATTTCTACTCTTATTTCTGTTGTGTCCTGTCCTACCTGCTTTTCTTGCACATGTATTTCCTCTGCCATTACTTCTGCACTATCTTCCTCATTTCTTCTCCCTTCTCGTCTCTCCTCCACTTCCATGTTCCCAGATGTGGGGAGAGAAGAGATAAATGGTAGGTGGAAAGACATTATATGATAGTAACGCCAAGGCCGTTTCTGGCTGGCAGCTGCTCCGCTTTTTCTTTTCTTCTCCTCTCTCCTTTCCCTGACATAAACATCACGGAGATCCCTCCACTTTTTCTTGCACTCATCCACTGTTAAGTTTAAAAACAATTACATAACTGTAAAATTAACTCTCATAACTGTAAACTTACATCTTAATTTACTAATCAAATTACAAAAACATGAAGAGTGATCCCTTATTTTAATTTTAGATCATTACTAATTAGCCTACACCCAACACTGCTAATTAGTTTGTAGTTGTTAGGGTTAGAGGTTGGTGTTAGTGGTGGGTTAGGCTAATGTTAGTTTTTATATAAGTCAGTGTTAGGTGTGTTGTGTGTTTTATTTTTTAAATTAGTATTAGGTGCGTTATGTGCTGTATTATTGTAAGAAAAGAAGAAAAAAATTACCAGTAACCCAGCCTCTGACATTACACAAGCAGTGTAATAAAAACATAAAAACCCAATTAGGCCAATTGAAAAATGCATTTGACCAATCATTAGACATTTTTGACTTGCGCATTTTTGAGTTAACCTTTGACTGTCTGTTTGTTGCTTAAATCCATCTTTTCCCGCTCTTTTCTCCAGGGCTTTCCTTTCTGTACCCATTCATCAGTCCCTATGTCTTACTCTAAATCCTTCATTATATCTGCCAAACTTTCATTGGATGTCTCTCTTCTCTTTAGGCTTTCTTCAAGGGCCTTGGTGTCTCTTTTCCTGACTCCCACTTTCAGCTTGATGCCTCCTCTTCCCTTCCATCCTCATATCTCATATGTGCACTTGCTCTCACCTTCTCTGTAACTCGATAAGCTTATCTCTCTTTCTTCATTCTCCTGCATTACAGCTTGCTAAATCTACGTGCAAAATCTGAAATTTTAAAAACAATTCAAAAGTCAAATTTTAGATCACAACAAATAGCAGAGAATAGATTAGGCATGAAACTGTTATTTATGTGACTTTCAGATATTAATCTTTGCAGGATGTTTTCATTCCCTTTAGGGATGCACCGAATCCAGATTTGTGGGGTTCGGCCGAATACCGAATCCACTGGTTAAGGTTCTGCCGAATCCGAAACCGAATACCGAATACCGAATCCTACTCTCATCCTCAGTACATTAACACAGTAAACACATTAATGAAGTAATCAACGTGGATTTTTCATTTTATTTAATTTTAACTGTAAAAAAAGAAAAAAAAAAGAATAAGCAGCATTATGCATTTTAACAGCAGCGATGTTGTGTATTGTATAGGGTCCTTGCCACCACGAGACAAATCGGCATTACAAATTGAACATGTAGCTCGACTTGAATTGCTTTCTTTTGACTGAAAGTACTGCCAAACAACACTTTTTCTGCTCACGAGTTACATTTTGACTTTCTCACAGCTACTGCATTCGAACAGTCCACCTCTGTAACGAGTGGAAATAAGGTGTGGCCCCTTTAAGAGCTGAGCGCGCCCTGTTGAACTGTCTGCAGTTTGTATTGTATGTGCCGTGCGCCTCGAACTAGAGCCTCGAACACCCGCCCATGTATGCGGGTTATTTCTGTTTGACGCTCATTTTTATCTTATTTTGTTAAGTAACGCTGTGGACGGTAGAACGTGTGACAGACAGTAACACGAGTTCGACTGGGGAATAAAGTGCGAGTTGTGAGATGCCAATCATCTCCGTGAGTCTGTCTGGCCTCTGCAGTAACTTTAGCTGTGAGCTCAGCTATCCCTATTTTTCTTCCTGACACAACAGGCTTGTTCGACTTGAACCGGCGCTGCACACTGGCTGCACAGACCGCTCGGTTTATGACATCAAAGTACCGCGAGAGCGATTCAAAAGCACGAGGAGCATCTGCTCTCTATTTGCTCTCGCGGTACTGATGTCATCCACTGATCGGGCTGTGCAGCGCCGGTTCAAGTCGAACAAGCCTAACGTAAACACCTTCCCATAATCAACAGCAGCGTGACGTCGACGTAGCGCGCGTAGTGCGCTATGGGTTCGGTTCGGTGGAAAAAAATTCTAAGGTTCGGCAGAAACCGAACCCCGTTAAAAAGTCCAATATTCGGCCGAATCCGAAGCCGAATCCTGGATTCGGTGCATCCCTAATTCCCTTAGAGCTATATTCCACACGACATGAACAGTCATTTTCAAAATTCCATGATAGGGGCTCTTTAAGATGATTAGTCTTTCTCGGGTATTTTAAAAACGCAGTTCCTCTATTACAGGTCCACTGGTGGGGATGACAGTTACAAATAAAAGTGTATGTTGTAAATGGTTACTCACTTTCTGCTTAATAAGCTAGTCAGAAACCAGAAAAGGTGAACTCTTTCTCTGTCTCCCTCCTTTCCTTCATCACATGCACACACACACACACACACACACACACACACAGATCACTTTCTTCTTGCAGCCCCTCCTGTAATTATGTTCCCTTCACAGTTTCCATTTAACAAATATGCCTTGTATAAGTTAAAGAATTCGTTTTTTTTTTTTTTTTAAATAAGTACTTTTTAAAGTTTTAATTAAAACATGAAATGGTAAAAAAGAAAGACAGAAATGGCAATGCTACTATTTGATTTGCAGTGCTCATTTCATTCATGGAGTTAACACTCATTCGTGTTCCATAGGGTTGGTGATATGGGCAATAATTATTTTGCGATAAATTATCAGTCAGTATTGATAATTATCACAATCAATGTCAAATATTTATTCATTTTAAGTTTTAAATGTTCTCCAACTGTATTTCAGTATGGTAAGAAATTACAGTAAAATAATGCATTTCATTTTTTCATTTTACAGTAAGCTTAACACTACTGTAGTACGGTAATTTTACTGTTGAATGAAATACATTAAGTACTGGATAATTGTTGCCAGTAAGTTACTGTTAATTTGACAATAATGTTTTTACAGTGTGGATAAGGCAAACGCATTAAGAAGACCCAAGCGAGCTCTGAGGGATCTACAGAAGCCTGGGAACAGCAGACGTCATGTGTTAGTGTTGTGCCCAGGCGTGTCGTAAAGACATGGGCATTCGGGGCTTCAGCCTCAGAGGGTTTTTTATAGCCCTGGATCTCAAAAAATGTAATTTATTGATAATTATTATTTTGTAATAATTTTGTATTTATTTTAAAAAATTTACGGGTCTTTTAATCTATCCTTCGGAATCATGCATTAAAGACGATTAAAATTTGTTCAAGCAGATCAAAGTTACTATGGTTATTGATTACTATGGTTATTGATAACTATTACTATGGTTATTGATTACTATTACTATGGTTATTGATTACTATGGTTACAGCATGCGCACCAGAGGAGAGAGAGAGCCTGAAAGAGCCATCGCTTAACTTACAGCTTTAGGGCTTGACTGTCATTGTTGTTTGTGGCTTCTGGTGGTACCTATTATGGACATTAGACACTTTTTAAAAAGTTAAATATGGAGTCATGAACGATACGAGGCGGATACGATCTATTGGCGCCGTTCCCTCTTTAGCTCTTTAGCAAACCCTGGTCTTACCTAGCCCTGTACTCACTGTGGTATTAATGCAGAACATGTACTGTATAAAGTACGTGGGACCTTACTGTTTCGCCTATAGACCCCGTCACGGTTGATGTCACAGGAAAATTCGCTGTTCGCAGTGCGCATGTCGGGGTCAGAAAGTTCATTCCATCCCATTGAATTGTGTGGTAACAAGAGAATTTCTCGTCAAGAAAAAAACAGTACCAGCTCGCCTCGCCTTTGTTTGGTTTTCCACTGTGTAAAAGTTGTACCCGTACCTGCCTTCGGGTACTTTTTTTCGTACCACCTCCGGCGAGGTTCTGAGCGAGCTGAGGCGATACTAAAATGTGACGTGTAAACACAGCAGACTGCTGATTGGTCAGAGAGAATCGTCACTATTCACTGCGTCATCACTGCACGCGCAAGACGGAGTATCCTGAATAACCCCGCCATTTTTAAATAGTTTGGTCAGATTGCATGATATCCCCATTACTACTATTTTTATGGCAACTCGGAAGAATACGCCGTGGTCAAACGAGGAGTGTGTGTCGCGACTCGCGGCTCGCGCAGAAGATTATGTCACGACAGTTTCCTGCAGCGTCGCTGTGACGACCAGGTACTATTGTGGAGGTACTCTCTGCAATGGAAACCGGAGCGAAAAGCGAGCCGAGTCGAGGCGAGCCGAGTTGAGCTGGTACTGGTAATGGAAAAGCGCCATAAGGGACTGAAACTTGTTCCCCCGAAAAGTTATTAAAGACATCGTTAAAATAGTCCAAGTGACTATAGTGGCTCAATCTTGGAGGTCCTCTTTACCTCCACACTAGTGGCCATGTTTTGGTTTCAATATTTTTTTTAAAATAAATACACATAATGAAATGAAATATACACTACCATTCAGAAGTTGAAATCGATAAAATTTTTTAAATGTTTTTAAAAGTCTCTTCTGCTCAAAGCTGCATTGATTAGATAAAAAAACAGTAAAATTGTGAAATATTGTTTTCTATGTGAATATATAGTAAAATGCAATTTATTCCTGTGATCAACGCTGTATTTTCAGCATCATTACCCCAGTCTTCAGTGTCACATGATCCTTCAGAAATCAGGATAATTTGATGATCGACAAACATGTATGTACCGGTAATAAACATTTATGTTATTTTTCAGGATTTTTTTATCAATAGAAAGTTCAAAAGAACAGTTTCTATTTGAAACAGAATCTTTTGTTACATTATAAATGTCTTTACTGTCACTTTTGATCAATTTAATGCAACCATACTGAATAAAAGCATTAATTTCTTTCCCAACATTTTTTAAAAATACATTCTTACTAACCGCAAGCTTTTAAATGGTAGTGTATAATGCTACAAAAGTTTATATTTCAGATCTGAAGGATCATGTGATGAAGACTGGAGAAACGATGGTGAAAATATTTTATTGTATTATTATTTTAAATTGTGATAATATTTCATAAAATTACTGTTTTTACTGTATTTTAAATCAATGCAGGCTTGGTGAGCAGAAGAGACTCTTGAACTTTTGAACAGTAGTGTACATCCAACAGAATGATTCTAGCTTTATTTACCAATGTAGTTTTTACCCTAAAAACAACTGGATGATTAATGTGGATTATGTGACACTGTGATAATAATGTTTGTTCCAAAAGACTTGATTAAATGCATGAAACTTGTTTATTAGATATTGTCAAAATTTCACCTGTAGTAAGTCAGTTTGGTCACTGGGTAAGCACTACAGCCTTTGGAACACGCTAAACTACTTTAGGTGAATTACATGTAGCTGTCTGTTTGCACACAATGGAAAAAATTACAACTATTTAGACGGTCCCTATCTTGTTTACCATACAACATTGGACATTCAGTGGTCAATACTTGCCCATTTTGATTTCGATTGTGGAAAATGTTGTAGTTGACCACAAATTATTATTTTATTTTTTTAAATTAAATTATAACAACAACATTTCAGTCTTTCCATTTGTATGACAAATTCGTATTGTCGCGCTGCTCTCCTTGACGTCCATCCGCCATTTTTACGATCAGCGCAATGCATGATGGTATGTAGGGCTTGGGTTAGTGACCATCGGTTGTACACTACTTTTCAAAATGCATTCTGGGATACATTGAGTGGACTATATCCACCTGTTTCCGGGGGGCGCTCCTGTAAAAAATAAAGTGGGTGCAACTTCCGGTCAGGCGGTGGAAGTAGCATACCAATGGTATTTTGTGTGCTATTTAGCGAAGAGGCTAGGTGTTTTTCGGATAATGTTTTACTATTTAAACAAAGTCACAAACCTTTATGAGAGATGTCGTTACGGAGCTCAGGGACAACATGTGCTATTCGCGGTTGTACATAGGCCTATAACCGGACTAAACTAATTCAGTGTCAAATTTTATTATCCAACATTCTTGGACTAAATATTTTAAGTGAAGGCTACTGTGAAGCAACATATTCAGAACATGAATGACACACAGTAAACATTTCATAGTATATATAATATAATATATAGGCTATATATATTTCAAACGTCTGTGAGGCAAGTAGACGCTGAGTTTCGGTTCATTTATGAGACGAGCTGCAGTTCAGGCGCCGCCGCCTCCGTGTCTTGATTATGATCTGCTATATTTACTTTTTATTTATTAAATCCAGGCAATTTGTAGATGAAACATTGATTAAAATTAAGATACAATTAATACAAAACGAAATTAACTTTAAATAAAGGCTCAGTGCTTTCTAAAAGTTAAAGATTTCTTTGTGCCACGTCCCTCATGTGTATTTCCCTCATATTAAATATAAAATGCATGTGTTATATTTTTCTAATGTCTGGACTCCTTTATTAATGGAGTATGATATATATATATATATATATCTATATAAACAGATGTTTCAATAGCCTCAATGCATTTTCTGAGAATTTATAGGCCTATTTCAGGTTTTGACTGCAAATGTCACGTCAATAACGCTGGAATCGCCCAATTTTAAATAATTTATGCTCAACTAGATGTGGTGTAGGTCTACGAATTTTATAATGTTAACTTCAAATAATACAAATAGTAAAGATATGGTATATATTGGATCTGGACGGGAAGGATATCTCTGGGAGTTGAAAGGGGTGTGTCGTGATTCTGATTCTGACACAGGTTTGTGGATCATCTGAGTATCGTGATTTCGGTTTTATTTAACATGATTATTTTTTATTATTATTAAGGAACAAACGAGGGTCTAAGGGTTTAAAGAAACGCCGGCTCGCAGCAGCTGTCCAGAGCACCGCAGCGCATATCTTCAAGTTTAGCCATAACCGAACGTCCAGTTTAACTGCCACAAGTTGATCTTCTTGTAATAAAGAACTCATCGTGGAAAAACACGCTGTATTTTTGTATTTTCATTGCATTTTTAATTGATAAAAAGTTAGACAAATTAAATAATAAATTTTTGTATAAATATTAATGATTAATCGATAGTCGAATGAATGAATGAGTGTCACGTCTCGTTTGTTTATTTCGAACCGGAAGACGCGCCCACTTTTGACGCAAGGCCTCATGGGGCGTAGGAAACTTGTGGATAGGGTATAATAATCATCACTATTCGGACAGCACTACAAAATGGCGAGCTCACTATATAGTCCACTATATAGTGAGTAGTGGGAGATTTCGGACACAGCCCATGAAATACAGAAAAATAACATGGACTATGTTCCACATAACATTTGCTCCTAACCATTTCAGTTAATAAATGGTATATTTTTACTTTACAGCATGTCAAACACACGATAATTAAACCATCAAACCTCACATTTCCACATATGTTCAGGAGAAATAACCAGCCTTATAAACACTGTGTAGTTTTAACTCACAACAGAAATGAATGAATAAATAGTCTATACCTGGAAAAGGGGAAAATAGACATAAATAAATGAGACGACACGAACTCCTTGTTGTCTGTGCATCAACAAGCTGTATTGGCTGTGACGCAAAACATATTTTGTGTCCGCTACTGCCTGCAGCCTTTGGTTTCCCCCTAGTGGACATTTCCTGAATTACACTTCATTTTTTTACTAACAAAACAATAATAAATTCACATACCATATTGTTTAGTATTGCATTTATCATATTGATTTTGTTTAATCACACTACACTACACTAGAGCTGTTGAATATCTGGGGGTTGTTTTCTTCAGATGGGGCTTAGTCATTCGTGGAGCTGTAGATGCTATAGATACTCCCGCCTGAGAACAGAAAATACTCTTCCTCTTGTAAGGTGGACTTTTAGTGGAGCAACATTTTACATGAGTAGTAGCCCTTCTTTACTTTCACTAAAGTACATGACGTGCGTGATGTTTTATTTTTTTTGTCCATCATTGTTAATTTAAGTGATGTCAAGACAAGACATCAGCTTTCTGCAATTCAAAACACCTTAATGAAAATGTATGAAAATTGAATAGCCTATCACGATTATAGTGACCAAAATTATCGTGATTATCAATATTATCACGGTTTTGTTAAAATGAGATGAAAGCGTTCAAAAAGAGTTGATGCTCACACTAAATTAAATAATAATAATAATAATAATAATAATAATAATAATAATCAGAAAAGACATTAAACAACAACAAACCCAACCCATACAATCCATTACAACAGAATGATTCTAGCTTTATTTACCAATGTAGTTTTTACCCTAAAAACAACTGGATAATTAATGTGGATTATGTGACACTGTGATAATAATGTTTGTTCCAAAAGACTTGATTAAATGCATGAAAATTGTTTATTAAACATATAGATTGTGACAAAACAGGCTGTCAGTCTGTGTGTTGGTCGGGATTTTTCAACTATTTCAGCACATGCGATTTTTACATAGTTACATCCAGTATGTGGCGGAAAAGCACTGTTATGAGTGAGTAAGTCAGCAACTATTTTTCTCCATTTTTAAAAGTTAAAATTAGCTTCAACGGAGCGGCGCCAATCAAACAATCCTGTCAGTCATCGATGTCACAGCACTCTTTAGATGCGGGGCGGGGCGGGCATTTACATTTTAAAGAGACATGGCAACTAGCCAACTGAAAATTTTTTTTTTGTAAATAATCAATTCACGAATTTTACCGTATCCATTGCATGCATTTAATCAGATTTGTCATTATTATTTTTACTAAAATAAAAATATCTGAGGGACCCCCTAATTCTATTTTTTACTTCTTATGGGGGGCCCCTAATACCTTATGGGGGGTCCCGGATCCCCCCAGCCCCCCCTCAATTCGAGCACTGTATATAGGCCTATAACAGTCTTTAGTTCACAAACACGGCACATATCAGTCATCTGTCTGTGAAAATCAAAAGCAGCTTCACACACTTTAAAAACAACTTGTTTAACAAGATATTTTTCTAATTTTTTCACTGTCATTAATGTAGGTCCACAAGAGAAATATTAAGCCAGTAAATTAAGATAGCTGCTATACCGTTATATCCATCGTCGTCTCTGAGAGAATGCGGCGTTAAGCAGCAACAGATGCCCAAAGTCCGTTTCTGCTTTCACTTTCAGGGAATAAGGCCTCGCAAGTCGTAATGCTCAATTCGGATTTTTTGATCGATCCTTTTTTTTGTTTTGCTGTTCACATTACCTTTTAAAATGTGGCCTATATCAGATTTCCATTACAGATTTGCGCAAAACTTTTGCGTTTTTTTCTTCTTCTAAATATCGATAAAAAAACTATTGCGAAATGATGGCGTTTCCATTAAACCGATGTTATGCGACTATAACATAATTTTTTTCCTCCCTCGATCAGTCATGGCAACGGATGTTGGTAGGTTTATAGCCTATATCACAGGCACCGCACTAGACATTATTATTATTAATGGAAGGAGACGTGGCGTGTTATCCAAAGCATTAATGGCAAGGAAAGACCCTGATACTCGGAGGCACATATGAGGTGTTTCTGGGTGTTTCTCCTCATTTCTGCTCCAAGGTTTTGATTGTGGCGTTTCTTTGAGCTTTATAATCCAGTATTCCTGTAATTCTTTTTTCTTTTATGAATTTAATAAAGAACTCTGTCTCGTATTCTGTCCAAACTGTACGTGTAGCTATAGCGTCCATTCGTTTTTTCCTTTTTTAACCTGTAATTGAAAAACGAAAAATGAACGGTTGTTGTTTTTAAGTTGAACAACAAAATTTGAATTTGAACTGCACACACCAAATGCTGCGCAAAAAATAAGTAAATATATAAATAGACGAATTTTCTGATTTTTGTTTATGATTTTTTCCTCCTTTATTAAACATTTAAAATATTTACAAATTAAAGAGCAACATGCAGGTTGAATTTATTTCTGAATTAATACTTTAAATTGTCTGCAGAGGTATTTTAAAAACACATATGTAGAAATTACTAATGAAATCTCATTTGATATTGAGATTTTGATGAAAATGTACTAGGCTCTGGAATATGCCTTTCCCGCTATAGTTGCGTCATATGACGTAGGCCGAGGTAAATAAAAGAGCTCCCGGTCAGCTTTCTCATTGTTGGGTGTTGGTGTAGTCAGAGCAGTAGTGAGAGACAAAGTTTTAGATCGAGTTTTAGAGAAGCCATAATGGTAAATTATTGTGTTTGTGCTAGTTGCACGAATTCCAGCCTGTCAGGACATCGTGTCCATCATTTTCCTTCTAGGAAAAACAAGGCTTTTCGGTCTTGGGTGCGTTTTGTGCAGGTGAAGAGAGCAGACTTCACTGCCGCGTCTGTTACCACACACTCGCTCGTTTGTGGCGCACATTTCACTCCAGAGAATTATCAACCAGGAGATTTGATGGAGTCTCGGATGGGATTTCAGAGTAAGGACCACGTGAGGCTGATTACTGATGCTGTTCCCTCGGTGCACGCGATGGAATCAAGTCCACCGTCAAAGTTTACACCGGATTTTGGCGCGGGCGGGACTGAGTCGTACCATGCAGTGGAAAAGCGCCATTAGACTGTTGCTATTGTAGCTTAGGTATTGTCATTATTAAGTTGTTGTTATGGCATGGTATTTAGACAATGTAGATAGTGCTAACCAGCTTGGATGGACTGCATAATCACTGTCAGCGTAGAATATGAGAAGACAAAACGTTGCTGGCTTAAATTAAGACAATCTAAATGGATGTTTAATCAAGAACAAGGTCGAACGTATGTTTGCTAAAGCAGATTTATTGCAAAACACCAAGGTACTACAGTAGATGAACCAGCGTTAGCCACGGTGCTAACTTACATGAACTCACCAAGTCACTTGCCCTATTCGCCACTGGTTTTCTTGACACCACAACTCTACTTCTGTTCCTCCCCCTGATCTCCCCCTGACTACTATCTCACCTAGGAGGCTCATAATTATAGGCCTGTGGGCCATCATAAGCATGTTCGTCCACATCGGAGAACTCGGTTTCTTCATTCGCATCCATTGTAATCTGAGCTTGAACTTGACCAGACTCCCTCGCTGATCGTCACTTCCGGTTAGTGCTTTACAGACGCGGAATTTATTTTATCACAATTTATCTCAAAATATCGTTAATGGCTAAATATATATTACTCCAGTTAAGAAAATCTAGTTGTTCTATCATCAACATACACTATGCTATATAGGGGTGTCCAACCTGCATGTTGCTCTTTAATATGGAACAAATGTCGATTTTACTGGTTTTCTAAGGCCAACTTAGAACCGGATGATATTTTTCCTGCAGTGCTGAATGAGAAGAGCCATATCTCTGGATCCACAGCCTACAGACAGGTGATTTATAGGTTATTATAGGCTAATGATAATAAATGTGTCTGGAAAAAATGTGCCATTTTAATTGTTTATTAATAAACTAGTGTTTTCTAAAGAGTGTCTGCAAACATGTCTCCATCTCTGCTGTAAAGCGGATGCGCATTTAGAGAGAAATGCACCTTTCATATAATCAGACGGTATTTGCTTTCGACTCGAATTAGTTTGTTTAAAAGTGGACATTTCAAGATTGAGCCTATCCTATGTAGGATAGGCTATATTTTGTTTCAGTTCATTTTTGAGACGCGTTCCAGTTCACAGAGATCATGAAAGCGCGCCTGATTGTTTTAGGCCTATTTTATTTGACAAAAGCACAATGTTTTCTTGTTATTGTGAGTTTACACAAATAAAAGTAGTTGCGGATTATGTATTATTATTTTCTGTATGACCAGAAATGATAGAGTATTGTAAGTTGTTTCCACTGTTGATAAGAAAAATGCAAGTGTTGGCGCCCGCGCCTCCAGTGCCGTCAGTGTGCGCTCCACACTCCCACAAACCCATTATTCGTCAAAATCTTGTGTTTATGTGTGATAATCTTAGCCCTGTATTATTATTGTCTAACCTGTATTATGACTGACATTTGACGAATTGCTTTGTTTCTTTTTTGGATAAAAGCGTCTTCTAAATATGTAGCCTAATAAACGTAATAATAATAATGATAATTATTAGGCCATTAGCCTATTATTATTTGCGTTTATAACTAAATGAGTTCACTTAAGACAGTAATATGTTTATCATAAAATAACTAATGAATGTTTTATTTTTATATAACCTAGCCTAACCTTTTACAGTTTTGGAAATAAGTTTGTGTTATATTTCTTTTTTGTATGTGAAGTCTTTTTGCTTATTCTGTTCTACTGAGATTATTTCTCCCCCCAAAAAAGGACTTTAAAGATACAAGTAGGCTAAATGTCGTTTTTTAGAAAATTCAAGAAATTACAAAGAACTGATATTTACAAATCTGAGAGTGCGGATTAGGATATTGTGGGTAGGCCTACAGTGTATTAATCCATGGGCACGATCTGTTAAACCGATCAAGGGAACAGTTTAAGAATTCGTGAGTAGGCCTACGGTTTATAAACTTGGGGGGACGGATTGCAAAACCGTCGTCACAGATTATTTTTAATTTTATTTTCACAGACGCTTATCTAAATGTTCCGGGTCAATGCAAAATGCAGAAATCAAATTTCTTATTTTTGTAAAAATGTGTATGGAAAATCACCAGTCTAAAAACTAATAAAGAGGAAAGCATGTTTTTCATTTTTCAATTAGGAGTTAAAAGAAAAACGGATGGACGCAAAAGCAGCCTGTACACGGACCCCAGGAGTGGTGGGAATGTGATGTGAACAGCTTCACACAGACGCTGTTTTTTTTAAACTTCCGGATGTCGAGGGCAACCTTTGAAAATCTCCGTCAGAGATCGACTGACACAATGTCTGACTCGCCGGCGCATAATTTGTGACAAATGTCGATGTAGATTGACGTATAAGTCGGATCAAATCTGCCTTAGTTGTTCACACTGTGGCAATATTGAAAAAAATCAGATCTGGGTCTGATTAGGGACCACATATAGAAGTGGTCTGAATCTGATTTGAAAAAATCAGATCTGGGCCAGATTTGAGTGTTCACACTACTTCTGAAGAAGTCCTAAGTGGGCGCGTTTACATGGACGTTCTTAACCCGATTATGCTGAATAAACTGACAGTGCATGTGGTCATGTAAACGCATCAATGAACCTGTTTTCCTTTATCGGAGTCAAGTCGTTTAAAAACCGATCGCCCTGATTTCTCCCGGCATTATAAACACATTAACCCGCGTTAATTAACCTTTAATTCTGTAATTAAAATAACATGATTTAATTGTTTTAAAGTTACACAAATATTTGTTTAGCTTCAGGAGGCACTGATTCATCCGCTGGGCTTGGTCACATGATGTTTTTCAAGCTTCAAATAAGTGGCAGCAATTCATTTGTATTACATCAATTATTATATAAAACATTTCCTTTGTGTTAATCTGAAGAAAGAAAGCCATATACATTGCACATAGCATGAGGATGAGTAAATCATGACCATGTTTGGGTGAACTACCCCTTTAATTGCTCCTTGTGTTGTGATAACATCATCAGGTCCATGGGAGACCTGGACTGCTCTACTGAGGACACGCTTCTGGAGGTGGGCAAGAAATAAATCACAATCAAAGCTGCACATTCAACAGTAATCGAAGAATTGTAGATGGTGCATTTAGAGCATTCAGACGCAAATCCTACGATCCTTTTAAAATAATTTCTGTCCGATTCTCTGATGAATGTGGAAAAGAGGAGGCTGTGGATTTGGGAGGCCATATAATCTGTGGCAGAAGGAAGTAGTTTTGCACAAAAGAGCTTTCTTATTTTTTTACACAATTGTGCCATCAAACTGTTGTATGCAATGTCAGACTCAGACGAATCACAGCTGTGCTGATATATAGAGCCAAAAAGCACACGGAGTGGGATATTGCTTACTTAATGTCACAGTTTGCATTGTAATAAATTAAAATTCACACACACACATACATATATATATAGAAAAAAAAATATATATATTTTTTTTCAGATTGCCAATGCTGCAACCATGGAAGAGTCATGTCAGGCAACGGAGTGTATAACCGAGTACCTGTCTTCGAGCTATAAAACGCCTCGGAGACGAGGATCAGCTTTAGACGATATTTTAATGTTCCAGGTTGTGAACCATGGCCCGCTTCAACAGTAAGAATGATAATGGTCATGCTCTCGAGATTAGTTGATTCTTTTACACTGTCAGTTTTGATATTTCTTAATGGCCACATATTTGGACAGTAAGGCAGATGTAATTTACTTTTATTATATAATTTACTTTACAGATTTAATTTACATTTAGTGTGCCATTCCAAACAGGAATGCCGGCTAAACATCGTGATGTCTGTCAGCCATCATGATGAATGATGATATCCCTAATCCATACTGCTCCGGGGTTAATAGAGGCCTTCTGAAGCCAATCGATGGGTTTGTGTAAGATGAATGGATCATCACCAAACACATTGTTGACAGACGTGCTCTTTACCCCCGTGTGGGTCAACATGGCATCAGTCCAGATCTGAGAGGGTGTTTGGTGTTTTCCGTTCTTAGACGTGATGATTCCAGGCTTCACGAAACCTGCTCAATCTACTTTGAATTTCAGGTAAATACACAGGATGAAGAGAAAGCTTGTGGACGTCGTTTGCAGGATCTAGGGTGCCATTGTCCTCAAAGCTGTAGAATTCATTGTAGAAACTGTGCAAAACCTGCATGAAAACATCCGTCCAAAGGCGCTCCATCCTCTGGCTGTGTGCTCCCCTGAGATGTGCTTCTGTGCTCCACTCCATGAACAACATTCATGAACAATGACACTTGTGTTCTCTCCACCATGATCTGAGCGACCTCTAGATGGAAGTCCATAAACACATGTCTTTAAGAACTGTGTGAGCACTGTGGCATTACAGTTCAAGTATGTTTTCAGGCAGGAGTATCCATCTATAGCTCCATTAATGACTAAGCCCCATATGAAAAAAAAATAATAATAATAATCAGAAATCATTTTAATTTCTGCTTATTAGTTTTTTCGTGAGTTATAGCAGTATGTTAGTGTTGCACCCCTGGAAAAGGGGAAAATAGACATAAATAAACGAGACGACACGAACTCCTTGTTGTCTGTGCATCAAGCTGTATTGGCTGTGTAATTTCTTACTTTTCCAACACAATATATAACAGAGAATTGGATGTATACATCAATACATTAGTTCACATTAATACGCAGACGAGATCAGCAATGCATAACAATGTATCACAACAGTCACCATAACCATTTAAATAAATTTTTATAACTTCACTTTTATAACTGTGTATTTATATAAGCACTAAACCAGCACTTTTAACATTCAGTCCTTTATCAACTTTTCTACAACTTCTTTGGCACTAAAATAAAATGAAACACTATTTCAGCAGTCACTTATCAATAAACAGATTAACCATGAAATACAGAAAAATAACATGAACTATGTTCCACATAACATTTGCTCCTAACCATTTCAGTTAATAAATGGTATATTTTTACTTTACAGTTAGGCAAGGACATAAGATGCATTCAATTTAACCCACAGTTTCCTCGTGGTTAGCATGTCAAACACACGATAATTAAACCATCAAACCTCACATTTCCACATATGTTCAGGAGAAATAACCAGCCTTATAAACACTGAGTAGTTTTAACTCACAACAGAAATGAATAAATAAATAGTCTATACCTGGAAAAGGGGGAAATAGACATAAAGAAATGAGACGACACGAACTCCTTGTTGTCTGTGCATCAACAAGCTGTATTGGCTGTGACGCAAAACATATTTTGTGTCCGCTACTGCCTGCAGCCTTTGGTTTCCCCCTAGTGGACATTTCCTGAATTACACTTCATTTTTTTACCAACAAAACAATTTACATTCACATACCATATTGTTTAGTACTGCATTTATCATATTGATTTTGTTTAATCACACTACACTACACTAGAGCTGTTGAATATCTGGGGGTTGTTTTCTTCAGATGGGGCTTAGTCATTCGTGGAGCTATAGATGCTATAGATACTCCCGCCTGAGAACAGAAAATACTCTTCCTCTTGTAAGGTGGACTTTTAGTGGAGCAACATTTTACATGTGTAGTAGCCCATCTTTACTTTCACTAAAGTACATGACGTGCGTGATTTAAAAAAAAAAATGTTGTCCATCATTGTTAATTTAAGTGATGTCAAGACAAGACATCAGCTTTCTGCAATTCAAAACACCTTAATGAAAATTTAATATCACGATTATAGTGACCAAAATTATCGTGATTATCAATATTACCACGGTTTTGTTAAAATGAGATGAAAGTGTTCAAAAAGAGTTGATGCTCACACTGAAAACATTTCAACAAGTTTTATATTTGAAAATCAACAAACAACAAATAAAACAAGCAGCTCTCTGCACTTTTTAAAGCAAGACTCTATTCTGTGGCATATCCTTCCTTATAATGATAATTTATTACACATCCATGTATCACGCGCGCTCTCGTTTCATTCAAATACAACTGGCCATCTTGCATCTCCGTTTTTGATTGTATTGAAAATGAAACCAGAGTTGATTTATTGTTTACAGAGTTTGATAATATTGTTTTGATAATCTTGTCTGCACGATTGTTTTGTACACTGTAACTTACTAAATGAATTTATAAACAGGTAAGATTTAAAACATTAATCTCAATTCAATATGCCCCCGTAATTATGTGATAAAAAAATATACATTATTATCCCTTAAATGTCACTCTTAATCGTCTTTGGCTCAAAGCCACTCGCTGCAACTTTTCTTCACGGAAGCTTCACGTTTATTTCAAGTGAGTGAGATTAAATATTTTAACTCAAAATAACATTTTGTGCCCGACTATTTCCCAGACGTATATTTGGTATTGAGTTTAAGTTAACTTGCCGTGCGTTCGCTAACAGTGTGTGACGGTCACTCAAGACGATCGGCAGATTTGAAGTGTTTATATTGCAGTGACTGTTTCTGTGCATGTTCTGCAGACGGGAGACCATCCTCGATTAAGTTTCCCTCAGGACTTTTGTAAAAGCCCAAATATGACACACCTCAGATCTGGTCCTCTTAAAAGGCTGATAAATCTCCCGAGCACGCTCACCGCCCTCCGCCTGTCCTTCTCCAATAAACAACATTGTGCCCTACGTCAGACTTAATATTGAGTTATTAAAATCGCGATAATCAAACACGGTTTTAATGATAATAAAAATTTTAACAATATTACTAACCGTCAGTACATTTTATCGTGGTTTATAGTGAAACCGGTAATCGTCCCATCCCTACTTACCTGGTATAAAATCGGATGTCCTCGTCCGATCCTGCAAAGCACTTCAGTCCAAATCAACTTTGAATGTGTAGTTCGAGCTCCTTTACCCTCTGGCGAAGTGTATCGTTTTCCTCAGCGGACTGATCTGTGACCATTGTAGGAGTAATACAGTAATCATGATCTGGTGCCAGGGTGGTCCGTGTACTTGGCGGCCAACGGATTTTCGTTTTGAAAGGAAAAAAACAAAAACGTATTTTTTTAAAGGTGCATTGCGCAACTTTTCGTGTTAAAAATACCTGTTTTTCTATCCTATACATGCTTAAAGAACTGCCTGATGGGCTGAATGAGCCCTTCTCTGCTCACTGAGATTACCTCTATAATTCTGTACAGTAAAATATATAAGAGGGATTCGGGCTCGAATCTGAGCCTGGGCGTGACGTCATGCACGTTCACGATCACCAGGCTACGTCTCGCAGGTTTGTGTATAAGCCGCAATTCTCCGCATCAGCGAAGACAACTCGTGCGTCAAAGGTAGAAGATGGATTCAAAGAGACCGGCTTGTAGTCCATTCCAAACCCCAACGCAAACTCCACGTAAAGTAACGAAAAGAAAAGTTTTGTCAAGTGCCACCAAAAGGGCCAAATTGGAGTCAGACAGGCGTCGGAGTAAGACGAGAGTCAACCTCGGGAAGGCATTCAACAAATGGAGAGATCTCCGGTCTGCTCTTGGTCTCAAACGGGATCCTCAGTTGGCTTTTTTCTTAATAAAACGGTAAGATATATAGCCCAGTCTCTAATGTTTGATACGGCCAATCTATGTATGACAACAAATGACGATGCGTAAAATGTGTAATGCTTTAGTGTAAGCTAGATACATGTACAATCAGAATTGGTTTTACTACCGTTTACACTGACTACCGTTTCACCGTTATGAACAGTTTCATAAACTAGGAATTGTGTTCGGAGGAATAGTACAACATGAAACATAAAACATATCCAATAAGAGATGCTAACTATGTTTTTGTGTATGGCCAACCGGTAACAGGAGCGTGCACAACTCTGGTTGCAGTTTCGCTTGTCGCCAGAGGGGGCGTAGTTCTGCAAAAACTCAGAGACTTACGTTTTGCACCTTTAACGTAAAAATTATATATTTTTGATATTAAAAAACGAAAAACAATCTCGTTATCCGATTGTCCTTGATGTGTTTAGAGATGGAAATCGGAAATCAAAATACGACCCATAAATCGTAATCCTTAATTCTGCATTGGTGTTTTTCCGTGACCCGGAAGCGATCGTAAGTAGTAAGCGGTTGATATAGATACACCTATGAGCGGTTGTATGCTTCACACACGGAAGTCATTTGAACATCACTGAGAGTTAGAATAATCAGGGTATTCCATCCATTCCAAATCCGGTTTCAATAAAAAAAAAAACAGAAAACGAAAAAACTAATCGTTTTTTTAATTTATAATTTTATTGGCTTTGTTTAATATTTACTTAAAGTTATATTTTTCCATTCTGCCAGACACATAATCTACTCTAAATAATGGATTTTAGAATATTGGCCTATAAATGGAATATAACATTTAGATTTTTTAACTAAGCTGTGACCCGTATAGTTGACGCGCCGGGACGGATGGGAGAGTGCAGATGCCGAATTCAGTCGCAAGACTTCCTTCAAGCAAGCCATGGATACACGCTTTTCAAGGGTCCTAAGAGGGAAACTTTAAAGGACGAAGACATGACAACTGATAAGATTGGCCGTATATATCAGGTAATGATTTAGATTTTTTTTTTTTTATAAAACGTATCGCCTATATATATATATCATATGCCACTGCAGTGATGGGCAAACTCGCCTCATCCAGGCCAATGTCCTGCAAAGTTCAGCTGCATCCCTAATCAAGCACACCTAGCCGGTTAATCTGTCTTAGGCTATGTTTACACGGAAACGATCAGAAGAGAAAACGCAAAAGTGGCGTTGCATTATCACTTTTTATTCTGCGTTTAGACGAGCGTTATGGGGGGGAAATCTGCATGCATATGGTGACGCAAAAGTGTGTGAAATTGGATGTAGTGTGCACTCCAGACGGCTAGGGAGCGATGTGAAGCACTGCCACACAACTACACCAATATCTGAGAATATTGTGTACAACTGCTGAAGACTCTTGTATGTTTATCAGCGCTGTGAGGGACACTTGGAGCTCCGACGTATGGAAATAATCCGACATGTTGGTTGTTATTTTCCTGTACTGGCGAATGCCTGTGACGTAAACGCGTACGTGACGAGAGCAGATTTGCGTTTTTACTAGTTTTTACCCTTTACACGGGAACGCGACGGTGGAGCGTTTTTAAGATTTCCACTCTGGAGGGTGGTTTCACTTTTTTGTGTTTTTAAGCCCCAAAAACGCTGTCGCCGTGTAAACGAAAGGCACAGCTGATAAAATTTTTACGTTTTCACCCGCAATCGTTGTCGTGTAAACAGGGCCTGAATGATTACTGGAATGCTACAGGCTGACGAGTTTGATCACGGTTGGGTCTAAACTGCAGGACAGTGAGATTGACTACAAGCTGTTTTAAAAAATCTAAGAAAAACACAATGAAAACACCAGCAAGGTCAGAGAAATGTAATATCAGTAGATAAAAAAAAAAAGTTTTATACACCTAAACAATATAAATATGATTTAAAACATTTGTGAAATGAAGGGTTTAATTCACATAAAAATATGATACACATTAAAATGACCTGAATTTTTCCGATTGATGAAGCCTTGATTGAGGGCAAAAAGCACATTGAAAGCAGCTTGTTTTAGTGTCGGCATTTTAGGAGTGTTGTTTTCCTATTATACATTTTTTACTTGTTCTATCTTGACATAATTAATCTTTTAAAATACAAATGATTTCCCCAGTGGCAGCTTACTGGAAACAACATTCTAGGAAGGTTTTTGCTGTGCCTGAACAACAGTTCTTGGATATGAGATCCAAAAGGAGAAGATTAATGTCCAATAGCAGATATTTGGAGCATGTTAGTTACTCACATGTAACCCGACTTAAATATTGGAAAAACATGGTGTGCTTATTGTAACTTCTTTCCTCAGCCAACGGGATGATGACAGCCAGCTAGCAGAGGTCTGAGAAAGAGTTGAAGCGGTGGTGTTGGCGTCCCAAGAACTGGCAGAGGGTGCACAGGCCATCAGAGGCTTACCTGAGCGTTGGCGCGCAGACGTTTGATTACATTCACGGGCCAAGGACGTGCAGCTATTAAAAATGCATTTGCTTGCATAATTTGCAAAGGTTTGTTAACAAGATAATTTAGTCTCTATAAGATTTGTTGATAGCCAGGATAGTATTTTGTGAATTAAACTGTAATACTTTCCTCTCTTCTCTCTGGATTAAAGCAGCATTATGTACCTTTTGAACTTTTGCTCTCGGGGTCCCCCTACAGTTGGGAAACATTATTGTCTTCTACTACTGTGGTAAAATCTGTCATGGGTACACCAGGGGATACACGCGTGCATTTGTTGACAATATGAAATATGACAGTCCCAAATTAATCATCGTTATTATTAGTCGTGCATCATAGCTGCTTGAGCGGCGTGCGCTGAATGAATAACCGCTGAGCACTTTGCTAGCGTGTTATTTAACTCAAAGAAACACAACCTATATGAGATTAATCAGACAAAATAAAGTAAACATATTACAAATCATATCTGCACAAAATGACGTGAATGCACAAGTGAACTTGAACTAATACGTGCCATTCAGAATGACTCAGAGTGAATGATAATTCACACAGCTTCTCTGAAAGAAAATCCAAGCTTCAAAAACTGGCAGTGCAGTTTAAATGTTCAAAACATGCTGAATTAGTTCACAATGATTCTCAATTCTAGTTAGACCAACTGACCTGGTGTCACATTTAACACCAATTTCAAATTGTTCATAAGGGCCAAAGTATTGTGATATAGGGCCCTATTTTAACGATCTGGAACGCAAGTATCAAGTGCGAAGCCCAAGTAACTTGGGGTCTCGGCGCTGTTGCTTTTTTACCGGCGGGATAAATGACTCTTGCGCCCGACGCAAGTTTAAAAGGGGTTGGTCTGAAGTAGCTTCATTATTCATAGGTGTGGTTTGGACGTAACGTGAAATAAACCAATCAGAGCGTCATATCACATTCCCTTTAAGAGCATGATGAACGAGGTGCGCTTGTTCCATGGCGCAATACTATTATTAGGGCTGTCAACTTTAGTCGTTTAGTCGACTAATCGGTCGATGCCGTCTTGGTCGACTGACATTCTTACTGGTCGACCAGTTGCCTTTTTTTTTTTTTTTTTTTACCAATAGAAATAATTTTTCAATGATTTACTCCTTGATATTTATTCCTTTATAAGCAGTTATATATTACTGTATTCTAAATATAATTAGCCAATGGTTTATCCCCAACTTTAAATGCTTTAATTTAGGCTATTTTGTAACAGCGCCACCGTTTAGCGCACACACATAGAACAGTCGGTTCGCCCCTGTGGCTGCGCTGCTGCTTCGTGCTCAGTAAGGGATATAGGTAGTTTAGCTGTATTCATTCAGTTAGAACGCTACTTGTTTCGGTTTTTATGCTTTTATACACTATATGTTTTTATCTCGATGCGGCGTGGACGCACTTGGAAAAAAAAGAGCGCGTCGCACCACGACCGCGTTGCTTCCATCATGAGCGCGCACACCGCGCGCCTACATTTGAAATCGAACTTGAGCGCGCAAAAGACGTGAGCAGTCCCTTTAACGGCTTTATCATGCTGACTCAATAGATTGTGTTTTCTTGATATGTTTTTGTTTTTATTTGTACAGACTTGACGCATTTGAAAATGCCCTAAATAATGTAACAAAACGAAAATAAACCTATATGCGGTCCTACAATACAGCCTATTATTATTAGGATTGTTTTTCAGGCTCTTTGGGTTTTTTTGTGTGTTTGTTTTAAAACGCCTAGATCGGCTGGACAAAAGTTAACCCATAGCTTTGAAAGTAAAGAAGAATATACAGCCTGTATAAACGAGAGCTTTAGGATTTTTCACTGTGGCAGATAGCAGTTATATTTTTTGTAGCGTGTGGTGTGGTCAGGTGCGCGATTGTGACTGTTAGGCTATAGACCTAGGAGGACAGTGCTCCTCACTTTTTGCAGTTAAAAAAAATCACTTAATTTTCAAAGAATTGTATTATTATTATAGTTTTATGTATTTTTGATGTTTTTTCGTTGTTGTTTTATAAATGCTCTATGACAATTGTTAAAAAATGTTCAATCAAAACATCGCGTCTTTTATTTTTTAAAATTTTTTTAGTCGACTAATCGTTGCGCAGGACAAGACTTTGGTCGACTAAGGATTTCTTTGGTTGACTACAGCCCTAACTATTATAACGGCGCATTTACCAGGAGCGCTTCAGAATCGGTTCACAGCCGAGGAGATCGATGTTCTCGTCAGGGCCGTAAAAGAAAGAGAAGTGACATTGGAGATGGGACAAACACACCCAAATTAGCTTCGGTTATACATGAATATAATAATTGGGGTAAATATGTAGGCCTAAGCTTTATGCCTATTTTTCCCATCGTCATGGACACAACAATGATTTCCCTCGTGTTTTAATATTTTTCCTTAGATGCATTTTCCTTTTAGCAAATGATACATTATTATGTGTGTATGAGAGAATCATCTACAGTGCATGCGCGTTGTTCACACTCTGTATTATGACCAAGCACGCGCGCTTAAAATAGCATCTGAATGTACGCTCAACGCTCAATTGTTTTCTGGAACTGTAAAATAGCACCAGGGATTGTTTGCGCCGGAACACGCCTCCTTTTTTGCGCTGAACCGCCCCGGGAGCGCAAGTTCATTCTCTAGTTTACCGACGTGCGTCTGTGGAGGGAAAAGTCCGCTTTGCACGGGTGCAAAATAGGAATGATACATGCGTCAGTGTACAAAGTCATTTGCGCCGGGTGCAAGATAGGGCCCCTAGTGTCACATTTAACACCAATTTCAAATTGTTCATAAGGGCCAAAGTATTGTGATATAGTGTTTTTAATGGGTAGGGGGCCCATAGAAATATCTTGTCAGGGAGTCAAAAATGTTTCCAGTCTGACACATCTGAAAAGTGCAGTTATGTGTTCACTCAGGTCAGGAATTGAGAACCATTGATTTAAAAGATTAGTTTTTTTGAAAACTAAAGGTTTTAGGAAAACTTTTGCTGATAATTTCCTCCCCCCATGTCATCCAAGATGTCCATGTCTTTCTTTCTTCAGTGGAAAAGAAATGAAGGTTTTTGATGAAAACATTCCAGGATTTTTCTCCATATAATGGACTTCAACAGGACCCAAACGGTTCAAGGTCCAAATGACAGTTTCAGTGCAGCTTCAAAGGGCTTTAAACGACACCAGACGATGAATAAGGGTCTTATCTAGACAAACCATCGGCATTTCACAAATAAATAAAACAGTTTCAGTTTTATAAGCACAAATGCTCGCCTTGCTCTGTTCTGTGATGCGCGTTCGTGACTCACGTAATACACAATTACGTTGAAAAGGTCACGGTTGACGTGGTTTGTTTACATAATGCCACTGTTGTTTTTTTATGAAAAAAAAAAGAAAAATAGTAATTATTTTCCATTTAATAAATGCTAACCAGAATTTTATTTTCTTTGATTATTAGAGCCTTGGCTATGTCAATGATGAACAACAACATTAATTTTGATGCATTCATATTTTTTATGCAATATCAGATTATTTTTTTTTTACTACCACTCAGGTCCATAAAGGACAAAAATGGCCATGTCAAAATAGTGTCATAAAAATATTATAGAATAATATTTTTTTCCACTTTCACTGACTTAGATTTTTTACCAGCATCAGATCTAATCATAATTACCAAACATTCATTTATTTTCAGAATTTTAACACTTTAAACGCCGGTTTCTTTACATAATGCCACTGTTGTTGTTTTTTATAAAAAATAGAATAATTATAATTATTTTCAATTTAATAAATGTTAAATAGAATTTTCTTTTCTTTGATTATTAGAGCCTTGGATGTGTCAATGATTAACAACAACATTAATTTTGATGCATTCATATTTTTTATGCAATATAAGATTAAAAAAAAAACACTCAGGTCCATAAAGGACAAAAATGTCCATGTCAAAAAAATATTATAGAATAATAATTTTTTTCCACTTTCACTGACTTCAGCATCAGCATCAGATTTAATCATAATTACCAAACGTTCATTTATTTTCAGAATTTTAACCCTTTACACTCCGGTTTATTCACGTGTACCCGGGTGCTCACTGTTGGTGGACACAACTAGCTCCAGAGCTTCCCTTGCTGTGAAACGTCTCTTCATCTTGCAAACTATGAAATGACAAGGCCCTCAAGCATCACATATTTATAGGTTTGGCTGTGAGAGGACCTGTGTCTAACTAATCTACCAGACAAAACTATCACCATTTTCTCGTGGTGAAAACAAAAACAAGGTGTTGAGGGGCTTCTGACCTTCTACATCAAAATCAAACTGAATCAAAATATATTTTATCTTTGTACAAAAACAGCAACAAATTAAAAAGTTCAAACAAGTAATAAGAAATGGGTTTAAATGAAAAAATCTTCAAAGCTCAAAACTTTTTGACCTCATTCAGTTTTCACATGGCAGGGTCTGTGACTCATTTACATGGGGTGGGATTTGTGATTTCCAGTACAAGATCATTTCTTTCTTTCAAACTGTTCAAACACACACACACACACACACACACACATACAATTTTCAGTACACACATACAAACCACACTCTGACATCCATACCAAGACACTCACACAATTATAACTTCATAATGTATCTAATTGGCTCTATATTATGCATAAGCCAGAAACAGCCGAAAACAACAATAAAGCGATAATTTGCTTTGTATCCAAACCTGAAAAAATTGCACGATCTGGTAAAAATAAAATAGTCAAAATGAAAATTTTTAAGCCATGCCAACATAATGAAAGCCTGTTAACCAAGATTGCATAATTTTATAGTTAAATGGCACTGGGATTAAAAAGCGCAGTTTTCAGTGGGGACATTTTTGTCCAAACGACGCTAAGAGGGAGTATTTTGTGTAACTAGTGCAAAAAATATTTTTTTAAAGGAAATATTAAAATTCCAATAAAAATCCACACCTGTGGAAAATTTTATGCAGTTTTATGGAGTTTATGCAAACAAAACTGAAAAAGCCAAAAATGTCCACAAGGATGCACAAGGGTTAAGATTTTATAATAATGTCGTTCTTATATTTTAGGGTGCCCGAAATCTGAACCCCATACCCTACAATGCACAGTACATGGGCCACAAGCTACATGTAGATCAGAATGAAAAGCTTGTCATGTTTGGAGTGACCCATGTAATGGCTATCGATGGTTTCAGCAAGAAGATTGTCAGTCACTCCACTATGCCAATAAAGAACAACATCATCAGTTATGAGGAAGTGTACAGGTAAAATAACTTTGTTAGTGCTAGCCTAGTCTGCATGTCAAAAAGTGTCATTGGGCAAGACACTGCCCAAATTGCTCTGTGGTTGTGTGGTAGCTTGCCGCTGTAACACCAAATTCTGCGAGCCATCAGATTCTGTGTCAAAACCAAGCGGGAACATTCTAATCTGAGAAATGAAGCCTACCCGGAAGTGCGGAAAACTGCAGTACATCCAAACTCCTCTAGGGGCCGGTCCCAGAAGGAGCAGATGTCCATAGACCCCCATGTTAAAATGTCCGTTTTCACAGCATAAACTCATGTTTTTACAGGTTGGTCCCATGGACTTTTATTGTATTTTTCGATAGGCTCCGAGTGCCTGACGACTGTGAGGGGGGTGAATTTTTTTCTAAATCGTTAGTTTAGATCGTATTTATAAAATGAATGACAAATAAGGGCGTGGTTAATTTTGATTGACAGCTTGATTGACAGCTGATAACGGGCTGCGCCGAGTGTAATTCCTGAAATGTGACGTCTCGGCCGTGATCTGACACACAACACATCACACCACCTCTGTGTCCTTTATGAACATTTGTATTGAAATATTTCCAAGATGGCGCCGCCCATACCCCCATAAACGGCCTCAAAACCGTTCTTCAGAAAGCCTTCAGGAATCAGAAAATATTTACTTTACTTTTGTATTTAAAGGGCACCTATTATGCAAAATTCCCTTTTACATGGTGTTTGAACATAAATGTGTGTTGGCAGTGTGTGTACACAACCACCCTACAATGATTAAAATCCAATCAGTGTTTTCTTTTTTAAATCCCCATAAATCATAAGCACTGTCTCAGAACGAGCTATTAGAAGCAACATTCTGATCATAAAACTTACTTCTTGTGCCATCTGAGTCCACTATTTCATTTCCTTGGCTGTCGGTCAGGGTAATTGGCTCACACAGCCTAATCCTTCACCTTTGCTGTTATTCGTTCAACAGCGTCAGCTTCCAAAAAGCGAATGACAACTGTCTTGGAAGTACTGAGCTTGTCATTCCTATTTCAGCAACATGGATTGACCTGTGTGTAGCAGTATGCATTTGCGCTACCTATTAACACAAGGCTGGAGGGGGATTTAACGTTAGTTATGAGGACTTTAAATATGGTGCGCGTCAGCTGTGAGGGCATCACACGTGACGTCATGTCATGGTTGTCGTTCCGGCGCGGTGTGCAAGAGCTAGAGAGTGGACGGGGGAATTAACCGGTATACACTCGGCTGCGCTCCTTGCTGTGCAAAACTTCCCGTAAAGTGGATGAGTTTCGCGGTGCGTTAAGACCGTGCTGTTTCAGGTGTCTTCCATATGCCTGTTTAATGTTATGGTGGGTTGTTTGTTGCTGTGGTCAGTTACGAGACGCTGGAAACTGAGATCCAGACCAACATAAGCTGAATATAAGTGGTGCGTGTATGGTGTAGAACAATGCTGTGAGGTGATCACCTGGAATGTATCCTTCTCTCTGTGATGAGAATGTTTGTCATCGTACTACTCTGAGATGAACATTGTGCATTTGGGCCCAATAATTGTGGTTGTGTAACTTTTCTTTTTTGGGGGGGTTCTTTCTTTGTATATATTATTGTGTAAATTGTCTATTTGTGGTGTATGAGTTTTATGTGTTTGTGTGTGTTCTTTATTGTAGGCCTGGGCAGCAAGGAAAAGAAGGGCGGTAGCCCTCCTCATCTTGGTGGTGGTGTCTTTGGAGTGCTTGCTGTGCCACACAGAGGTGTTTGACTGAGTGCAGTGTGAGTGCACGTGTGTGTGTGTGTGTGTGTGTGTGTGTGTGGTTTTCTTTGTTTCCTTTCTCAGGAGAATAGAGAGGCCCCTATGGGTTTAGTGCTGTCGGCTGTCGACCCCAATTTCCGTCATCCGGGCTGTTTAACGTCAAATATCCTTGTGATGTTGTTTTTTTGTGATTGCTTGAATCATTTTATCTAATAAAAGTGATTTTACTGTTTGTATACCTCACCCATGTCTCATGCCTGACTCCAACCGAAACAAACCCGTGAGCCTTGTGTGCATCTAATTATCTAGGGCGATTCCCTGGTAGTGAGCCCCCAGGGTGGCGTAGTTGGTTTATTTATTTAGTGTCCCTGTTTCTGAATCCATTCGCCACATGTGGATAAACCAGACTGTTTATAATCACACTTGGTGGCCTAAAATTATATTAATATTTTAGCTATAGGATGACATTTTAGCAGCAGAGTTCAGTTGCATATTTAACAAGTAACCTTTGGAAGGGTTCGATCGCGCCCGCGCCTCTCTGTCACACACACACACACACAGTTCGATCGCGCCCCTCTCTCTCACACACACACACAGTTCGATCGCGCCCCTCTCTCTCTCACACACACACACACACAGTTCGATCGCGCCCCTCTCTCTCACACACACACACACACACAGTTCGATCGCGCCCCTCTCACTCTCACACACACACACATTTGATTTCTTTATTTGAAACCGCCAATCAAATTTCTTACAGAAAGGATTCAAATATTCTCAGAGATAACACAGCTTGACATTCAAGGGTACATAAAACATCGCTTACGCCACACAGCAAGGCTGCCTATCACAGCTGATGTAGAACAGAACTTTGCAGCTGTTTAGACTTTCCTTTGGGTAGCCCGGCCAGTCTTAGTCCACTAACAGTCAACTTGTGGACATGTCCCAGGCTGACGAATATCAATGCGACAAACTTACATGCATAGCCTAGGTCACTGATCTTTAGTCATTTTTTCGAGAAAGGCTATGTCCATATACAAATCATAGACACAGCCTACTTCAAGGACTAGCACCTCCTTTCTATCTGTATCCATGAGCACAACATCCTTTGTACATATTGCAGCCATTTACAATATGAGCAACTGATTCAAGGTGATCAGAGTTAGAATGCATTATACAGTGTGGGTAGTGATTTTCAGGGTACCATAATGCTAGGTTGTATCTGGTTGGTAACACCTGTAGTCTTGCCTTGACAGTAAAGCAGAGAATATCCTCCCCTATTGCAGCATTTCTGTACATAGAATAAGAGGTAGAATGGTGAGCAAAGTCAAGACATGCCAACTTTCCCTGCATTTTTAGTCCAGTCCAGTGTTGTTTTATGTCCATCTGTTTGATGTTCATTAAAAATCTTCTTGCTGTTGTGCTCTGTAGTGTGCGTTGTGTCTCATTGTGACAGACTGTGGCCTTCACCGTAACAGATGGGTCTGTGACCACTGTATCAGATACCTCTGGTGCAGTGTGTGAGTTGCTTTGTGTCCACTGTAGTTTAACTGCCAGTCTTTTACACAAGTCATTTAGGTCCGGCCAGTCTGAACGAACTCCGAAACCCGCGGCTCGTGTGTCCAATTTACTGTTGCTTCTCCTCCTAATGCCTAGGAAGCTGTCTTGGTTGGCTGTGGCCAAAGGGACCTTTCTCCTCCTGAGGTCCAGTAAGAGGGAAGCTCTGGCTAGCTCTCTGACTGCGGCATCATCGTTGTTAAACCTGGGTTAGGGTTAGGCTGATAAGGTGTGTTAGTCTTGTAGTGAAATAAGTCCACTCCACATTTGGGACCCCCAGACCCCCTTCCTTGAATGTGAGGAAGATGATGTCCCTGGTGGAATGTGAGTTCAGTCCCAGCCATTTCCTGACGGCCTCAACTGTTTTATTATTCATGTCCCGTAGGGCATTTTGTGGAATATGAATGTTTGCAAATAGGTGTTGTATCTTTGCCAGAGCTACTTCTCTAATGGCCTCCAGTGTCACGGCTACAGGTAGGGGGGAGGAGTCGATCAGATCGATCCTGTTCTTAAAGGCGCAGGATAACTCCTGTACCTGTTCGCCCAACTCACCTGCAATGTTGAATTTATGGCCAAGATAGGTGTATGCTTCATGACGAGAGTAGACCCTGATAGGCTGTCCCTTTATTGTAAAGGAGGGGGGTTTGTCAGATTTAGATTTATACCAGCGGTGTCCACCACTTCGCCGCTCGTAAAACGCTGCACATTTAGTGTGTTTCACCTCCAGCTTAGACCACTGAAGGAATTCATCCGTTCTGGCCAGCATGTTTTGGATGATATCCTCCTGCCTAGAAGACACCTCAACATCGTCAGCGTACCCCTAGACAGGGTTTGGGGATCTGGGATGTGATGGTGCGCACTGGCAGATCCATTTCATCCACTGGTTAATAACCAGGATGAAGTTAACTGCACTCCAGGGGCAGCCTGTTTTAATTCCCACCGTAAGAGGTATAGGCTTTGTGAGTTGTTTACCACAGATGACTTGCAAAAAAGATCCCCTATACACATCCGTTATGATGTCCACAAAGGGCTGAGGTAGATGGATCTCCTCTAATGCGTTAATACCAAAAAGACCGTTGTGATGATGTTTACAAAAAAAAACCCTGTGAAGCCAAATACTTTAAAAACTGAATGTAAGACACTCACTGAACAATCGCCAACAGGAAGTAGATCTTCAGTGTTTTTGGGAGGGGAGGAATTGGAGTTGGTAGCCCAGTTCAAGTACCTTGGGGTTATACTAGATTCAAACCTCACTTTCAAAAAGCACATACAAAAGGTAACCAATACTATACAATTTAATTTACAAAATTTCAAACAAATTAGGTCCTACATTACAATCGACGCTGCTAAATGCTATCTCCATTGTGTGATTTTATCCCACATTGAATACTGCTTCACAGTTTGGTCTTTTGCTGGAGTTACTGCATTAAAACCCATTAATCAACTATATAAAAAAGCAGTTAAGGTATTTGACAGGAAACCACAGTCGTTTCACTTTTGTCGAATTCTTGAGAAGTATCAACTCCTAAATTTTGAAAATCTAAACATTTTTAAGAGTAGCTGTCTAATTTATAAATCTATGAATGGAATCGCCCCACCACCCCTGGGGGATTTTGTCAAAAAGAGAAATAGTGAGACTAGGACTAGATCATTTACCCGGGGGGATTGTGAAGTACCATTTAGAAAATCTTCGTTTGCACAAAATGTCCTCTCTATTAAAGGCTGCACAAATTGGAATAGTATTCCAAAGGAAATTAGAGATAGCTCCACTTTTGTTTCATTTAAGAAACATCTTAAAAGATGGCTGAATAACAATCAAAAATGTAATCATTTGGTATGAAGGTAGAATTTGATAGGTAGATGGATTTATATATTTATAATAAGCACTTTGTGATGTCTACGCACAGGCATTTATGTACTTTAAATTAATATTACAATAAATTCTCTATAAGGTATAGGACCTTTATTTTTATTATTATTATTATTTCTTTTTTATTATTATTATTTTATTATTTTTATTCTAGCACCATATGTGTTGTGTGTGTTATGTACATTGTTCGTTTCTTTTTTGGTCTGTATCTGTTTATGTTTGGGACTACGGATGGAAATTAGCATTGTGCTAAATCTGGCGTATTTACGTTCAACTTTGATTGTACGTTCATGAATATGCATTGTCCCATATAAAAATAAATTCAATTCAACATGTTAATGGATAAATATAACTGATAATGAGATGACTTACCTTTCACATCATTTATGAATCGAGCTTCAATACAACCATTGTGTCTCTGCTCTTGTATGTAGAATAAGGCCTCTTCAGTGGGGGTACGTATGCCACTGAATCGTGTACTGCTCCTCGTCACTAAATGAACAAACGTGGAAGATGAACATCGAAAGCTACATGACGTTAAAAAAACATTTTAAATATGCAATAATTAGTTGCTCTTTCCAAACTGTAACTTACTTAAGTTAAGGTTAAAAGTAAAGTTACTTTAAATTAAGGTTGTTTCCCCACATTTGATAAGCTTCGATGACAACTAGCCTAACATAATATTACTTTCTAAAACAAATTACTCCTAATTATGTAATTCTTGCTACACATCTATACTAACGTTAGATTATAAATTTAAACATTCTGTCGCTTAAAATGACTTAAATACTAGCTGTGTTTGCATTTCCAGAGATTGCCGCCCATTGAAAGCCAAGGACACAATACTAACTGCAGACGAGAGACTACAGGTAAATATGGCAAACAGGTAAACAGGGCAACATTTTACAGGTAAACAGGGCAACATTTTACAGGTAAATATGGCAACATTTTACAGGTAAATATGGCAACATTTTACAGGTAAATATGGCAACATTTTACAGGTAAATATGGCAACATTTTACAGGTGAATAGGGCAACATTTTACAGGTGAATATGGCAACATTTTACAGGTGAATAGGGCAACAGTACAGGTGAATAGGGCAACATTTTACAGGTGAATAGGGCAACATTTTACAGGTGAATAGGGCAGGGAGGGCAGGGCAACATTTTACAGGTGAATAGGACAACATTTTACAGGTGAATAGGACAACATTTTACAGGTGAATAGGGCAACATTTTACAGGTGAATAGGGCAACATTTTACAGGTGAATAGGACAACATTTTACAGGTGAATAGGGCAACATTATACAGGTGAATAGGGCAGGGCAACATTACAGGTGAATAGGGCAACATTTTACAGGTGAATAGGGCAGGGAGGGCAGGGCAACATTTTACAGGTGAATAGGGCAACATTTTACAGGTGAATAGGGCAACATTTTACAGGTGAATAGGGCAGGGAGGGCAGGGCAACATTTTACAGGTGAATAGGACAACATTATACAGGTGAATAGGGCAGGGCAACATTTTACAGGTGAATAGGGCAACATTATACAGGTGAATAGGGCAGGGAGGGGAGGGCAGGGCAACATTTTACAGGTGAATAGGACAACATTTTAGGTGAATAGGGCAACATTTTACAGGTGAATAGGGCAACATTTTACAGGTGAATATGGCAACATTTTACAGGTGAATAGGCAGGGCAACATTTTACAGGTGAATAGGGCAGGGAGGGCAGGGCAACATTTTACAGGTGAATATGGCAACATTTTACAGGTGAATAGGGTAACATTTTACAGGTGAATATGGCAACATTTTACAGGTGAATATGGCAACATTTTACAGGTGAATAGGGCAGAGCAACATTTTACAGGTGAATAGGGCAACATTTTACAGGTGAATAGGGCAGGGCAACATTTTACAGGTGAATAGGGCAGGGCAACATTTTACAGGTGAATAGGGCAGGGCAACATTTTACAGGTGAATAGGGCAACATTTTACAGGTGAATATGGCAACATTTTACAGGTGAATAGGGCAGGGCAACATTTTACAGGTGAATAGGGCAACATTTTTAACGAGAAGATATCGCCATGAAACTTTCCCAGCTGATTAAGATTACATTAAGATGAGAAAAATGTAATGTTTATATTTGAGTATTGATAAATTAAGGTTCAACATTATTTTTTCATTGTGTTCACACATTAGATGGGGAAAGAAATACAGAGGGATTTATGCTTTTTATAGATATTATATTTTTATGGATTTATAGATATCTATCTTACTGTCAATAGAAGCCTTAAAAAATTTATGTTTTTTGGAATAAAATGTTACATAAATCAGGCTAGGATTAATATATTCACAAATCCCTCAGTAAATGTCTTTATAATATAACTGAATGTTTGGTGTATATTAGTGTTACTGAAGTGGAGATTTCAGACTTGGAGTATGAGACAAAAGTCATTTTGAGAAAACGGGCATCAGCCAATGAGATTGCGCATTTAGAGTTAAATCCCCCCTTTTACGTTCACGGTTGGTTTTCGATAAAAAGGAAATTACCATTTTTGGATCCGACAGCATTGTTCAGGAGAGAGAGAGCTTTATAACTGTGTGTGTGATGACGGAGCAGCGGGATGATTTAGGACGCCAACTTTTGTTGAATTTATGAGAAATCTACAGACGCAAACAGACACTGTGAGGTAAAATACTTTTTTTCACCACAGTCTGAAAGAAGACATGTTATGAAGACAAATATCCCAAAATCTCAAAATTGACCAATGAAAAAAAAACTGCCTGCCGTGTCTCGCCTTAAACAAAGTAATGTTACAATATCACAATCCTCACCAATATTCATAAAACAATCTAAACCTTTGTATCATTTTAGCATCTGAGTAAGTTAATGTTAAAAATGCCACTAACGTTAACTAGCTTAATTCTACAGCAAGTAGGATCGCTCAGCAGGAATACATTATATTTAATAAACATTTACTCACAATATTAAAGATGTAACATACATAAAATTAATACAAAAACAAATTGTCAGCGCTTTGGGAAGGTAAGATATAGCCTACAGGTGAAGATGAGGAGACTGAGAGATGTGATGGAGATGAGAGAGGAAGAGCCCCCTAGCAAGATCCCTTTAGCAAGGACATCTTTATCTATAAAACCCTGCATATGGCCCTGCACATGCTGGCACAGAAAATAACATGCTATTATTCATTTATAATGGCTAAAATATAGCCTAGTTTTTGATATTAGCTCACTGTCAGGGTTGTGGTGCAGGTTGAAGAAGAGGCAGAGGTAAAAAGGCTCCAATACAAATATTTACTAATAAAGAAATCCAAACAGGTACAGGTAGTGATGTTACGTCTGACACCGACGCTCCGAAGCTTGCTTCAAACTCGAACGGTCCTTGCAATGAACCACTGCTTCGGAGCTTGTATCATTACGTCACTAGTCACGTGAAAATGACGTCTGAAGCAAACACACTGGTTCACTCCTGTAGTGACCCACCTGACTGCTTTGACAGGCCAATCCAGTGTTGATGAAACCTGGCGACTGTATTTCTTATAAAAGTGAAGCCAAACCATGTCAACACAGTGGGTTGTAGTAGTTGGTGTTTGGATTGGCGTTATTGTTGAGGAGAGTGGTTTTTTTTTATTATTAATTAGAGAACATATGAACATTGTTACATAAAAACATGCATCAAAGACAGAAACTTCAAAAACCCTCTGCTACATTACAAGTAACCAGTTACACAAGCACATCCTTTTCAACATACAAAATATCAGTCCCACCAGTTAACACGTTATAGACTTCTGCTTCCCACAGCTAAACAAGAAATAGCTTTCACACATGATACTGCCCTGCTAAAAAAAATGTCATGGGAATGTTATTGGTTGTAATGGGAATTATAGTGGTCTCTGTGGGTCTCTACTGATATGTGTTGGGTTCTATTGGTGGGGGCATTAAATCCTAATGGAATATGTCCCAAGCACACTACAAAAAAGAATTCTGTAGTGGTTTAAATGGTAAAAGCCAATGGTCCCTATTGGTATTTTAATAGAAACCATTACAATTTCTGTGATGGTTTCCAACTTTTTTTAAGCTGGCCTGATCTTCTGTCCTTGTCTAAAGAAATTATTACACGCACATCATGCTTAATGTTTTATTATCAAGGTGAACACATGAAATTCACCAGTAAAATTCACCTACATAAATGAGTTTCACAGCACTAACACTGTTTCAGCTTTGATCGCCTCGGTAAACGTAATAAACGGGGCGTTAATATAAGCCTACTTGCATTTTATGGTTGTCAGCTTTGCTGCATTACATTTACTTCACCAGGAGATGGTGCTGCAATTTCTATCTGAATGAAGCTTCGAGTAATGAACCTCAAACTAACCGAGAGGTTTAATTTGGTACTAAGAACTTTATGTTTGGCATAGTATAAAGGTGGATATATATACCAGGGGTCCAATAACAGCTACCAACAGTAGACTGACCCCGACCCGGCGAACCCTCTGCACAACTCCTGGGAGCAGAGCAATCGGGGGAAAGGCGTACAGACGTGACCTCGGCCACGGCTGTACCATAGCATCCAACCCCAGAGGGGCTGGATGGCTTAGAGAGAACCACAGTGGACAGTGTGATGTCACCCTGGACGCAAACAGGTCTACCTCAGCATGACCGAACAGCTTCCAAAGGAGCTCCACCACCTCTCGGTGGAGTCTCCACTCCCCAGGCCTCGGCCTCGACAGGATGTCCGCTCCCTGATTTAGGTACCCTGGGATATAATTCGTCCTTACTGAAAGAAGCTTCCCCTGGGACCACAGAAGGATCTGCGAGCCAGCTTGTATAACGGGCGAGAGTGCAGACCCCCCTTGATGACTTAAAAAAGAGACCACTGATGTGTTGTCGGACCGGACAAGAACATGATGGCCTCTCAGGTCTGGGAGGAAGTGTTTCAGACAAACATCTCTAGACAATTTATATGCCACAACTGATGATGGTCCTGCCACAGACCCTGGGCTGGACGACCACTCATGATCGCCCCCCAGCCTATGAGGGAAGCATCTGTCGTTAGCGTTACACGACGACAAAGAGCACCCAACACAGGGCCCTGGGACAGAAACCGAGGATCCTTCCACATGACCAGCGCACGGAGGCAACGCCGTGTGACTTTGATCGTGCGGAGGGGGTTTCCCCTCTGGGAGAACCCCTTGGTTCTGAGCCACCACTGTAACGGTCTCATGTACAGCATTCCATCAGACCCAGCAGTCTCTGAAACTGCTTTACAGTGAGCAACTGGCCTAGCTTTACTTGTTTTACGGCTGAGAGAATCGAGGTGATGCGGGCAGGTGACAAGCAGGCCCGCATCGCTATTGAATCCCATACTACCCCCAGAAAAGATGTCTTCTGTGATAGAGATAGAACACTCTTCTTGGCATTCAGCCTCAACCCCAATTTTTTGATATGTGCGAGGACGACATTTCGATGCCGAACCGCCTGCTGCTCCGATTGAGCCAGAATCAACCAATCGTCGATATAGTTCAAAATGCGAATGCCCTGGAGCCACAGCGGGACTAGCGCTGCGTCCATGCATTTCGTGAACGTGCGGGGAGATAAAGCTATACCGAACGGAAGAACACAATATTGGTATGCTTCGCCCCCGAAAGCGGACCTCAGGAACTTCCTGTGTTGCGGAAGGATGGAGATATGGAAATACGTGTCCTTCAGATCTATCGTGACAAACCAGTACTCGGATCTGATTTGTGACACGATCTGCTTCAGAGTGAGCATCTTGAGCTTCGCTACGGAGCGATTTAACAGGCGCAGATCTAAAATTGGACGCAACCCCCCATCCATCTTTGGAACGATGAAATATCATCTGTAATAACCTGACTCCTTGCAGGGAGGAGGAACCCGTTCTATAGCCTCCTTTTGCAGGAGCGTTTTCACCTCTTGTTCCATTACCAGAGCCTGCTCGGGGCCCACCACTGTGGGCAGGACCCCGCTGAATCGAGGAGGACGAGACCTGAACTGAATGGCATAACCTTTCTCTATCGAATGCAGGACCCACTGAGAAACTTTTGGAAGACTTTTCCACTCCGCCAGAAAGACTACTAAGGGTACCAGCCTCTCGAGGCCAGCCTCTGGAATATTTTGAGCAGCAAACACAGCGCCCTGTAACGGCGCACCGGAAGGGAACAACTGGTTTGACTGCTCTAAACCCCTCCTCAGAGGGGGCGAACGTCCCTCGGTAAAGCGCTCGCTGGGCCCGTCTACGCCCCAACACGAAGGCGGGGTTGGCAGAAGGGACCCTTGAGGGCACCGGAAGAGAATGGGCACCGTCTGATGTGGTGAACACCAGTGGTGTCAGGACTTCTTCTTAGACGAAGCCTTCTTGGCCATAATAACTGCCCTCAGATCAGCCTTACAACCAGAAGACTTTGCCTGAGACTGCCGTGTCTGGTCCCACTGTTTAGAAGGGGGAGCGCGAGACACGACACTCTGTTTTTGATACGCCCGGTGTGAGGAGCTCGTTGTCGGCCGGGGCTGCCCCTGGGACGTGAATTTTAAGAGGGAGGAATCTCTGAAAAGCTGCAGCTTGTTTTTTCTCTTAAAGGATAACTTTAGTTAACCAAACTCTACAGCTGTCTGATAACTCTTCTCTGGTGGCGCAGAGGTACACATTTGTACTGGTCTTCAGTGGTTCTTTGAATAGAGTGAAACTCACCAAATCGTTGGTTGTACAGAAAAATTCCGTCTGGCTTGAAGTTTCAAAATTCAGTTCTGGAACTCAGTCAGCTTTGTTGAGATCTTTGTTGAGTTTGAAGTTTCAAGATTCAGTTCTGGAACTCAGTCAGCTTTGTTGAGATCTTTGTTGAGTTTGAAGTTTCAAGATTCAGTTCTGGAACTTTGTCAGCTTTGTTGAAATCTTTGTTGAGCTTGAAGTTTCAATCTGGATTCGGGTGAAGTTAATTCCATCCGGGTCACAGGGCACCATCTGTTGTGATCTGATATCATTACCATCCTAACCTGAAATGCTAAAGTCAATCTACAGTTTATATACTTTGGTATTGGAATCTAAATTAAACATATTCTTAAACGTGTAACCCTTCAAATGTCACAAAGGTAACCCTGGCTGCAGGAGAAGCTAAAATGCTGTTGAGCAGCATAGATTTAGAATTGTTGCTGTCTTGAAATAGCAACATCAGTTGCCTCAAAAGTACTCCAGCAGGATGACCTGGACTTGGCTGCTGCTTACTCTGTGTTAGATGGTGTCTTGAAGCGAGTAGGGGAACTGAGGAGAGACAGCCAATTCTCACAAAAATACAACACTGCCACAACAATTGCAGAGGAAAATTACATTCCCACAAATATTCCAGGTAGACAAAGAAAAGTCCCTGCAAAGCTGAAATACACTTCCAAATCAGCAAGAGAAGATGATGCAGTCCAGACCTTGGAGGAATATTAGAGGGGAAGGACATACTATACCTTTCTGGACAGATTGAGACAGGAGCTTGAGAGAAGATTTTACGGGGAAGGGAAGACTCGGATTCCCCACACTATTCAAACTAATCAAAATATATGCCACTCTACCCGTGTCCACTGCAACGGTAGAACGTTCCTTTTGGGGGGTGGGCCCTTTTTTCAGGTCAGAGCAACTGCCCCTCAAAATTCCTGTGCACTGTAACGGTCACTTTGTGATTTTGTGTTAGTGAGGTAAAATGAGAACTGCGCATGTGCGTAGTGTGTCAGTTAAATTTGACTGGTGAGGAGAAGTAGATAACCGCTCTGCTGACTTTTGTATTCTTTCTTTTATTTCCTTTTTGTATTGTGACCAGAGTTGGATGTTTTGTTTGTATACTTTTTCTCGCTCGATCCCCATGTATGCGGACGAGTGTGACATTTAAGTACTTCTATTAAACACGGGGAAATACGCCATCATCTCTCGTGCATGATTTCCTCCGACACTTAACGTAACAGTTATTGTTTTTTTCTCTCTCTGGGCAACATCTCAACTTTGCGTTACAGCACGTCCCTGTAAAACATATATGGGTGAAGGTCTGTAACGATAAGGTTTCTGCTGCTCGTTTGGATCGGTTTTATACAGTCATGGTCAAAATTGATGGCACCCCTGGTAAATATGATCAAAACTGGCTGTAAAAAAATAATTTGCATTGTTTATCCTTTTGATCTTTCATTCAAAAAACTTGCAAAATTATAACCTTTCATTGAAGTGAAAGAATTGAAAGTGGGGGGGAAATCACATTATGAAATAAATGGTTTCCTCCAAAACACGTTGGCCACAATTATTGGCACCCCTAGAATTTTTTACGAGTAAAATATCTCTGAAGTATATTCCCATTAATATTGACCTTTTTTAGCACACCAGGGTGACTAGGAACATGAAATTGTCCAGCCATGGCTTTGTGTTTCACAGGAGTTTAAATATGAGGAAACACAAATGCCAAATCCCCTTAATCATTCATAAGAATTAGGGCTGTCAACGAATATTCTAAATTCGAATATATATTCGAATAGTTTAAAAAAACAGAAATTCGAAGGTGAAAATTAATATTCGAATCATGTGGAAAAACATGCCCGCGGTAGCAGAGGCGCGGCTGTCTGCTTTGCTAGTGGCAAAATTCTGAAGCTTAAAATGTAAAACGCATTTTCCAGCTGCACAGATAGCACAGTGACTGTCTGGCTCACTCATTGACTGTGCTGCGGCAACTGCACATCCAATGGCGCGGGCGCCTCGAACGTGTGCGCCAATGAGCTAGCATTACATCATACAGAGCCCGCCAAGGGGGTGTGGCCAGACGTCCCCGAAATAGCCATAGTAGCAGCAGTTTACCACAGCACGAGCTGCGCCTCGGAGAGTTCAATGTCGGTTCTATACTGTAAAACTTCAATTAATGTTAATAATATTTGTTTCAATCACTGAATGAAGCCTGCTATATTTAGGACAAGAGTCGCGACCTTAAATTGCTTGCACAAAACTCTTGATCAGCACTCAACATGTGTGTATTGTTGTTCATTTAAACCGTTATGCGCAGAGAGCGTGAGGGCGAGAGAGAGAGAGAGCGAGAGAGAGCGCGAGAGAAAGAGTGCCTGCGAGTGCGAGCGAGAGTAAGGTCTGCGGTCTTGGCCATTAGTTGATTTACTTGTTTTTGTGTAAGTTAATACGTTGTCAAATATGTTTAAACTTAAATAAGCTACCTATACAAGTAGTTGTGTCTCTTTGTATTAATTTGTCCTGTTATTGACGTAATGCGCGTCATTGACAAAATGCGCAACCAGATATTCGAATAGTTCGAATATATGTGTTTTTTTTTTAGGGAATATTCGAACGTCATTTTTGAGCAATTTTGACAGCCCTAATAAGAATGAATAAAACCAAATAATATAGTTCTGGTGTGCATTAAAAGATCGTTGACCATCACAAAATAGAAAGTGGCTGTAAGAAAATAGCTAAAAAATTGAAAATCCCCATTTTGACCATCTGTCACGGGTTGTGGTGCGGGTTGAAGAAGAGTCTGAGGCAAGAAGGCTCCAATGCAAACATTTACTTAATAATAAACTCAAAACAGGTATAAACAGGAAGATGGGCAGGAACACACACAATCTCAGGTAACGTCAACGATTACATAGAGGTGAACGAACGAGAACCGACCAAGGAAGACTGAACAGGAGGAACTAAATACTGATACAAATGAAGACTAACAAGGTGAAGACAGGTGACACAGATGATGATAACGAGGAACAGGCTGGTAAGTGAGGGAGTGAGTTCAGGTGTGGAGACAAGGAGGATTCTGGGAAGTGTAGTGAAGACGAAGACAGACAGGTGCAGACGAAGACTGTGACAGAACGCCCCCCTCAACAAGGCGCGACCTCGCGCCGTAGAACATCAAAGGGGTGGGGGGGCGGGCGCCCTGAAGGCTGGCCAGGGCGTGACCAAACTAGGAGGGGAAGCCTCCAGGGCGGAGCAGGACGTGCAGGCGGCCAGGGCGGAGCAGGACGTGCAGGCGGCCAGGGCGGAGCAGGACCTGCAGGCGGCCAGGGCGGAGAGACCCCCATCGGGTGGCCATGGCGCTGAGGACCCTTCGGGCGGCCACGGCGGAGAGGACCCTTCGGGTGGCCATGGCGGGGAAGACCCTTCGGGTGGCCATGGCGGTGAAGACCCTTCGGGTGGCCATGGCGGAGAGACCCCCTCGGGTGGCCATGGCGGAGAGACCCCCTCGGGTGGCCATGTCGGAGAGACGCCCTCGGGTGGCCATGTCGGAGAGACCCCCTCGGGTGGCCATGGCGATGACCTATGGCCCCCCCCCAAAAAATTCTTGGGGAGAGTGACTGGATGAGGGACAGGCTCTGGGACCGGCTGGGCAGACGTGACGTGAACAGTCTCTGGCTGGGCAGACGGGACGTGAACAGTCTCTGGCTGGGCAGACGGGACGTGAACCGTCTCTGGCTGGACAGACGGGACGTGAACAGTCTCTGGCTGAGCTAGCGGTGAAGGCCCGGCTATGCTGGACGGAACCAGCGGTGAAGGCTCTGGAGGGCTGGACGGGACCAGCGAAGAAGGCTCTGAAGGGCTGGACGGGACCAGCGGAGAAGGCTCTGAAGGGCTGGACGGGACCAGCGGGGAAGGCTCTGGCTCGGCAGGCGTGACGCGAAGCTCTGGCTCGGCAGGCGTGCAGGGGAGCTCAGGCTCGGCAGGGGTGCAGGGAAGCTCAGGCTCGGCAGGGCTGCAGGGAAGCTCAGGCTCGGCAGGGCTGCAGGGAAGCTCAGGCTCGGCAGGGTTGCAGGGAAGCTCAGGCTCGGCAGGGCTGCAGCTGACGTGAAGCTCTGGCTGGACGTGGCTGACGTGAAGCTCTGGCTGGACGTGGCTGACGTGAAGCTCTGGCTGGACGTGGCTGACGTGAAGCTCTGGCTGGACGTGGCTGACGTGAAGCTCTGGCTGGACGTGGCTGACGTGAAGCTCTGGCTGGACGGTCTCTGGCTGGACGGTCTCTGACTGGACAGTCTCTGGCTGGACGGTCTCTGGCTGGACGGTCTCTGGCTGGACGGTCTCTGGCGGTGAAGGCTCTGTGCTGGACGGGACCAGCGGTGAGGGCTCTGTGCTGGACGGCTCTGTGCTGGACGGGACCAGCGGTGAGGGCTCTGTGCTGGACGGGACCAGCGGTGAAGGCTTGGTGCTGGACGGGACCAGCGGTGAAGGCTCTGTGCTGGACGGGACCAGCGGTGAAGGCTCTGTGCTGGACGGGACCAGCGGTGAAGGCTCCGGAGGGCTGGACGGGACCAGCGGAGATGAAGGGCTGGACGGGACCAGCGGTGAAGGCTTTGTGCTGGACGGGACCAGCGGTGAAGGCTCTGTGCTGGACGGGACCAGCGGTGAAGGCTCTGTGCTGGACGGGACCAGCGGTGAAAGCTCTGTGCTGGACGGGACCAGCGGTGAGGGCTCTGTGCTGGACAGGACCAGCGGTGAAGGCTCTGTGCTGGACGGGACCAGCGGTGAAGGCTCTGTGCTGGACGGGACCAGCGGTGAGGGCTCAGTGCTGGACGGCTCTGTGCTGGACGGGACCAGCGGTGAGGGCTCTGTGCTGGACGGGACTAGCGGTGAAGGCTCTGTGCTGGACGGGACCAGCGATGAAGGCTCTGTGCTGGACGGGACCAGCGGAGAAGTCTCTGAAGGGTTGGACGAGACCAGCGAAGAAGGCTCTGAAGGGTTGGACGGGACCAGCGGTGAATGCTCTGTGCTGGGCGGGATCAGCGGCGAAGGTTCCGGAGGGCTGGACGGGACCAGCGGAGATGAAGGGCTGGACGGGACCAGCGGAGATGAAGGGCTGGACGGGACCAGCGATGACACAGTCTCGGGCTCGGTGGGACCCACTGTGAGCTGCGATCCACAGGCTACCAGCACCCACTCGATGTATGCCTCGAAGTTCTCTTGAGGTCCCACACCGGGCAGGCGTGCCTTCGTCTCTTCATTGAGGCCGGTATGGAAAAAGACTGTAGAGAGTTTAAGGATGAACCAAACACAAATTAATCAAATGAATCTCTCATGGGATTCATTCAAATGTGATTCAGCATTCCGGATCTGAACACCACATTCCAAAGTCACAAAAGTGGCTCCAGATTGTCTACTCTGGCCAAGAAAACCCCCAGAGAAGACTTTTATGGCCTTGCAGGCACCCAGAGATAAGCCAAAAACAGGAAAAACGCTGTCAATGTTTCATCCTTAAGCAAGACAAAGCTGCTCAGAAATGGTGAAACGAGGCCTGACCACCAAGGGGTCTGACCACCTTTGACCTCCCTCCTGCAGCACCACTGCTGGGCAGGACAGAGATGTAAAACAGACCACGCTTTCATGGAACAGAGAGACTTACACAGACTTACACAGACTTTTCATATAAAAATGCATACAATCATCCCAACAATGCTTGACTGACTTGTAATCAAAATATATAACATAACATGATTATGTATTGGGTTACAACCCCTGTGTGCCTATTCTGCTTAGATCACATCTAAGTCATGTAATTGTTATAAATATTAGGTGTGTGAATGAAAGTGTGTCATGCTTCCTGTCAGCAGGATCGTATACGATAACCTGTTCTTAATTCAAAAGATGGCTTGATTGAAATCTGTGTAAAATGTTTTGGTATGATTATAATAATCTATAATGTTTAAACTGTGGTTTCTTGTTTCTCTGCTAAGTGCTGGAACCCACACAGATCCCAGATAACGATAAGTAGGAACTCGATCCACCCCCCTAAAATGATGCCATTGTCTCATTGGTCAGAATTCTCCAAAGAGGTTGGGCTAACTGTTAAGTTAAAGACCCGAACAAAGGAATTAGAATCAGTTCAGAGAAACTTCTATGTGTTCAGAAACTTCCATCCAGGGAGTTCGGTTTTGAGTTCGGTTCGGTGTTGAATTAAGTTTGCGCCTCTCTCTATCAACAGACAAGAGAGTGTTCCCGTTCATGCTTCTCTCTGAAAACAACAAAGAGCGTGTTTGCACGCTTAAACATCGACCAGACCAAATTAGACCAGCAGACAAATAACCCACCAAGATCGGGGTTAAAACAGCTCATTCAAGCCATCTAACTCGTCTTAATTTCATTTCTTCCTTTATTTTCTTTTTCATTGAAAGTCTCGGTTCTAAGTTAAGCTTTGCTGCAAAGTTTCGTTTTAACGTTTCAACTGCAAAGCCTGCTTCAACTTCAAAGACTTCATTCATTCGCGCCAACACGCCACGTGATTGGCCGCCCCAAGACGTCTCCAGGCACAGCCAGCCAAGCAACGGACGGGAAACCCCCTTTACGCTGAAAAGGGAATTCCCTAAAGCAACACGGACAAGCAAGTAACACTCCAGACTCTTAACTGAACTGGTGCATTAATGTAAAATTAAATAACCCGCCAAAGAAACGATAGAAGGGTTAAATTAATGATTGATGGTTCGTTCAGGTCATGTCTTATAAGTGCATATAGAAACTTGGGATTTCACTATCTCACTCTTAAAACTCATTCTTTCCTCACTCTCTTTCTTTTTGCAACTTGTATGAATGCGTGTGCGTGTGTTTGTGTTAGATATTAGTTTTATGTTTTAGGATAATCAATAAAGTCTTGTTTATATTTTGGAAAGATATTTGCCTTGTGTTGTGCTTGCACATTTAATGTCTTGTACTGTCGATCTAAAGTTACCTTGCTAATACATAGTGTTTCACTATAGATTGGATATTTATATCTGTGCCAAGGTTATAATTACGGCCCGTTCAAATGAACTCTAAACGAGTCATTTGCTCGGTTCCATAGTTATTCGGTCAAGATTCATTGCAAATCGATGAATCATTCCTTTTGAGCTAAATTGGCCTTCCGGCCCCCCTTAAATACATTTTATGTATATTATTATTGATGTACATTCGTTACAAGACACTCAATGAGAGATCGGGAAAAGTAGTTAGGCACGCCAGGTCGAGATAAGCCGCGGTGTGGGCCTCAAGAGATAGCTGGCCCTGTTCCAGTAGGATCAATTGCACAGCCGCATTCATTGTTGTTTGGTCGGTTCTTCTGTCACGGGTTGTGGTGCGGGTTGAAGAAGAGTCTGAGGCAAGAAGGCTCCAATGCAAACATTTACTTAATAATAAACTCAAAACAGGTATAAACAGGAAGATGGGCAGGAACACACACAATCTCAGGTAACGTCAACGATTACATAGACGTGAACGAACGAGAACCGACCAAGGAAGACTGAACAGGAGGAACTAAATACTGATACAAATGAAGACTAACAATAGTGAAGACAGGTGAAGACAGGTGACACAGATGATGATAACGAGGAACAGGCTGGTAAGTGAGGGGCTGCGTTCGGAATCGCATACTTCCCTACTATATAGTAGGCGAAAAGAGTAGGCGAGCGAAAAAGTACGTTCGAATCCTCAGTATTCATAAAAGAGTAGGCGAGAATTACCTGGTTGACGTACTAATTATCGCGAGATTTGGACGATAGTGCGTTCGAATATGCCTACTTTCCTACTATATAGTAGGCGAAAACAGTACGTGAAAGAAGCAGTACGTTCGAAACATCAGTATTCCTAAAAGAGTAGGCGAGAAGTTCCCGGATGATCTCCTGCTTTCGCCCAGACATTTGAGTGCTTTTCAGCTTGTACTCATCTATCCCAGGAGGCCACGCGAGAGCATACGTCATTACAAACATCACGGAGATCAGCGACGCGGGGGTTTTCAAAGGTGAGTAAACACGGTTCCTTGTGTTTAAATCGTATGTGTTAAACTAAACGTTTTAACTGTTCAAGGTGTAAAGGAGTTAGACAGTATAGTATAGTTGTGATTTTGCTGTAAAAACATGTTTTATTATGTATAAATAACAGGGGAGCTCCAGTAAGCACACGTAACGTTACGTCTCTAAAGGGGATTTACATAATCATATACATCTTAAACACGCTTATTTAAAATGTCTATTTACATCTGAAAGGAAAATATTGTATAAGTTTTGCAGATGAGCACATCACAACATGAAAAATACGAGTGATGTATGTGTACTATTATTATGTAGGATATTTCACTGTTGTCAACACTGTTTACATTAGACAAATGTGCTGTAAATAAGGTAAATAATCAAATCTATAAAGTAACTAAACATATTATATATTTTATTTGTTCCTTATTATTACTGTTCATGACTGCTTTTGTATAATGTTTGTGCATTTTTGTAGGATCTGAAATGCCTGCAGACTGGTCTGAGCACTGAGGATGAGGAGCTGAATCCTGGAAACAGTGCCATGGATGAGACCCTCCATCCCTCCATCTGCCCTTATGAGTCCCTCCATCACTCCATCTGCCCTTATGAGACCCTCCATCCCTCCATCTGCCCTTATGAGTCCCTCCATCACTCCATCTGCCCTTATGAGACCCTCCATCACTCCATCTGCCGTTATGAGTCCCTCCATCACTCCATCTGCCCTTATGAGTCCCTCCATCACTCCATCTGCCCTTATGAGACCCTCCATCACTCCATCTGCCCTTATGAGTCCCTCCATCACTCCATCTGCCCTTATGAGTCCCTCCATCACTCCATCTGCCCTTATGAGTCCCTCCATCACTTCATCTGCCCTTATGAGTCCCTCCATCACTCCATCTGCCCTTATGAGTCCCTCCATCACTCCACCAGCCCTTATTGCCTCAGATTGTGAAGCGCGGCACAGCAACAAGCTCCGGTGTTGTGCCGAATTTCGACCCCCGCCAAATTATTACCCCCCTAGCATTGGTAGGTTTAGGATTAGTTGTGGGGAGGGGTTAGGATTAGGGGGAGGGGTTAGGATTAGGGGTGGGGCTAGGATTAGGGGTGGGGTTAGGATTAGGCAATCAGGTACTGACTTCAACGAGGGGGGTAATAATTCGGCACAACACCGGCACGGTCACCTCTGGTGAATTCATCAGAATAAAGCCACAGAATGGGAACCGCTGTGTTGAGATGGCAGTATGTGCGGTTCAGCGCCTGTAAATACATGCTTGTAGTTTGAATAAAGCTTTGTTTCATGTGTTGTTGACTTGTATATGCATTTGTTTATTGTGATGGTTACTTTTATTTGTTCTTTTACTCATTTATTCATGTTTCTTATTTTTGTCAGTATATAAAATATAATTATTTAATTAAATGTATGCATTCATTAATTCATTGCTTGACTGACAATTGAGATGTTTCACTGCATTTATCTAGTGTGTATTCATGCATAACTATGTCATATGACAAAACAAATTACATTTTGCTTGTTTTATTAAATTATATCATTTTTAGTATTTAAAAAAGTAATGTAATTAAGTTTTGGTCAGCATTTAATATTATTATTGTTTAAGTTTTGGGGTGGGCTAACAATGCAATTCATTCTGAGGTAATATTAATTTTTAAGGAGCGATACTTATATAAAGTAAAAAATCAACAGTTTTCTCCAAAGGAGAGATCTTTGTGCAGACATTACAAACGCTGAGGAAAACTGTTCTAGGTTGTACTGTCGAGTTACTGATGTTATGAAGTGTTAGTGCACCTGTCGCTCATATCATTTAAACTTATTACATACAAGATCATGGAAAGATACTATAGTTGTATCTAATAATGAACAATCATAATGACAAAACAGAAAACATAAAGATAATTGGTTTGTGTACATCATAATATGATATTTATAGGCTACACAGGAAAATAGAACAATAACAAGGCTAAATATATTTAAATAGTTTTTCATAATACATAAAAAATTCTGAGGGATCAAACAAGAGGTAAATTCATCAAGAAAAAGAGGAAAACTTAAAGTAGAAACTTTTTGGGTATAAAATAAAGAAATTAACAACATATTCAAGAGATGACGATGTTGGGGTTTCTTAATAAAAAGTTTTATCGTTAGGCCCTATAAAACTGTGGGTCACATTAGTAGGGTTTAAAATATAACAACTTAAATCAACCCTAAATGTATTCACAAAATGATGGACAGCTGTTTCTTCAACAATAGGCTACCACAAAATGAGCAAGTTTCATCAAGATATTTACAGATAGATGAATTAAATGTGTCGTTCATCTTTTAAGTGTGATAACGCGTCGTAGGTCACATGATAACGTCAACATGGCGGATGATGTCCGGATCGCATTCATACTCGACGAGATTTGGCTATAAAGTACCTACTCTTTTAGCGCTCGTTAAGTAAGTACTCATTGAAATTAAGTACCTACTCATTGAGTATGCGATTCCGAACGCAGCCAGGGAGTGAGTTCAGGTGTGGAGACAAGGAGGATTCTGGGAAGTGTAGTGAAGACGAAGACAGACAGGTGCAGACGAAGACTGTGACACCATCAGGGCAATAATTAAGAAGTTCCAATCAACTAAAGATGTTACGAATCTGCCAGGAAGAGGACGTGTGTCTATATTGATTTAATGCACGGCGAGGAGGAGAGTTTGAGTGGCCAAAGACTCTTCAAGGATCACAGATGGAGAATTGCAGAGATTAGTTGAGTCTTGGGGGTCAGAGATAGAGGATGGATACCCGACCCGAGCCCGACGGGACCCGCCGGTACCCGACGGGCCGGGCCGGGTTCGGACAGATATTTAGAAATTATGTTCGGGTTCGGGTCGGGCTCGGTCACATCAGCGCGATAAGGCATTGAACATTTTTTATTTAAAACAGCTTATGTAGGTAGCAAATGTGCCTGATGCTTTCACTTGATGCAAACGTTCGTTTTTGTGATTAAAATACATGTAAAATATTACCATAACATCTGTCTTCCTGTGTGCGGAAATTTGTTTATGTAGCCGTGACAACGAAACACGTGCATGCGCGCCTGTGTTAAGTGCGCTTGTTTCTGCGTACGCGCTGATGTGCTCGTCCTGTTGACATTTCCGAATGCCTTCCTACATTTGCTTAATAAAAAGCGGGCTTTCCACACAAACAAACGTACATGTGTCATTAGTATGAGAAAAAAATGGGATTTTAACTGTCGGTCTCGGGTCGGGCTGGGACATAAATATCTTTATGCCTGTCGGGCTCGGATCGGGCTCGGTTACTGCTCTGTCGGACGCGGGCCGGGCTCGGACAGAAAAATTCGGCCCGATCCGCACTCTAGTCAGAGAGCCAAAAAAAAAAAAAAAAACTACATCACCACATGTTGTTTGGGAGGGTTTCAAGAAAAATCCTCCTCGCACATCCAAAAACATTCATTTAAATCATTAAATCACAAAAAAATCATTTAAGTTTAATTCTGTATGAGTGGGTTAAAGGAGTTCTCATAAGAAGACGTTATTTAACCCTGAATAGACCCCAAAGCCGCCGCCAGGCACCGCCATTTGCGCCATTTAGAATTTCAGCCGCCGCCAGCCAATAATTTCGTAAGCCAAATTGAGCCGCCATCTGATCAAGTTTGGCTGAGCCGGCTAGAATTATTTGCATCAAATAATAATTATATCACATAGAGACATACACACACGAAATATATAAACAATACACGAGATTTATTTCCCCACTGGATTCATAACAGCACAGTCTTGTGCTCGTTGCTACGATACACAGAATCACAGTGAATTGACGACCAATTAAAATTGCTCGTTTTCCGTAGCTGCTACAGAAGAAGGAATGCATTTTTTTCTCGCACTGAGGTGAAATGGCGGAAAGCAGCAAGCAAGGTAATTTTGATCTCACTTCTCACATACTTTCCTAATTTCTACTTACTTTTTTTTTAAAACTTAGGCCTACCCAGACTTTTGTTAAATCTTCAGGGCACGGTTGCACAAACACCTGAATCAAAGATTGATGTTATGAACCAAATATTCTGGAACGGAGAGATTTATAGCACTGAACGTGATATTACTGCAGTAACAAACCACCGTTTCCACATTGCTAATTCACGACGCATGCTTCAGTGTACATAGAAGTGAAATGTGTAAAACTTTGTCCAAAATAATACTGATAACAGTGTGTGTTTATATTAAGGCGAGACACGGCAGGCAAAAACGTCGTTTTTATTTTTTTACTGGTCAATTTTGAGATTTTTGGATATTTGTCTTCAATAACATGTCGTCTTTCAGACTTGTGGTGAAAAAAGTCAGAAATACACATTTAGGTCTTTATTTTACTACACTTCGTCTGTTTGCGTCTGTAGATTTCTCATAAATTCAACAAAAGTTTGCGTTCTTAATCAACATACTTCTCTGCGATCTCTGCAAAAAACTGGTGTTTTCTTTATTACATTGTATTGCATTTTGTAGAAATATAGTGTAAGCCATGCATTGCTTGGAAATATTGAGATCTAGTAAATCAGTATAACATAGACATCTGTAGACATGAAGTGGCAGCTTCAGCCATTTGCAGCTATGAAAAGTTTGGCGGCTGCAGCAGCCATTTAGGTTTTGGCTGAGCCGGCTAGCCAGCCAATAACTTCATCAGCCAGCCAGCTTTCTTTTTAATTTAGAGCATAAAGTGGGTCAGCATAAATTGATGCTTTCTTTGAAGGACAATAATGGACATGTTACCTCAGACCCACAGAAGATGAGAAAGATTGCTGTTGAGTTTTACACCATTTTGTACGCTGCTAAATCATCTGATGAACATTGCAGAAGAGAGCTGCTAAATGACTTATGCCTGGCTCACACTACAGGAGTTTTAGGCCGATTTATGCCCGATTTACCCCTCCCGAGAATCTGAGAAAAAATCTTGTCAAGGACCTCGATCGGTTCCGGATCGGAGGCGTTCACAGATCGAATCTTTCACTTAAGTAGATTTCAAGTAAATGGCTCCAGCTAGCATACTTCTCCCAATGTGACAAAATAACGTGTATGGTATGATTTGTATAGTCACATTGTGTACACATAACAAGGTCATATGAGACACAGGCATCTTTTAACCGTATACATACTGAGAACTACATTCTCAGAAGGCGAAGCACTGCTACTTGGGCGGAGGGATTTGCTCGCAGCGTCTGAGAAGCCCCGTGGTGAGGAGCAAAGAGTTCCTCAGAGTGTTGCGCTAATCACTCCACCCAAGTAGCAGTGCTTCGCCTTCTAAGAATATAGTTCCCATTATGTATACGGTTAAAAGATGCCTGTGTCTCAAATGATCTTGTTATTTGTACACAATGTGACTATACAAATCACAACATATAACTAGGAAAATGTTGGTGTTATTTTGTCACTTATTGGGAGAAGTATGCTAGCTGGAGCCATTTACTTCCAGTCTTTGTGCCAAGCTAGGCTAGCGATGGGTGCGTCAGACAGAGTTACGGCACACACAGAGATGAGAAGGGTGTGTGTGGACTCATCTAACTCTGGGGGATACGGGGAATAAGATACAGTCCATAAAAGTCGGTGTGTTCCTTTACCACCTGAAATGTATAACTATGGCATTTGAAGTTACTGTAACAGATGTGTAGTTCAAAGTGAAAGCTTTTGATAGTGGTATGAATGCATAAATATATTTTAAAATGTTGAGTTGACAGTTTAATACTTTTGCATGCTGAAAATAATTAAATAAAGAACTGAAATGTGATCATGAATACTGTATTTTAATAATAGCAAATAGGCATGCTGTGAGTTTAAATTATAATTTGTTTTTAAATAATTACAATATTTTAAATTTCATAAATATATGGCAGCAGAATCAAATAAAGCATTTTACAGCGGAACAAACAAATACCACAAAAATATAAATTGTAATGTAATCTTCTAACTATGTACATTGCTGTGCTACACCTAGCTAACGCTTATGTTCATCAATTATCTAAACGTAGTCTTCTTGCCATGGCACCAGGCCAGCAGGTGACATAAAATAATCCTTCAGTACATCACGTTGCTGCTTAGCAGTGAGGGTGGGGTTTCGTGCCCTTCCAGCTTGCACATTCTGCATGGCCCCCTGGCCACCTCTCCTCCATGCTCCTTCATGACTCTGTGGTCTGCATCCTCCCAGTCTGCCAGTGCTGGAGACATGTAGGCCTCACAGAGGAAGTCGTGGAGGCATGCTGAAGCCAGGGTGATCTTTGTAACACTGTCTGGGTGAAGGAGGATGTTGGAGCGAAAAACTCGAAACCTATTGGCAAGAATGCCAAAGGCATTTTCTACAACTCTGCGTGCCTGTGAGAGCCGGTAGTTGTAGACCCTTTGGTTGTGGTCCAGCTGCCTGAAAGGGTAGGGCTTCATCAGATCTGTTCTTAGTGGGTAAGCCTCGTCCCCCACAAACATATAGGGCAGCAAAACATCTGATCTAGGAAGCTCTTCTGGAGGAGGAACATTTAGGAGCCCCTTGTCCAGCGCTTTCCTCAGGTCAGAATTGGCAAAGAGTCCAGCATCTGAGACCCTGCCCTGAGTGCTAACACTGATATAAATAAACTTATAATTTGCATCAACAGCTGCCATCATAAGAACTGAAAATCTGTTCTTATAATTGTGCCACGTGCTCCCACTGTGGGCTGGGGGCTGAATGTAGATGTGCTTGCCATCAAGGGCACCCAGGCAATGTCCACAATTGCCATTTTTTTACAAAGTTCTTGGCAATTGCTCGCCATTCGTCCTCTGATTTTGGTGTCTGCCAAAATAAGAGCAGAATGATAGATTTATTTACAAGTTGAGAGATCTCTCCTCACCTGATTTAATAGATTAACTATCGAATCTCAACCCCACCTATACTGAATTTAATGAAGTTAAACCTTATGCCCACCACATCTATACATTCTGTAACGTTTGTGTTTTCTCCTCTTTCAGTTTGTCATTTTTAAACTATGTTGGTTGTCTTCATATTTGTAAATACTGTCTGTCATAATGTTTAATATTGTGAATTCTAACCTTTAGAATATCATCTTTCAAGACCTGATGTAGTGCCACACATGTGTCCTTCACTATCTGATACAGCAGTGGCCCCAATTCGGTCCTGGAAACTCAATGATTTGTAGGTTTCACCTTCAACAGAAACTAATATTATTTAATTAAAATATAGTGCATTCATTTCAGAAATAATTTCGATAGAAAATATCACAGGTTTAAAATGGTAAATGTAAGAGACGTTTTCCTGTTTCCCTGTTTTGTCATTAATTTAATCTCACTCCATGACAACACCATTTGAGAGATCCAATATCCAAGCACAATTTAGCATCCTCAATGTTTTTTGACATCATGTTGACTGAGTTTGGTGCCCAATGCAGTTCAATGCAGACGCTTTCAGTGCTTGGGTCCTAATTACTGTAAACTCAAAACACAAGAGACAAACATTTGTTATAAATACAAACCTGTTGCCAAGAATCTGAGGGTCAAGGAGAGCCTCTCCTCATCTTGGTGTCCTGGTGATCAGTGGTTCTACTCTCCCTAGCAGGATATCAAATTCATCTGATGTCACCCGCAGCAGCTCTTTGAAGCCTGAGCTGTCCTCCAACTATACAGAAGAATAAGCTTAACCCTTAATAAGTATAAATATATATTTTACACATTTGAGTGACACTAGCAAAAAAAAAAAAAAACTTCAATATCATGTATAACTAGCACTACACTTGCTGTGAACCATCATTAGTTGATGTCAAATGTCTTGAGCTTCAATCATTAAACAGCAGCAATTTTTCTTTTGGTTCCTACTCACATTGTTAACAATTTGTTTGTATAATCATTTTTAGCCTATTCAATTTCATTCAGTGTAGTTAATGTTAGCTTTTCAACATTTAACGTTTAAGATTTCTTTAAACATGTATAGAGTTCATAATATCAACTGATTTAAAAAAAAAAACGTATCAATAGGATACAGTAACAATCTGAGAAAATTGAAATTGAGAGACGGAGCTATCCAACCGATTTAATGTTACATTTCTGCATCTTGCACGAGAAGGCAACACATTCAGTGAATTTGCCAAATTAATGTGACTTGCTGATCACCACTGTTACAGCTACACATTTCCTGGTGACCAGACCTGTTAAATAAGGTTGCTACATTTCCTGCTTCTATGTTGGAATACAATAACACCTATTTGATTTCAATTTTACTAAAACACAGTTCTACACTGTATCAGTGTACAGTACGTTAGCGCTATAAACTAGAGCTAATATGTTGCCAAACAACTGTAAACAACCTAGCCCTTGCTAGCGCACTACTGTAAACATTTTAAAACAGTTAAAAAGCATACCTCTAGTTCTCGCTGAAGAACAGACAATCCATGCTGACCCCGTCTCCCCAACCATTTTCTCGTCCACGCTAGTTTGATTTTCTTTTGTTTTTTATTGCTACAAATAATAAGTATCAATACAGCAAGTTGCCACGACACAGTATCCATTTTGTTTACATGCGCTTCCACGTGAGATTGCGTCACGTGAGGTGCTTTATCTGGCAAGATAATCTTAAGAATATCTTGTAGTGTGTGATGCGCCGCGATTTTCAAATCTTGTAGTGTGAGCATGTTTAAGATTTGAGGTAAGAAAATCTGCAAAGATTCTCCTTAAGTGTGTGCTGAAACCAGATTTCAAAATCGGTTAGGATTTTAAAACTCCTGTAGTGTGTTATCTGTAGATAATAAAGAACTCTTGGAGACTGATATTTTCTTTGAGGAGATATCTCTGGCTGTAAAGGGTCTACCTTCAGATAAGAGTCCTGGCTTGGATGGACTACCGGCCGAGTTTTATTAATCTTTTTGGACAATAATTGGGGATTATTTTGAAGTTCTTCAGAAATGTTTTAGTGAAGGTGTTCTTCCAACAAGCTGTCAACGAGCTGTTTTATCATTGCTCCCGAAAAAAGGAGATTTAACACTTTTAAAGAATTGGAGACCTGTGGCAATTTTGTGTACAAAATATAAAATTTTATCTAAGGTTCTTGCAAATAGATTAAATAAGGTGTTATATGAAGTGGTACAAAAGATCAATTGTATTGTGTTACAAATAGATCAATCATGGATAATCTTCATTTAATCAGGGATGTTGTTGATTATGCTTATTGTAAAGATGTTAAAGGATTAGTTCACTTTTAAACAACTAATCCTTTTCTTTGGAGAAGTGTGCATTGCTTTGCGTTTATTTAGCACACTGCCAGTGACTGTTGCTGGTGGGGAGAGGGCATTCAGCAAATTAAAACTGATAAAAAACTACTTGAGGTCTACAATGTCTCAAGAAAGGCTTTGCAGTCTTGCTATGCTTTCCATTGAGAGCGAGTTGGCTAGAGAGCTCGACTTCAAAGATTTGATTAATGATTTTGCAGCTGAAAAGGTCAGACGTTGGACTTTTGTTTAGAAATGATGTGGAAAGAGTAACTCAGACTCATCTATGTTATACCTTGGCCATTCTTTGATATAGTATATTATGCAAGTTCTGCTTAAATTATTAGAAATTTTATATGGCCATTTTGTTTTATGGTGGTGTTTTCTTGCTGAGATTTTTTTTCAACACATATTGTAATTCCTGTTTTTTAAATTGAAGAGTTTTATTTTGAAATTTCAGTATCAGTGTGTTGAAGCAAATAAATATAAATACATTTCATTGTATTAAGAGTGCTCAGTGTTTCTGTTAGCCTACATTTCAACTGTCATGTTAAAAATATTAGGTTAGATTAGATTAACTTTATTGTCATTGCGTGGTAAGCATTACGTGGTAAGGTCCAAGATGGAAAAAAATAAAAATGATGGCCCAACTCGCAAATGCTCTATGGTGCAATATGATGGTTTATTTACATAGAGGTGAACCATGGACGGAGGACGGGGATGTGAAAAGTAGTGTAAAGGAGGAGACCTAATCTGGCGACAGTTTGGCGCTGGCTCTGACACACACATACACACACACACACACACATTCAAAGTTGCCGCTCCTTTGTTACCGCTATTGTCCGGGTGCACACGAGACACATAGCACTTGTTCATTCAAACTCAAAGTACCCATCGCCCTGCTACAATACACTCACATCGCATACACACGCATACATATACGTTCAAATAGGTTTACCTGTTCACTGTGTTGATTCCGGGTGTGAAAGAGACTGAGATGAAACGTGATTGTTGGTATTGAGGGCTATTTATAGCGCCCTGTCACGTCTCCGCAGTAATGGCGTCACCCGGAACGGAGGATACTATGTGTCATGTGATTGCGGAAAATGTTGTTGTGTTTATAGTTCATTTATGTCTTAAAAGAATATTACCTGAGGGTTGTTCCATAAAACAAGATTAGTCAATAAGCCAGGCTTATTTTGGTTAGTCAGACTTATTGTCGGTGAATTCTGTTTCATAAAGCAAACTTAAAATAGTTCAAACTCAGTTACCCTGGAAACTTATGTTGGGAAACTAGCCTGGTCCGGGGCAGGCTAACTGTCAGGCTAAGCCTGAAATGATGCTTAACCAGAATACCGTTTTAATACTGACCCACTGGGAATGTGACATCGGACTCTCTGGCATGCTGCCATTTTATTTCATGTAACAACTATCAGTCCAACAATGAAAACAAATGCACTTTAAAAATAAATGTAGGCTAATACATTCGAACATACAAAAAGTGAAACAAATGTAAAGTAAAGGTAGGCCTATTTGTTTAGTTGGTGTGATTTTTGTAATGAATCAATTAAATGTCTATAAATAGGGAGCTCCACCCATATGTGTAGGAGGACGCATAGTCATGGCGTGTCCTTTCATTGATGAGGGAGCGATAATCATACGCAGGGCATTTCAAAGAGAACGTACTTTCAGGGACAGGGCAGACCCGTTGGCTTTTTCTGACTACTACCTGCATGAGCGGTATAGATTCTCGAGGGAAGGGATAACATATCTTTGTAGATTACTGAGCCCACACGTCGTAAATAGCACACGGCGCAATAAAGCGCAATAAATGACTGTGTGCATTGCACTTCGCTTTTTTGCCAGCGGAACATTTTTGTACACAGTCGGACATGCAGAGAATATCAGCCAAGCATCGGTTTGCCGCTCTGTACGGATTGTGTACCTGTCTTTAAAAAAAATACTTAATGTGTTCATCACCTTCCCTGGCCACAGAGCGATTCACAGTATTAAACAGGCCTTTTATGGAATCGCTGGTAAGTTCAAATAAGAACTATATAGAAAATGGAAATATTTATTGTCTGTTAATGCACTTAAAAAAGAACACTTAACTTTTGTAGCTTTCCCAAATGTTATCGGAGCTCTGGACTGCACCCACGTGCGCATAAAGCGCCCGTCTGGTCCGCATGAAGCAGACTTCGTTAATAGGAAATCATTACACAGCATCAATGTACAGGTACAGTCCCACTGAGATTATATTGTAGGCTAGAAGCGATTGTTCTTTACAATAAGCTGGGCACCAGTGTTCTAAGTCCAATGTAGTGACCTACATTTAATTATTTAGATGATTTGTGATGCAGATTGCATCATCACAAATGTAGAGGCAAAATGGCCTGGCTCAGTGCATGATTCCAGAATCTTTCGGGCCTCTTCTCTTTCCCACCAACTGGCACAAGGTATATTAGTCACTTAACATAGCAAAAACTACAGCTTTAAAATACATTCACCAAATTCAGTGCTTAATTATTAGTATTATTTTTATTTTTTTTATTCAGGTCAATTCTCAGGAGTTTTGCTGGGAGACAAGGGATATGCATGCCTGCCTTATCTCTTGACTCCCTATCAGGAGACGCAGACTGAGGCACAGCACAACTACAATATTGCCCATGCACGCACAAGAGCTCGTATAGAGATGGCATTTGGGCTCATCAAGTCAAGGTTCCAGTGCCTGAATTACCTCAGAGTGATTCCACAAAGGGCATGTGACATTGTAGTTGCATGTGTTGTGCTAACATTGCCTGTCTGAGGAGAGAGAGGCAACCAAGGATGGTTGTAGAGCAAGACTGGAACGTTGAAGGCATTTTTGATGACAATGAAATAGGCAGGGTTATAAGAGACAGCTATGCCAATAATTATTTTGGTTAATACTGTCCAAACCATGTTAAAAGTTTTCACTTTCCCCTTAATTTACCAGACACACAAGTCAGATTTAATTTTTTATTTTATTTAGGTTGAAGCTGGCTGTTGGGGGTGAAAACATACAATTAAATGTGGTCAAAAAACAAAAAGGTCATGTGTCATTGTTTTAAATATGGCAGTTCGACTTACATTTTTCTCAAGCTGTTGGATTTCCAGCTCCAACTTTCTCATCTTGAGTTTTTTATATTGGATATCAGTATCTATGGCCTCCATTTGTTTCAGGAGATACCTTTTGTAGACTCCCTTTATGTTCTGGGTTTTGTAGGAGCAGACTTTTCTCAATTTGATCTAGTGCTCTTGGCACTTTTTTTGTAATTTTTTAATACTCACTTGGTCACATGTGGTCCCAGACTGAGAGGGCTCTAGAAGGGTGTCAGCATCCTGTTGCCAAAAATGGAAATACACACAATTTAGCACCTCACAGGTACACTCTAAAAAAATGATGGGTTGAAAATAACCCAACTTGGGTTGTTTTATAACCCAACCGCTGGATCAATATTGCACCAGACCAGCAGTAGTTAATTTGACCCAGCAATATGGGTTGGAAATTTTTAACCCAACAGGTGAGTTAAAATATTCTACCCAAATGCTGGGTCAAATTAAATACAATTCTGGGTTAATTTAACTACATATTTGTTATATAGTGTACCCAAATGCTGGGTAAAATGAATTACAATTCTGGGTTAATTCAACTACATTTGTTATATAGTGTACCCAAATGCTGGGTAAAATGAATTACAATTCTGGGTTAATTCAACTACATTTGTTATATAGTGTACCCAAATGCTGGGTAAAATTAATTACAATTCTGGGTTAATTCAACTACATATTTGTTATATAGTGTACCCAAATGTAAAATTAACCCATATGCCAGATTAATTCTAACACATTACAGTACAACTGAAGAAAATAAATCTCAATAGATTACCCATAGCTATAAAACTGTTAAACTACAAACCTAGAACAGAATACATGCTAGATTTAAGCATATTATGCAATAAACACTTAAACAATACAAAAAATAATTGAATCTTTGAAATTTTTTATTATAATACATTAATTAATATCATGAAATGCACTCTGATAATTTCCCAGCGTCAGAATGTGGGGGTATGGCTTGCATGCCTTGGCCTAATGGAGGTACTCCATGTTTATTCCAGGCTAAAAAAGAAAGAATACAAGAGAGCAAGTGAGAGAGTGCGAGTGAAGGACCAAATGTCTACAGACTACTATAGTTGAATTAAAATATAGAGATTGTGAGGACCATTTTCCTGGTCTTTACTAGAGAAATTATTGTTTTATGATAAAGTCTAACTATCCATTCATAAGCCCCCTAAAAACCCTGGGAAAACCCTGCATTTACAAGTTCTGCAGACAAGAATATATTACCTGGTGTTAATCCATCCAGGGGCAATGTCAGCTTCCCCTCCTGTCTTGCCAGGTACAGGATCTTCTCAGCATAAATGGGTAGCCAAGTTTCAAACAACTTTGATGCAGCATCCCCATGCAGGACAAGAAAGTCCTGTGCAATCTATACAATGGAAAACACATTTTTAAAACCAATTCAATGTGGCACACTTAATAAAAGGTTATAAACAATTCATCCTCATATGCAAGATCATATTTCCCTATACCTACCATGCCTTTGGTCATTAGGTGAGGGAACTCTTCGAGGATCTGATCTATGGTCCAATTGTTGTCCCTATTTGGCCCTGTAGACTGCCGTGTTCTGTAGGTCTCTATCTGGCTGAGGCGTGGAAAATTGTTTCTCAACCATTCTTTAAGCTGTGAAGCACGTTCGTCTGATATGGTACATTCTGTAAAAAAGAACAGTTGTCAGTCACTGAAATATGGATGTTTTGCTTCATCAAGTAATTTTTCAGTTTAATAATTACCTGGTATGAGAGCCCTTGCACGAGCGCTATCATCTGCCGTTTGTGGTGGTGTCTGTGCCGTGCTCGGCGTGTCGCGGCCTGCTGGATCTCAGCCGCTTCCTGACGTTCCGCAGCCTTTCCTCCAGGAATCCAGTGGCTGGCCGGTGATAGAATGAAGCACTGAAAGCCTACAAAAAACATGTGCCCAATTCATCTATTGGAGTCACTTTTACACATTACATGGAAGCTATTGAAAAACAGAGGAAATTATATTTCATAAAAATTCATGTCTGAAAAGGGCTTGAGTAGCAATGCAGACTTGATATGCTGTGGATGGGAAAACAAATATTTCCTACCTTGAAATCTTTCGACAAGGTCTGTCATGTGCCATTCTGTCAAAGTGTCAATGACAAAGCTGTCCATTGATCTGAAACAAACACAAAAAGAGCTTAAGCAAAAATACAATTGCTATTGTATTAACTATTCAGATGTCACCATGCAAAAGCAATGCAGACTAGCAGCAGAATGTAATCCAATGTGAAGATAACAGACATTTTATTTAGCATCACAAAATATAGAGAAAACAATCCTCCCTCTCTCCCTATACAATTCATATGACAAATTGCATACATGTAAATTGTCTATGTTTTTACTTCACAAGAATATTTTTGGCTGCTCACAGCGTAGCCTTCAGGGCACGACTGTCATAACAGTCTACAGCAGTCCCAAAACTTTTTATTCCTTAACCCTTCACTCAGCTGGCCCTTGTCGTTTGCCAGGCCGCCATTTTATGTAAAAATGTGTTCTTATCTATTGTGGGTCACCACATTACTTAAATGCACATAAATGCATTAGTCAGACATATCAGGTTATCTCACTGTTTTTACATTACTTTAATCCGTCTAACACTGTGTTATGCCTTCGCATTTCACATTAAAATCTTCAGGGGGGAAAAAGCACGCTCATTTATAGCCAGTTAAAATAATACAGCTAAAGTTAAGTTAGCCAGGCCGCCATTTTATATACAAATTTGTTTATTGTGGGTCACCACATTACTTAAATAAATGCACATAAATGCATTAGTCAGACATATCAGGTTATCTCACTGTTTTTACATACTTCAATCAGTCTAACACGGTGTTATGCTTTCGCATTTCACATTAAAGGCTTCAGGGGGAAAAAGCGCGCTCATTTATAACCAGTTAAAATATTATGCCTAGCTTGAAACTAGCTGGCAAATTAGCCTGGCGAACTCAATAAACTTGACCATACGCCCATGGGCATTATGAACTTGTTTCATTAATATAATTCAGACCAAACGGTTAAGCTATCCGTGGTAGTAGGCTATCCGTGCTTCCATGATAACGGCTAACGTTAGCTACGTTGTTAGCCAAACCAACCAACTAGCCTCGACGATCTAAATATATTACTTTAATAGGTAACGCAACACAGACAATGTGAATTAGACATGTAACAGTTAGTGTACACAAACCTTAATTTATTGGCCTCGCTGGATGACCAGTCAAGTTCTCTGCTGTCACTGTGACGACTGTGCTCGGTGTGTGGACTCTGGAGGACTCGATGATGATGTGATGACGTTCGAAGCACAAACAACCCACGTGCTGGGTCAACCGATGTATGTTGGGTCGATGGAATTTGGGTTATTTTGTGCAACTCATGTGTTGAGTCAAAATCCATATAAATAACCCATAATGGGTAAAACATTTCATAACCCAGCGGTTGGGTAGATTAAATAACCCAGCATTTTTTAGAGTGGGCTTTTAAATATATAATGTGGAAATCTGTGCCTACCTCAGGCCTCCTTGAACATACGGACACAGTCTCCTCATCCTCCTCAACTGTAGATGGGCCTTCAACCTAAAACCATTAATTAAACTTGATTTAATAAATCACCACTTGAAAAAATCAGTGCTTTAAACTCATACTATCATACTCACAGGGTTCAGCATGATGTCTGGTGGATCCAGAAAGCACACAGAATTTGGCATCACTATAAAACAAAAAGATTTAGTTAGGAATGCAAGAATACAAATAAATAAAATAAACAAAATACCTTTTAAGTAGTGATCTCTTATACTGGATGGAATGGATCCAGATGCTGTCCCCCCCTCTATTCCCTCAATGACAGGCCTCCCTTTATTCAGGTCTAATGCCAGCTCCTCTGCAGGAGTAAAGTTGGCTGTTGGTGGCCCTCCCCCAGTGCCAGCAACCTCACTCTTCTTTTTGGCAGCTGCAATTATTAAACATCATGAGACTGGACAGTTGTAACATCAAGCTGGTTATGCTTAAGTACTTATATAGATTTATACTTTATGATTAATACTTACCATTCTGAACAATATTTTTATATTTTATTTTCACCTGCTGCCATGTTCTTTTTTCTTCACTTAATTTGCTGCTGTAAAAGTTACACACACACACACACACACACACACACACTTCAATGTATTGTGACAAACATTTAATTTAAATTAACTTTAATAAAACATAGTAATGTAGGCCTACATTAATTGCTACTTACGCATTGAGACGATCAGCAATTTCCTGCCAGCCTTTTTCTCTCGTTTTATTAATTGCTGCTGTATTTCCTTTTTTTGTAATCATGTGTTTAAATTCTTCGTAAGATTCGATAAGTAATTGCTGCTCAGTTGCCGTGAACATCGCTGCTCTCTCTTTCCCTTTAGTTGCCATGTTAAATTGATGAATCTATGCTCCACCATCAGGGCTTCTTAAGAATAGCGTGCACGCGCAATTATCTAGACTAGATAAACCTGGTTCAAATTAGTGAGATTGCGTGAACTTGAATTACCTTTCATGAAACCGCCTTAAGCCCCAACTGATTTGTTAGGTTAATTCAAGTCGGGTTTTGGAGCTTAATCCCTGCTTTTCTAAGCTTCTTTTATGAAACAACCCCCAGATGTCTGTGTGTATTTTATGGGTATGTTTATGTTTGATGTTGTTTATTGGTGCGAGTTTATGTAGTACTTTAGCACCGTGAAATTTCATATCCCCCCTGGTTTTGTGAATGGTTGGCTCCAATAGGGGAGGAGCCAACAGTATAAAAGAGTGGCTGAATATTCACTCGGGGTCTCTTGTTAGGCGGACGCGTGAGTGTGCAGTTGTGGTGCCACGAACAAGTCAAATAGTATTTTGCTGTAGTGAAACCGTGTATTGTCTAAGTGGTTGTTAGGGTCATCAGGTTGTCATCATAGCATCATGAAATAAAAATGTAAAAAACTGTTTTCAACACTGATAATAATCAAATGTTTCTTGAGCATCAAATCATCATATTAGAATGATTTCTGTAGGATCATGTGACACTGAAGACTGGAATAATGATGATGAAAATTCAGCTTTGATCACAGGAATAAATTACACTTCACTATATATTCAGATAGAAAACCGCTGTTTTAAATTGTAATAATATTTCACAATATTACTGGGGTTTTTTGTATTTTTTATCAAATAATTGCAGCCTTGGTGAGCAGAAGAGACTTCTTTTAAAAACATAAAAAATCTTACCGATCTAAAACTTTTGCACAGTACTGTACATATAAATATATGTGAATACACTATATGACACATGTACAGCTATGCACAGTATACATTATACAGTACTGAAGTAGTGCAGTATTACAGAGGACAAATTACAGGTGTGGACATGGGATGGAGTTCAATTGTCTGATTGACTTAAATATATGAGAATGATAGTCAAATTACCATAAAGCGCATGATTTTATGTAAATTAATATGAAAAAAGTCTCAGCTGTGTTGGGGGCCCTGTCAAGATTCTTTTCATGGGGCCCAAAATCCTTAGCAGCGCCCCTGCTGGTGTGTGTCAGTTCTACAACAGCAGTGAACAGACTTCATGAACCCTCCAACATCAGGCCTGATGAACATGTACAACACACAGTCAGCCAGTGGGTTCAGGAACAGCAGACATTCAGAAAAATACACAAATATAGCAAGCAAAAAACGATTGTAAGCTGTTTTAGCTCTAATAAAAATAATGATTATGTGGGGGAGAATGAGAAAAGTGTAAGTCAGAAGCACCAGGAACAAACTGGCCAAAATCTTTTTCCGCTTTAGAGAAGTAAGTGATATTGACCGTGAAAGACCGCGACAAGTGCCAATAAAACACAGAATGATTATCGGGTAGGGGATTAAACAGGCGATCGATCGGGACCGATAGGTAAAATACAGCGAATAAGAGCGTATGCCTGTAAACATCAGAGGAACAAACCAGATGATCACAGAAATAACACAGCAGACTTTTAGTGAATGATGAGATCTGTACCAGATAGGATGAGAAACCAGAAGATATCGTTCAAAAGCAACACATGCCATAAAATACAGACCCGCAACCAAATTATAATCATATGCCACATCCACATCCCGTGACCTTGTGATTGTCCATGTTAATCTACAAATGATCTGAATGAGATCTGAAAGAATCAAATGAATAACAAAAACTGGAGAGGAGCGATGAGATTTGATAAGAACACACAACGCACACAGAGTTAAGATCATGATTGGAATCTCAATGGATGCAATGGTCCTGATAAATAATAGGTCTGCAAACCGAAGTTTCCAATAAATTTCCCTCATCTGAACGATACTTTCCTCTTCATAATTGACTCCACTTGATCCGTTGCTGCTGGCGTTTAGTTCTTCCATTGTTTCATGAAATCTTGACGTGCACTAAAGAACAAACCAGTCATTAGTTTAAAAAAAACATACACTAATTTACTATTTACTACTCTATTAAAGTAAGATTAAAGTTTGTGAATCCTCCATTTGAACAATATGACAGAAGCAAGAATGCTGTTGTTCTGAATATTCAGTCCAGCACAGCTGCAAGTGTACAATGGTTTATTAAACTAGGAATAAATCTTGAAGAACTTACGTTACTGACAGGATTGTGTGTTTCGTCTGCAGGTCGAAGCAGAAGTTTGTGGAATAACACACAGACTGACAGATGTTTCACAAGTTTCCACTGCCGTGTTTAAAGAGCTCTTCATTCACTGCACACACTGTAAAAACACACATCTGAAAGCTTGTTGATCTAATGTAGGAAATGCCTGAGATTACACACTAACTATTTCATCCAACGTGTGAAACGGTCATTTCCTTAAAGACACAATTAACTAACAAATACATTTATAAACTTAAAGGTGCCCTAGAATGGTTTTTATTTGTATTTTATAATGTTTTCTGGGTTGCCCTTATGATTTCCATTACACAAGAGTAGATGTTAAAACTACATGCTGATTTGTACTCGGCTTTCGCCAAGATAAGCAACACTAAGACGTAGCTTTACAGTAAACTATGCTTCTCCATCCATTTACGGTTCTTTCCATATGAGGGTGTGACTCCCCTTCTGTCCGGCGTTAACGGCTGCAGTGTACTTGGCGCGTCAGCACACACGACGGCTGCAACTACAGTGTAGTCTCCCTAGTGGACCAGCACGACAACCGTCTGGATTGAGCCGAGTAGGGGACATCTCTAGGGTCTTCAAGTGGGCACCTTCCGTCCTCAGTGTTTCGTCGACTAGCCCACGACACCTCAAGAGGGCTCGACAGTGACTCTGGCGTCCCAGAGTCACCCCCCTCCGTCCCCCACTCAACTCAGCCCAGCTTACTGACCTCTACATCCCTCCTGCTGCTGAGACCTAACCACAATCTCACTATCTCTCCGCAACCCAACCATACGCGCCAACCCGATTGACTAAGGCTGTCGAGCCCCACTGGTGCGTTAAAGCAGTTACAGTGGCAACGGTTCCGTATGGCATACCACCTACCGCAAAACACAATATCTGCCCAACCACCCGTCATTCTATACTATACAACCTATACAAATTGTATAGTATACTATACAACCTATACTATACAACCTATACAAATAAACCAACAGACTCTTCAAGTTTTTCAAGAATTCTACGAAACCGTAGCGTGGCGGCCTGTACACAGCCAGCTAGAATCTTTCCGTCTCAACCACAGCCAGTTGCTGCTCCTTTCTGCTGCTTCAGATAAGTTCTTTACTGTGCGACGCAACTCTTGGCCGCTGAATCCGACGTCTCTGAGGAACCGGGTAGTAGAGTGTGCCACAAAACCTCGACAACCCACTTCCACTGGATAAACCTGGACTCTCCATCCTCGCTGTTCTGCTTCAGTGGCCAAATGAGCATACCGCAGTTTCTTCCTCTCATATGCCTCATCTACAGCATCCTCCCATGGCACTGTCAACTCTATCAGTTGAACAATGCGTGCTGATCCAGACCACAAAACAATGTCTGGTCGTAGGTTAGTGGTGGCAATCTCAGGTGGAAAAATAAGCCGTTGATCAAGATCAGCCAGCATCTTCCAGTCCCTAGCAGCTTCCAGTTGTCCTGGCCGAGAATTGGTGTTAACACCTTTTCTTGGTGGTTGCTCGCCTGGGCGGAGGAATGTTGTCTTCTGCGTGTAATGTTTTGCTAGAACATGCGGCAACTATAATGTTAGTATGTTTTTTAGATAAAAAATAGTCATAATTTAGAAATAAAAGGCATTTTTCCTAGCCTGATTTTAGCCTCTGATGTGAACGCTCTGTTTGAAGGGGCGTGTCTGTGTGTAACCGGCCTCTGCTGTGATTGGCTGACAGGCTTGCATATGAAATAGCTACGTATTACATGTGAAACTCTCTCGAATACTTTTACTACAGATATTATACGTTTTTACTATTACAGCTATCGAGATTAACGAATCGTGAGATGTATTTAAAGTATTTAGATCTATTCCCAGCACATAAAATGTTGCCGTGATGATCATTGAGCAAACAGACGACAGTGTGTTGATCGCGAGACTGAAGATCTTATCATTGCAACGCAGTTTCTGCACTCTCTCTAATGCTTTCACCAATGCAAACACGATGATGTAAATACAGTATTGAACGATTTTGAGAGAAAGATTCCCTGTCTGAACTTGAACAATTACACATCAGAAAGTGTTGCTTGGCTGGATCGATATATTTTCAGCCGTTCATCGAGGCCAGCTCTGTATTGGCCCAAGTTGAGGAAACAGTCGTCGGTGAAATGTTTGGAAATTTCCAGAGAAAATAAAATTAACCCATTGTTTCTTCAGAGGCTCGGATGAAGGAACTAAATACCTTTGTGTTCATTTGTACATCCAAACACTGATCGACTGCGCAGTTCCGCCTGTCATTGAACATGGGCTGGCATATGCAGATTTTTGGAGTCGTACATATTAATGATCCCGACTGTTGCGTCACAGTCGGTGTTATGTGGAGATTCGCCTGTTTTTCAGGGGCGTTTTTCAAAAACGAGATTTAAGGAAGAAGGAGAAAACAATGGTGTTTGAGACTCACTGTATGTCATGTCCATGTACTGAACTCTTGTTATTTAACTATGACAAAATAAACTCAATTTCACATTCTAGGGCACCTTTAACTTTATATCTGAATGCTTTCATTTTTAAACTTCACTCAGTGTTTTTACTCTTTCCCCGCAAGTGTTTTAAAAAATACTGCCATTTTTTCAGATATCCCGATGAATATAATACAGTATATCAACAGAAAGATCCAACACTCTGCTTTAAAAAACCTGATTTATTCTAACTTCATGCATTCCTTTTTTATCAACACTTGAATGCAACATTTGGAGCAAAAAGCTGAAAATGATGTTTTTGTGACAGACTCCATCCAGATCATATTCAGAGCGATGATCAAACTCAGATGGAGTCCATCAACACCTCAAAGCTTCAGTCCGACAGCATATAACAGGGAAACACAGAAAGACGGACGTTGAAAGAGTTAAAGTTCACTCAGCGTTTATTCATATCCTCAGTAGAATAAGAAACCATGAATGATCGCGAGAGAAAGCACAAATACTCTGATCTCTCTAAAATATTGAATCTTCTGCTGCTCTGCAAGCCTGTTTTCTTTAAGAAATGTAAATCTGTGTTGCTGACTGACTGAAATCACACACAATGTTAATTAAAGGAAACTCGTTTAAGTGCAAATGATCACAGTGATACCAGAGGCTGAAACACAAAGATAGTTGACAATATACACTCACCGGCCACTTTATTAGGTACACCTGTCCAACTGCTCCTTAACACTTAATTTCTAAGCAGCCAATCACATGGCGGCAACTCAGTGCATTTAGGCATGTAGACATGGTCAAGACAATCTCCTGCAGTTCAAACCGAGCATCAGTATGGGGAAGAAAGGTGATTTGAGTGACTTTGAACGTGGCATGATTGTTGGTGCCAGAAGGGCTGGTCTGAGTATTTCAGAAACTGCTAATCTACTGGGATTTTCACGCACAACCATCTCTAGGGTTTACAGAGAATGGTCCGAAAAAGAAAAAAACATCCAGTGAGCGGCAGTTCTGTGGGCGGAAATGCCTTGTTGATGCCAGAGGTCAGAGGAGAATGGCCAGACTGGTTCGAGCTGATAGAAGGGCAACAGTGACTCAAACAACCACCCGTTACAACCAAGGTGGGCAGAAGAGCATCTCTGAACGCACAGTACGTCAGGACTTTGAGGCAGATGGGCTACAGCAGCAGAAGACCACACCGGGTGCCACTCCTTTCAGCTAAGAACAGGAAACTGAGGCTACAATTTGCACAAGCTCATCGAAATTGGACAATAGAAGATTGGAAAAACGTTGCCTGGTCTGATGAGTCTCGATTTCTGCTGCGACATTCGGATGGTAGGGTCAGAATTTGGCGTCTACAACATGAAAGCATGGATCCATCCTGCCTTGTATCAACGGTTCAGGCTGGTGGTGGTGGTGTCATGGTGTGGGGAATATTTTCTTGGCACTCTTTGGGCCCCTTGGTACCAATTGAGCATCGTTGCAACGCCACAGCCTACCTGAGTATTGTTGCTGACCATGTCCATCCCTTTATGACCACAATGTCATAGTTTCCTTGCGTAGTTAATGAACGCCTCTTTAAGAAATCTGCTTTAAATGCACCAGTGTGACGTGGCAAGATGGCGCCTGTGTTCGGCTTTGCGTCTGCCACCTCTCCGCTGACCCGGTTAATAGCTCTTTGCTTAATGTTATATTATGCCTTTTCAAGCCTGTCAACTAAAAGCTGTGTCTCTGCTGTCATTCAATATGATCGGCACATGCTATTTCGAATTAAGGAGCAAATGAAAGACGAGTGTGTTACCTGGGACAGGTACAGGGAATACTTCCCTCCGCATTTTGAATGCGCCACATCATCACCAGAGTACCTGCTGATAGTGAAGCGTCGTGGCAGGAGAAGGAAGAGGAGATCGAGGGCTGGTGTACAGTCTAGACAGAGAAAGCAGCGAGGGCAAATATCATGGTTCGGCGGGTCCAGATCTCTCGGAGCTGAGCGGTGCCTTCGTCTGGTTCCAGTCAGTGACCGGGCTTTGGAGTCGCACTGCGCGCAACCGGCTTTCGCTTCTCACCCTCTTTTGCATTCTGATCGGATTTGTCCAATCCGGCAAGCCCAGATCCTCGCTCCGCGTGAGCGTGTTCTGCGAACTGTTCGGATGAATATTCCCCTGGCCGCGCCGTGGTGCCCAGCTGGTCATCGCACACCCCCAGTACATTATGCGCTGGAAACACGGTTTGCTTTACTGAATGCCCGCTCCATATCGAACAAGGCACTTTATCTGGGAGACTTGTTGATAAACGCAAATCTTGATTTTATGGCCCTCACTGAGACGTGGCAGCGGGAACTTGAATTTTTTCATTTAAATGAACTGTGCCCTCCGGATTTTTCCGTGTTTGGAACTTCACGGGTTGCTCGGCGAGGAGGCGGCCTCGCGCTCATCCACAGAAACTGTTTTCGCTGTAGGCTTATGAAGCCGGAGCCCTTTAATTCATTCGAGCTACAAATGACAAAGGTTGGAAATAATGATTTATTTTATTGTATTTTGCTTTACCGACCTCCTGGTTCTGCACGAGAGTTCTTAGATGAGTTCTCTGAGTTTTTATCTACTATTATTAAATTAGACAATGTTTTAATTCTTGGTGATTTTAATTTTCACATTGACGACCCCTCTTGTAATATAGCGTCTGAGTTTTTAACACTCACAGACTCTTTTAACTTAAAACAACATGTTTCTGGTCCTACACACAAAAAAGGCCACACTTTAGACCTTGTTTTCTCTTTTGGCCTAGACATTAACTGCCTGAATGTTGTGGATGTTCATGTGTCTGACCATTACTGTGTTTATTTTAAAGTGTCTTGTAAGGTGGTCAGAAATGCTCATAAAGTGGTGTCCCAAAGGCGTATTATAAATCAAACTGTTGCTGAACAGTTCTCAGAATTGTTTCAGCTGGAGTTTATTGAGGATTGTAATGATACATCACTCCTTGTTAAGCATTTTAATGACCAGTGCCAATCTGTTCTGGACATAGTGGCACCTGTAAAGCAAAAAACAACTTCTCCTAACAATTTTTGTCCCTGGTTAAATGAGGAGATTGCTTCCTTTAGGAGAACATGCCGCAAGGTAGAGCGCTTATGGAAATCCTCTAATTTGGAAGTGCACAGACTACATTTAAGGGAGTTGATTGCTTCACTAAATGAAATGTTGAAGCAGGCTAGATCTATGTATTTCTCTGATCTTGTAAATCAGAATAAGAGAAACCCCAAAGTTGTCTTTGATACCATTCAGAACCTTGTTTTACCATCATCTCCACTGGTACCCATTTATACCATTGATGATAGCAATAGATTTTTAAAATACATTGTAAATAAGGTTAATGAGATCAGAGCGAGTGTAAAACCCTCTGATGAGAGCACCATGGCTGTAGCTTCTCCAAATTCCTCCTGGGCTAGCTTTTCTACTGTCTCATTAGATGATGTCCTGGTCTTACTTAAAAAAATGAAGCCATCCTCAAGTCCGTTGGATATATTACCAACCTCTTTGTTTTTCAAAGTGATTGATCTTGTTATTCCTTTTGTCGTCAAAACAATTAACTTGTCACTCTCCACTGGGACTGTCCCAAACTTTTATAAACAGGCAGCGATAAGCCCCATTTTAAAAAAGCCCAATTTGGACCCAGCGGTGCCTAGTAATTATAGGCCAATATCAAAACTGCCCTTTCTCGCAAAAATCTTGGAGAAGGTAGTAGCTGAGCAGCTTACAGGTTTTTTAAGTAAAAATGACCTTTTGGATAAGTATCAGTCTGGTTTTAGAAAGATGCATTCTACTGAGACTGCCCTCCTCAAAGTGTCTAATGAAGTACAGATGGCTGCTGATTCTGGAAGGTACACTGTATTGGTTTTATTGGATTTATCATCAGCTTTTGATACAGTGGACCACAAAATACTGTTGAACAGATTGAAACATGAGTTTGGTATTGTTGGGTCTGTTTTAAAGTGGTTTTCCTCGTACTTGAGTGACAGAACATTTTCTATTTATGTAAATGGTATACTGTCTGATGCCACTCCACTCTTGTATGGTGTACCCCAGGGCTCTGTCTTAGGTCCACTTTTGTTTCTAATGTACATTAGCCCTCTGGGAAAAATGTTGAGCCATTTTAAGAATGTGTCATATCATTTTTATGCTGATGACTTACAATTGTATTGCTCGTTCAATGACACTGAGTTCCACAAACTAACTGATTTGTTGGATAGTATTTCTTGTGTAAAATCGTGGCTGGCTAGTAACTGTCTCCAATTAAATTCAGAAAAGACCGAAACCCTAATTGTTGCCCCAGATAACAAAATCTCTTCAATCCTACAGCACCTCGGTTCTCTGAGCTCAACTGTCCAGTCGAGTCTCAGAAATCTCGGCGTTTGGTTTGACCAGTCAATGTCTTTGGACTACCATTCTAGACTTCTGGTCAGAAATTGTTTTTATCATCTAAGAAATATTGCTAAATTGAGGTCAATTTTATCCGACTCTGATCTGGAGATGGTTATCCATGCTTTTATTTCGTCACGTTTAGATTATTGTAACTCTCTTTTTACTTATTTCAACAAATCTGCCTTAAACAGTCTTCAATTGGTTCAAAATGCCGTGGCAAGGCTTTTAACAGGATCTAGCAGAAGGACACACATCACACCCATTTTATCCTCCCTACACTGGCTACCCATCAAATTTCGAATTGATTTTAAAATATTAGTCTTAACTTTTAGAGCTTTAAATGGTCAGTCCCCTAAATACATTGCTGATTTGTTGCTCCCCTATTCCCCAGGCCGTGCCCTTCGATCCTCAGGCCAGAGTCTTTTATTGGTCCCAAAGACTCGCTACAAAACCCGGGGTGACCGGTCCTTTCAGGTTGTAGCCCCCAGACTATGGAATGCCCTGCCCCTGTCCCTCCGTGTGGCCGACTCTGTCGATTCTTTTAAAAAGCAACTAAAGACACTGTTATTTCAACAAGCTTTTAGTTGACGGGGCTTTATTGCCGTTTAATTTAAATTGTATATTCGTAAGTTGTATTTGGTATGATTGCACTTTGTAAAGCACTTTGTGATTGTATCTGTGAAAAGCGCTCTATAAATAAATTTTACTTACTTACTTACTTACAATGTACCCAACTTCTGATGGCTACTTTCAGCAGGATAATGCACCATGTCATAAAGCTGGAATCATCTCAGACTGGTTTCTTGAACATGACAATGAGTTCGCTGTACTCAAATGGCCTCCACAGTCACCAGATCTCAATCCAATAGAGCATCTTTGGGATGTGGTGGAACGGGAGATTCGCATCATGGATGTGCAGCCGACAAATCTGCGGCAACTGTGTGATGCCATCATGTCAATATGGACCAAACTCCCTGAGGAATGCTTCCAGCACCTTGTTGAATCTATGCCACGAAGAATTGAGGCAGTTCTGAAGGCAAAAGGGGGTCCAACCCGTTACTAGCATGGGGTACCTAATAAAGTGGCCGGTGAGTGTAAACTCACGGATGAGATGATCTCATGATCTGACCTGGACTCATAATGAACATCAAACTACAAGATGATGAAGTTTATGAGCTGATCACATCATCATCATCATCAAATGAATCTCAAGGAAACTGGTTCCGGCAGGACCTTAAAGAAAACTTCCAAACCTGCTTTAAACAATTCCATCTTCATTTCTTTAGTTTCTTCTGCACATAATCAAGCACACTAGAGAGTCATCAAGCTAAACAACATGTGCTAACGTCTGAATAACGGCTGAAACACAATGACACAATAATTCCCACATGAGAGACATGATCTTACCTGGAGTCAGCCTGAAGACTGAAGACGCTGCTCATCAGGAGATGATGGTGTTTATGAGCTGATCAGCGTTCTGTTATCTTTTAGAGCCTGAATTCACTCCGGAAACACCAAACAAAGATGCATTAAATGTCATTTACTGTTAATGCACACGCAACCGCATCAGCAATCAGGGAACCAAACTACACAATATAAAACCAATTAAAACAGCCACAAGTGTTATTGAATAAATAAATAGATAAAGATAAAGATATAGTTAGATATCCATTAAAGGATGAGCACATTTTTAAGTGTCCATTACACAGCCAAAGTTATGCGTTTTAAAATGAGAATGCTCTAGTGTAAATGTAGATATCCCACAGTCTGCTCGGGAACCGATGCTCTCCAGACAAACATGGTTCTTTCAGTGAGTATATGGCTCGACGGCAGGAAACAAATAAACAAAACAATTTGTAAACTTTTTTTCCCCAATAATAAGAGATAATTTGTTGATTCAATTAAAAATCCAAATATCACAAATTTAAAATATTACATAATTCATTAGCTGTGTCCCAATGTGAAGGCTGCATCCTCCGAAGGCTGCATTTGACGACCGGTTGTGTCCTCGCGGCACGACAAAGACTTTTCCTGTGAAAGGAAGGATACATAAATGGATACTTAGCGGCCGATCCAACCCCATAAGTCATTGTGCTGGTGACGACAGCATTTTTATTTAAAAAAAATTACGACCGAGCGTTTGGTGGTGGACGGCAACTTTACATAAAATTAAGTATTATGTTTTAATTTACTTAGCTAGTGAAACCAGAGTTAAAAGCCACATGTTTTTCTTTCTTATAAACTTCATCTTAAATTCTTCGTCACCATTCTTGTTTAAAGGAGCTGTATGTAAGATTGTGGCCAAAACTGGTACTGCAATCACTTTCAAATTACTGACTAGAGGTTGCCAGATATGCTGCAGGATCCGATTACGACACGTTATTAGCTGCAGCTGTGGGAACTAGATCAGAGCTGGCAACCCGAATGCCGCAACACTACTGACTCCGTGATTGGTGGATCGGTGGAGGGTGGAGCTCAGACCAAAACACAAAATGACAACATCAACATCACTTTTTAAATGACAATATCCTGGCCGGACTACTGTTGTCAGTGATATAAGTATTTGAAATGAACATGATTTCTTAATGTCTAGTGACATATCAGGGAAAATTTATGATTAATTGAAATACATTTCTTACATACAGCTCCTTTAACTTTTTTTCACTTATGTTTTTTTAAAAGGAAAAAAAAACATTTCTGTACATTTTATTTTTATGCAACTTTAAATGTGTAAATAAAAGAGAATTAATTGCTCTGGACATTGTTTATTTTTGTAATGACAGTCATAATTTCTACATGTAACAAATTCTTCTATACCTTTTTTTCCAATTACAATTGGTAAATGAAAATAATTAGTTCTAGGCTACATGAAAGTACTTTTTCCAACTATTTACAACATACTTTAAACATCCCAAAAAACAACATAATTTTTTTAATTTACAGAACATAAAATAAGAAAAAAAGATGTAGACCTTTATTCAGGTGAGCAGGGAGACCCTAGTGTGCTGGACTGGGATGGGCTCCACAATAGAGACCCTGTTAAGGCCTCCTGCTGGTGGGACGTCAGCTGGGATGGGCTCCACAATAGAGACCCTGGTAAGGCCTCCTGCTGGTGGGACATCATCTGGGATGGGCTCCACAATAGAGACCCTGGTAAGGCCTCCTGCTGGTGGGACATCATCTGGGATGGGCTCCACAATAGAGACCCTGGTAAGGCCTCCTGCTGGTGGGACGTCAGCTGGAATGGGCTCCGCAATAGAGACCCTGGTAAGGCCTCCTGCTGGTGGGACATCATCTGGGATGGGCTCCGCAATAGAGACGCTGGTAAGGCCTCCTGCTGGTGGGACGTCAGCTGGGATGGGCTCCACAATAGAGACCCTGGTAAGGCCTCCTGCTGGTGGGACATCATCTGGGATGGGCTCCACAATAGAGACCCTGGTAAGGCCTCCTGCTGGTGGGACATCATCTGGGATGGGCTCCACAATAGAGACCCTGGTAAGGCCTCCTGCTGGTGGGATGTCAGCTGGGATGGGCTCCACAATAGAGACCCTGGTAAGGCCTCCTGCTGGTGGGACATCATCTGGAATGGGCTCCGCAATAGAGACCCTGGTAAGGCCTCCTGCTGGTGGGACATCATCTGGGATGGGCTCCGCAATAGGGGTGTCAAAATTAATCGTTTCTACGGTGCACCGCGATGCAGACGAGGACGATTCGGTATCGGTTCAGTAATAGACCATAACCGGTTATAATGTACTGACGCTTTTCTGACGTCAGCACCGCGTGCTGCGTGCTTACTTAGTCGCGGCATACAATGGCAGAGGGAGGCGAAACGACAGAGTGTGCATTAAAAAATGCTCCAACCACTTTAAAAGCCGACATTTGGGCACATTTCGGCTTTTATCAACAACACGGTAAGCCCGACCTTGACAAGACACACGCTGTGTGCAAATCATGTCACGCAAAAATAAAATATGCAGGGGGTAATACCACCAACATGAGAAACCACGTCAGTCGTTTTCCCCCCGAGCTGCAAACGCCTGTCAGTGCCATTGTGGATCCAGCTCAGCCAAAAATAGATCAACTTATATCAACGTTGCCACCCAACTCTGTGAGAGGGCAGAGAATTACCAGAGCAGTGGCATCTTTTATTGCAAAGGATATACGGCCCTTTTCTGTAGTGGAAAACCCCGGGTTTCGCCACCTGTTAAAAACACTGGAGCCGCGATATAAGCTCCCCTCTCGCAGCCACTTTTCAGAAAAGATTATTCCGGAACTCTACCTCGAAACCAAAGCCCAGGTAATGGCGTCAATGAGCCAAGCTCATCGAGTTGCAATAACATGTGATTCCTGGACTTCGGTCGCGACAGAGTCGTATGTGACAATAACGGCACATTACATTAGCGATGACTGGAAGATTTCGTCTCATGTGCTACAAACGAGAGCCGTTTATGAGTCTCACACGGGTGCTCATCTGGCAGAGCTACTGTCTCATGTCGTGGATGAATGGCAGCTATCACATAAGGATGTAGTGCTTGTAACAGATAATGCGTCGAACATGATCGCTGCAGCTCAATTCGGAACATTCCCTCACGTAAAATGCTTCGCGCATACGCTGAATCTGGCATCCCAGCGCGCGCTTAAAGTGGGCGCGCTCTCCAGGCTTTTGGCCAGAATCCGACGAATTTCAACATTCTTTCATCGCAGCACCACAGCGAGCCACTGTCTGAAAGTGAAACAGCAATGTCTTGGCCTGAAAAATCATAAACTGATAACTGATGTTGCAACAAGGTGGAACAGCGTATACGACATGGTCGAGAGGTTCCTGGAACAACAACCTGCAATTTGTGCCACCTTGCTGTCACCAGAAGTCAGAAAAGGAGAGACAGATCTGTGCACTCTTACTGAAACAGATGTGACAAATGCAGAGGATGCTGTGAGGGCATTAAAGCCAATGAAGGATGCAACAACACTGATGTCAGAAGAGCGCAATCCGACAGTTTCCCTCATTGCTCCTCTACTTGCGCAACTCCTGCAGAATATGTCAGACACCAAAGGAGACTCGCACATGATCCATGAGATCAAGAATGCAATCCGAACAGATCTCCTGAAGAGGTACAACAGTGAGTCACAGAAGAGGATCCTTCACACAGCCTCTGCCCTGGATCCCCGATTTAAGGGAATGCCTTTTCTCACAGAAGAGGAGAGATCGGAGGTATACAGAGCACTGACAGAGGAGGCTGCATCCTTGGAGGTAATTCTATCATGTTTCTTGTACAAAAGGCTATATAAAATTAAAACAAGGACTTGGTTTAGTCCTCAGTTGTAAGTCGCTTTGGATAAAAGCGTCTGCTAAATGACTAAATGTAATAGTAGGTAAAATTTGTTAAAATGTTAAGTAATTTAAATTTATTTATTATTTTTATTTATTTTTATTAAAACGGAAAAAGTTATAATCCTCATATATTATGTGAGCTATTGTATTGGCTGACTGCACTGCCAATGTCCTAGTTTAATTGTATTTTCAAATATGTTGTTCAAACACAGAGTACACCTAGAATGACAGAAGTGGATGAAGCGCCTGAGGGAACAGGAGAAGAAACCTCCATGGAGGACAGGCCCTCTGCTGCTCCCAAACGAAAGGCCTCATCGCTGCTTGTGAGTTTGCTGGGACAGTCTTTCACTGACACTGAAGGTACAGTAGAACCCAAGACCCCCGATGTCCTTGCTAAGGAGGAAATGGAGGCATACTGTAAAGCTCCATCTCTGCCTCTTACTGAGGACCCTTTGAACTGGTGGTGTGTCCATGAGGTCATGTTTCCTCTCCTCTCTCGGCTGTCAAAGCGATACTTGTGTATCCCAGGCACAAGCGTTTCTGCAGAGCGAGTTTTCTCCACAGCAGGAGATGTGGTCACTGCTAAAAGAAGCACTCTTAAACCAGAGCATGTTGACCAGTTAGTGTTCTTAAAGAAAAATTTACAAATTCCCACATGCTGACTGCTGAGCAGTTTGTGATGTTTCAGGAAGTTCCTGTGCCCAGTGCTGTTATTTTGTTTTCTTTTATTTTGTGTATTAAAAAACACTGCTGAAGTGCAGATTTAGTTTTTTGTATATTGAATATATTCAAGTAGTTTTGACCTCTTGTTTATTTTGGTTTGTAATTTAATTTCATGTTTATACATTTGTCAACATTTAAATGTTTTACAAGAAAGTACACTGCACTATATAAGTATTTAAGTACACTCCCTGCATTATGCACTTTTAGTACTTACTTTTGTGTGTTCTAATCTAATGCTGCTGTTGTCTTCTGTGCCCAGACTTGAGTTTTATTTGATGTTTGATACATTCAAGAAGCGTGTTTTCAGGTAAAATTAAAGGTTCATTTCAGTTCATATATCTGACAGCTTGTATTTATTGACAAAATTGTATATGTAAAGCAAAATTGAAAAATAAGGATGCAGTGCAATGTGCATCGTCAATGCATCGTGATGCATCGAGATAATCGAATCGAATCGAATCGATGGCTTGATAATCGTAATCGAACCGAACCGTGAGACCAGTGTAGGTTCACACCTCTACTCCCCAATAGAGACCCTGGTAAGGCCTCCTGCTGGTGGGACATCATCTGGGATGGGCTCCACAATAGAGACCCTGTTAAGGCCTCCTGCTGGTGGGACGTCATCTGGGATGGGCTCCACAATAGAGACCCTGGTAAGGCCTCCTGCTGGTGGGACGTCACCTGGGATGGGCTCCACAATAGAGTCCCTGGTAAGGCCTCCTGCTGGTGGGACATCGTCTGGGATGGGCTCCACAATAGAGACGCTGGTAAGGCCTCCTGCTGGTGGGACATCATCTGGGATGGGCTCCACAATAGAGACCCTGGTAAGGCCTCCTGCTGGTGGGACATCATCTGGGATGGGCTCCACAATAGAGACCCTGGTAAGGCCTCCTGCTGGTGGGACATCATCTGGGATGGGCTCCACAATAGAGACGCTGGTAAAGCCTCCTGCTGGTGGGACATCATCTGGGATGGGCTCCACAATAGAGACCCTGGTAAGGCCTCCTGCTGGTGGGACATCATCTGGGATGGGCTCCACAATAGAGACGCTGGTAAAGCCTCCTGCTGGTGGGACATCATCTGGGATGGGCTCCACAATAGAGACCCTGGTAAGGCCTCCTGCTGGTGGGACGTCAGCTGGGATGGGCTCCACAATAGAGACCCTGGTAAGGCCTCCTGCTGGTGGGACATCTTCTGGGATGGGCTCCACAATAGAGACCCTGGTAAGGCCTCCTGCTGGTGGGACATCGTTTGGGATGGGCTCCACAATAGAGACCCTGGTAAGGCCTCCTGCTGGTGGGACATCATCTGGGATGGGCTCCACAATAGAGACCCTGGTAAGGCCTCATGCTGGTGGGACGTCAGCTGGAATGGGCTCCACAATAGAGACCCTGGTAAGGCCTCCTGCTGGTGGGACGTCAGCTGGGATGGGCTCCACAATAGAGACCCTGGTAAGGTCTACTGCTGGTGGGACGTCAGCTGGGATGGGCTCCACAATAGAGACCCTGGTAAGGTCTCCTGCTGGTGGGACGTCAGCTGGGATGGGCTCCACAATAGAGACCCTGGTAAGGCCTCCTGCTGGTGGGACATCATCTGGGATGGGCTCCACAATAGAGACCATGGTAAGGCCTCCTGCTGGTGGGACATCGTTTGGGATGGGCTCCACAATAGAGACCCTGGTAAGGCCTCCTGCTGGTGGGACATCATCTGGGATGGGCTCCACAATAGAGACCCTGGTAAGGCCTCCTGCTGGCGGGACATCATCTGGGATGGGCTCCACAAAAGAGACGCTGGTAAGGCCTCCTGCTGGTGGGACGTCATCTGGGATAGGCTCCACATTAGAGACCCTGGTAAGGCCTCCTGCTGGTGGGACGTCACCTGGGATGGGCTCCACAATAGAGTCCCTGGTAAGGCCTCCTGCTGGTGGGACATCGTCTGGGATGGGCTCCACAATAGAGACGCTGGTAAGGCCTCCTGCTGGTGGGACATCATCTGGGATGGGCTCCACAATAGAGACCCTGGTAAGGCCTCCTGCTGGTGGGACATCATCTGGGATGGGCTCCACAATAGAGACGCTGGTAAAGCCTCCTGTAGTGGCACATCATCTGGGATGGGCTCCACAATAGAGACGCTGGTAAGGCCTCCTGCTGGTGGGACATCATCTGACCCAGATGATCGATGATGTGACTTGTTTAACATGATCAACCCAGTTATTTTTGTATGATCAGCTCTGGAAATATTCCTTCATTCAAAAAACTTAATTTCATAAACATAAAGAGATTTATGGCGGGACAACCATAACGACTGGGGTCTCGCTAGCCTAAGCCCCATTGCCATAGCCACTAACGGGGCTAACATTGATATATGAGGCTTTTGCCAAAGCTTGTTGGTAGCAGGGAAAAAACATCCTTCTTGGTTATGAAATGGTTTAACGCCAAAAGTTGCATTTTTTCTAAATAAACTTGAAAGGTAACTTCGCGTCTGCTGCCGTGTTGGATCCATAGATATAAACAAACTGCTTCGGTGTGTCGCATAGACGTCGTCATCGTCTCGCTGCTCCCTCCCCGTTCTGTGATTGGTTCCCTATCTGAGGGGAAAATTTGGTCCATGGTGTCCAGACTGCCTAGCAGCGGGAATAAAATCGCGCTGCACAAGGCAGAATGGGGAAAACCAGGCTAATACAAAATGGCATCAAGGTAAGATATAAGTGAACATTTGAACCATATATATATATATGTCTATGTATGGTTACATACATAGGCAGCGTCGCGGCTGAAACATCCTCACCATGTCCTCCAGTAAAATATAGAACAAAAAATGACAATAGACCATTCTGGCTCCATAGCTGTTTACTCGATTACATCAAATGAATTATCAGGATGGCAGCTGTACTCTCGCACCATTGCTTGGCGCAGGAGCGGTAATCGGGAACACCTGGTCACCTGGATCGGGAACACCTGGACACCTGGATCGGGAACAGCTGGATGCGCAATTAGGAAATCCTACGAAGGCTACATGGAGCGTCCTTCGAAGGATGCAGCCTTCACATTGGGACACAGCTATAGAAACCTGTTTGTCATGTATAATACACCGACCAATCGTCCTCTGGCACAACAAGTTCAAATTTCATTGGACAATGTGAAGTGGAGCAGTAATTTTCCAGTCATTTATAAATAAATTGAAAATTTGAAAATTGCATGGACAGCCGAATTAACATTTATGAAGCGATCTGAATCTGCGTCATTGAACTAATGGATGTTAATTGATTTAATTAACATCGCTGCACAAAACCAGCACCAAAAGTAACATTAATGGTAAGTAGTATTCAAGTCACTAAGGCTATGCTTACACGGAAACGATCAGAAGAGAAAACGCAAAAGTGGCGTTGCGTTATCACTTTTTATTCTGCGTTTAGACGAGCGTTATGAGGGGGAAATCTGCGTGCATATGGTGACGCAAAAGTGTGTGAAATTCGATGTAGTGTGCACTCCAGACGGCTAGGGGGCGATGTGAAGCACTGCCACACAACTACACCAATATCTGAGAATATTTTGTACAACTGCTGAAAAGACTCTTGTATGTTTATCAGCGCTGCGAGGGACACTTGGAGGTCTGACGTATGGAAATAATCCGACATGTTGGTTGTTATTTTCCTGTACTGGCGAATGCCTGTGATGTAAACGCGCACGCGACGAGAGCAGATTTGGGTTTTTGCCCTTTACACGGGAACGCGACGGTGGAGCGTTTTTTAGTTTTCCACCCTGGAAGGTGGTTTCACTTTTTTGCGTTTTTAAGCCCCAAAAACGCCGTCGCCGTGTAAACGAAAGGCACATCTGATAAAATATTTTTACGTTTTCACTCTGAATCGTTCTCGTGTAAACAGGGCCTCAGTCTATATTGATACACCGTATGTGATGAAACTGTGATAGTTTGTTAAATGAAGCCCCTACAGGCCTATTATGTGAAGTGTAGGCAAAGGACTTTATTATTATAACATTTTTGATAATTTTGCAGCAATAGTATAATAGTACAGTACTACTGGTCAAAAATTTGCACACACATTATTATTTCTTTTTTAAAGAAGACCCTTAAAATGCAACTCTGCATTTATTTGATCAAAAATACAGAACAAAATCTTTACTATTTAAAATAATTGTTTTCTATTTTAATATACTTAAAAATATATAATTTATTTCTGTGATGCAAAGCTGGATATATATATATATATATATTTATACTACAGGGCTGTTGAATGCTTGATTCTGATTGGTTGAGAACGTTCTAAGGTGTGCAATTATTTTCAGGGAAATGCACGGCTAAAGTAGTTCCAGCAGGTCTTGACCGCATCACAGTTCCATATCACTGTGCGTAGTCAACTGTAATAACGGAAAATAGGATACAATTCATAACAAGAAAAAACATGCAGCCGCATGCGCTTGATCTGCAATTGTCAATGTCAAACTTCACAGGCAGTTTAATTTTAATAAATAAAGTATATAGTCATATCTATAATCAATAGAAAATTAAACGGAATATTTAAATAAAATGATAGTCCTGTTGCACGGGTTTTCATAATTATTGCAGATAATATAAGAAATACATAATTATTGGCCTATACTTGTTAAAATGGCTTTGCGTTTCATTTATTAGGCTAGTCTACTGTCACTGAAAGAAAAAGAAGAATGAACGAATTAATTAAAACGAATTTAATTAATAAATAAATAATAATATTGACGCACATGCTTCTCTCTCTCTCTCTCTCTAACTGCATTAATAACTGGATAAAGCCCGGGGACACAATTACTGTAAGGCCAGTTATTAATGTAATTTGATGCCTATGACTGATCATGCACGCGTGTTCAGTCTGTGTTCACAGTCGATGGAAACAGAGAATGTGTCCGCCAGTCGTGTAGTGTGTCCTGCATTAGTCTGCTATCAGAGGCTCAAACAAACGGTACCAACTCTAATGACGTTTTGGAATTAGCAACGGAGTCATATATAAATCCCCATATGGGATTAGATGCGTAAGACATTAGTCCCACATACAAGAGCGTTTTAATGACAAAAGCTTTACAAATGTCTTGAATACATGATCTGAATCATGTTTGGAGGTGTGGTCCCTGTAGGATAAGCGGAATAATTGACTCTGGGCCGTTTAAAAAAAAATTATTCGAAAAATAAAATAATGCACACCCGCAGTGTAACGGCTCCGCTTCGCGTCGTGACCACATTACCACCTCGGGTGTGCATTATTTTCTAATAATTCAACGGCCTGTCGTCAATTATTCCTTACATATATATATATATGCCCCCCCTTTTTTTTCTTTTTTTTTCCATCTGAGCCCGAGGAACTCTCTGCACGTCCCTGTTGTGAAGCACCACATTAATCCGTCAGTAAATGTTGAGTTAGTTTGATTCTGCTCTACGCTTTAATAATGTTCCACTAATCTGTGTCTGATTCTAATAATTGACACTTGATGTAGTGATAAATGTAAAGTATATTAACTGTATCCACACGAGAAATGGGCTTTTCTGTTAAAGATTTTTATATAATTACAAAGTGTGCATTCCAATGTTAAATTATGTTGTGTTAATATTGGTGAAAGATAATTCTTGTTTAAATATTGTGAACATTAGACTTTTTCACAGTACGGCACACTTGAGGAACAATCAAACAGCATCTTAGCTTAATGGTAATAATGACAGTAATGAACACTTTCATCAACATGTTCATCGTGAACACAAAAGTGATGTGATGCATATATTTCACATATGATGATTTAGAAGATTATAATAGCTATAATAATAAATAATACAGTTTTGATGAATTCATCAAAGTGTCAGTCATGAAGGATTTAACCTGAAGCACTTCTACTGAGTATCATAATTGATTTGGTTTCTGCCATTAGAAAACACTTCCCTATTGAGTGGATGTGGTGATTTATCCTCAATTTTCAAAAGCTTGATTCCTGAAAGCTTGTTACTAAGAAATTCAGTATTATTGCACATTTCCCATCAGCAGTGATTAATTATGAATAACCACCTCTAATATTACATGAATGTTAACTGTTTCCTACTGAAAGTGTCTGCACAATATCGGTGACTATCTGTGTATGCTTATGTGGACTTAAATCACACACACACCTCTCTACAGCCAGACAGTGGTCACTCACACACACCTCTCTCTACAGCCAGACAGTGGTCACTCACACACACCTCTCTCTACAGCCAGACAGTAGGCGGGCACACACACACACACACACCCACACACACACATGCACAATATCGGTGACTATCTGTGTATGCTTATGTGGACTTAAATCACACACACACCTCTCTACAGCCAGACAGTGGTCACTCACACACACCTCTCTCTACAGCCAGACAGTGGTCACTCACACACACCTCTCTCTACAGCCAGACAGTGGTCACTCACACACACCTCTCTCTACAGCCAGACAGTAGGCGGGCACACACACACACACACACCCACACACACACACACATGTTGATGCGACAGCATTATGAGGACTCTCCATAGGCGTAATGGTTTTTATACTGTACAAACTATATATTCTGTCCCCTTACACACACACACACACACACTGCCCCTATCCCTAAACCTACCCATCACAGGAGACATGCTGCATTTTTAATTTTTTAATAAAACATTGTTTATGTTTTTTAAGCCATTTGATTTATGAGGACTTTTGAAATGTCCTCATAAACCACCCATAAGTTGTAATACCAGTGTAATACACATTATACAAATTTGTGTCCTCATAAATCACATAAACAAACCCACACACACACACCTCTCTCTGCAGTCAGACAGTGGTCACACATTTTAACTATTTATTTAAGTCCACTTAAAAGAAATGATTTACAGGGACATAAACACTATAGATGCAGTCAAATGCATGCACATAATCAAAGACCAGTGGCATACATCAGATTTTCACAATATTTTGCATCACTCAGTTGTTATGGATACAAGTAGCACCGTCTCCGCCAGATATGACGGCTGCCTATAATAGCAGACAGAGCGCAGTACTTTGCTAGCCGTTTAGCCCTCTTTTTGGGCATCCCTAGTTGTTGAAGCCCCCTTACAACCAACCTGTGTGTGTGTCCTAAGCTGCCAAATATGAGCACAAGAAGTCGGCTTTGATAACCTAACTCTGAGATGACGTTTAGGAGTGGTTGATATTTAATCATCTTAGTCATAAAGGCTTCTTCCATACTAGAGTCAAAGGTACATGCAACTTCCACAACAAACACCTCGCTGATCTCTTCATTAATCACAACAATATCTGGTGTATTTGCAAGCACATGAGAAAAGGTTTCAGGGCTATTACAATTCTGAAACATAGATGATTTTACACACGAATGTTTATACATTTTTACAGCAGATGAGAAAAGGCATGATATGTCCTTCACTATAAGATCCACTATCCTGTCGTGGCGTGCGATGTACATTCCTTTATAGGCATGGCAGCCGTTCAGGATGTGTGGCAGTGTTTCGGTGATCTGTTCTGGAGTGTGATGCAGACAGTGAGGAGCCTGAGTTGTAGGAAACCAGATAGAAAGATTGAGTCTGGTTGGAAGAACTTGTAGTCTGGCTTTTACTGTAAAAATGATCATGTCCTCACTGAGTGCAGTATTCCTAAAAAATGAGTGAGAAACAGAGTGATCAGCGGAGGAGAGACACGCAAGTTTCCCCTGAAGCTTCAGTCCAGTCCAGTGTTGTTTCTGCTGATGTTGGTGTAGGTCCAGGAAAGTTGTCCGGGCCCCTGTGGATGTTAGGGTGTAGCTGTGACCCCCGTATGTGGCTGTGGCCCTGACAGAGGTCAGGGGTCAGTAATGATGTCCTCGGAGACCCTCACAGTCCCAGAGTCAGACCGCACCCACTCCAGTGATACTCCAGTGCGGACACAGAGGTCAGAGGTCAGGGGGTCAGTAATGATGTCCTCAGAGACCCTCACAGTCCCAGAGTCAGACCGCACCCACTCCAGTGATACTCCAGTGCGGACACAGAGGTCAGGGGTCAGGGGTCAGTAATGATGTCCTCGGAGACCCTCACAGTCCCAGAGTCAGACCGCACCCACTCCAGTGATACTCCAGTGCGGACACAGAGGTCAGAGGTCAGGGGTCAGTAATGATGTCCTCGGAGACCCTCACAGTCCCAGAGTCAGACCGCACCCACTCCAGTGATACTCCAGTGCGGACACAGAGGTCAGAGGTCAGGGGTCAATAATGATGTCCTCGGAGACCCTCACAGTCCCAGAGTCAGACCGCACCCACTCCAGTGATACTCCAGTTCGAACACAGAGGTCAGGGGGTCAGTAATGATGTCCTCAGAGACCCTCACAGTCCCAGAGTCAGACCGCACCCACTCCAGTGATACTCCAGTGCGGACACAGAGGTCAGAGGTCAGGGGTCAGTAATGATGTCCTCGGAGACCCTCACAGTCCCAGAGTCAGACCGCACCCACTCCAGTGATACTCCAGTGCGGACACAGAGGTCAGAGGTCAGGGGTCAGCAATGATGTCCTCGGGGACCCTCACAGTCCCAGAGTCAGACCGCACCCACTCCAGTGATACTCCAGTGCGGACACAGAGGTCAGGGGTCAGGGGTCAATAATGATGTCCTCGGAGACCCTCACAGTCCCAGAGTCAGACCGCACCCACTCCAGTGATACTCCAGTGCGGACACAGAGGTCAGGGGTCAGCAATGATGTCCTCGGAGACCCTCACAGTCCCAGAGTCAGACCGCACCCACTCCAGTGATACTCCAGTGCGGACACAGAGGTCAGGGGTCAGGGGTCAATAATGATGTCCTCGGAGACCCTCACAGTCCCAGAGTCAGACCGCACCTACTCCAGTGATACTCCAGTGCGGACACAGAGGTCAGGGGTCAGGGGTCAATAATGATGTCCTCGGAGACCCTCACAGTCAGACCGCACCCACTCCAGTGATACTCCAGTTCGAACACAGAGGTCAGGGGTCAGTAATGATGTCCTCGGAGACCCTCACAGTCCCAGAGTCAGACCGCACCCACTCCAGTGATACTCCAGTTCGAACACAGAGGTCAGGGGGTCAGTAATGATGTCCTCAGAGACCCTCACAGTCAGACCGCACCCACTCCAGTGATACTCCAGTTCGAACACAGAGGTCAGGGGGTCAGTAATGATGTCCTCGGAGACCCTCACAGTCAGACCGCACCCACTCCAGTGATACTCCAGTTCGAACACAGAGGTCAGGGGGTCAGTAATGATGTCCTCAGAGACCCTCACAGTCCCAGAGTCAGACCGCACCCACTCCAGTGATACTCCAGTTTGAACACAGAGGTCAGAGGTCAGTGGGTCAGTAATGATGTCCTCAGAGACCCTCACAGTCCCAGAGTCAGACCGCACCCACTCCAGTGATACTCCAGTTCGAACACAGAGGTCAGGGGTCAGTAATGATGTCCTCGGAGACCCTCACAGTCCCAGAGTCAGACCGCACCCACTCCAGTGATACTCCAGTTCGAACACAGAGGTCAGGGGTCAGTAATGATGTCCTCGGAGACCCTCACAGTCCCAGAGTCAGACCGCACCCACTCCAGTGATACTCCAGTTCGAACACAGAGGTCAGGGGTCAGTAATGATGTCCTCGGAGACCCTCACAGTCCCAGAGTCAGACCGCACCCACTCCAGTGATACTCCAGTTCGAACACAGAGGTCAGGGGGTCAGTAATGATGTCCTCAGAGACCCTCACAGTCCCAGAGTCAGACCGCACCCACTCCAGTGATACTCCAGTTCGAACACAGAGGTCAGAGGTCAGGGGGTCAGTAATGATGTCCTCAGAGACCCTCACAGTCCCAGAGTCAGACCGCACCCACTCCAGTGATACTCCAGTGCGGACACAGAGGTCAGAGGTCAGGGGGTCAGTAATGATGTCCTCGGAGACCCTCACAGTCCCAGAGTCAGACCGCACCCACTCCAGTGATACTCCAGTTCGAACACAGAGGTCAGGGGTCAGTAATGATGTCCTCGGAGACCCTCACAGTCCCAGAGTCAGACCGCACCCACTCCAGTGATACTCCAGTTCGAACACAGAGGTCAGGGGTCAATAATGATGTCCTCGGAGACCCTCACAGTCCCAGAGTCAGACCGCACCCACTCCAGTGATACTCCAGTTCGAACACAGAGGTCAGAGGTCAATAATGATGTCCTCGGAGACCCTCACAGTCCCAGAGTCAGACCGCACCCACTCCAGTGATACTCCAGTTCGAACACAGAGGTCAGGGGGTCAGTAATGATGTCCTCAGAGACCCTCACAGTCCCAGAGTCAGACCGCACCCACTCCAGTCATACTCCAGTGCGGACACAGAGGTCAGGGGGTCAGTAATGATGTCCTCAGAGACCCTCACAGTCCCAGAGTCAGACCGCACCCACTCCAGTGATACTCCAGTTCGAACACAGAGGTCAGGGGGTCAGTAATGATGTCCTCGGAGACCCTCACAGTCCCAGAGTCAGACCGCACCCACTCCAGTGATACTCCAGTTCGAACACAGAGGTCAGGGGTCAGTAATGATGTCCTCGGAGACCCTCACAGTCCCAGAGTCAGAGCGCACCCACTCCAGTGATACTCCAGTTCGAACACAGAGGTCAGGGGTCAGTAATGATGTCCTCAGAGACCCTCACAGTCCCAGAGTCAGACCGCACCCACTCCAGTGATACTCCAGTTCGAACACAGAGGTCAGGGGGTCAGTAATGATGTCCTCGGAGACCCTCACAGTCCCAGAGTCAGACCGCACCCACTCCAGTGATACTCCAGTTCGAACACAGAGGTCAGGGGTCAGTAATGATGTCCTCGGAGACCCTCACAGTCCCAGAGTCAGACCGCACCCACTCCAGTGATACTCCAGTTCGAACACAGAGGTCAGGGGTCAGTAATGATGTCCTCGGAGACCCTCACAGTCCCAGAGTCAGACCGCACCCACTCCAGTGATACTCCAGTGCGGACACAGAGGTCAGAGGTCAGGGGTCAATAATGATGTCCTCGGAGACCCTCACAGTCCCAGAGTCAGACCGCACCCACTCCAGTGATACTCCAGTTCGAACACAGAGGTCAGGGGTCAGTAATGATGTCCTCAGAGACCCTCACAGTCCCAGAGTCAGACCGCACCCACTCCAGTGATACTGCAGTGTGGACACAGAGGTCAGGGGGTCAGTAATGATGTCCTCGGAGACCCTCACAGTCCCAGAGTCAGACCGCACCCACTCCAGTGATACTCCAGTGCGGACACAGAGGTCGTTCAGGTCCGGCCAGTCTGACCAGACACCAAAGCCGGCAGAATAGGTGTCAAGTTTCCCGCTGGATTTTCTTTTAAAGCCAAGGAAGTGTGTCTCTGACTCTCTGGCCAGCGGCACCTTGCGTCTCCGTAGGTCCAAGAACAGGGAGGATCGGGCCAGCTCTCTCACTTCCTTGTCATCATTATTCAGCATGTTCAGAAGATGGGAAATCTGCATGCTGGTGTAAATCCAGATCATGTTTGGTACCCCCAACCCTCCTTCCCATTGGGGGTGAAAAATAATATCACGGGTACTATGCGTGTTCAGTTCAAACCATTTTCGCACTAGGCTCACTGTCTTGTTATTCATTTCACTCAGCACTTTCTGTTGGATATGAACGTTGGAGAATAGATGTTGTACTTTAGACAGCGCCACCTGTCTAACAGCTTCTAACTTCATAGTCAGTGGCAGTGGGCATTTGTCAATCAAATCCAGCCTAGATGTAAATTCTGACAAAATTTTGCTTACTTGCTCCTTCCATTCTCCTGCTATGTTAATTTTATGTCCAAGATAAGTGTATGTCTCATGAAGAGAATATACACGTACAGGTTTTGTTGCTACTGTAAACACTGGGCATTTTTGATCGATACCACCTGTTCCCTCCACTTCTCCTCCTCTCGTACAGAACAGCACATTTAGTGTCGTTGATCTCCATGCCTGACCACTTCAGAAAAGAGTCTGTCCTGGCCAGCATGTTCTTAATGACGCTTTCTTCTCTGGAGGCAATCTGGACATCATCTGCATAGCCCTGAATTGGGATAGGCGATATCACACCAGGGGGGGCACATTGACACATCCACTTTATCAATTGGTTGATGGCACACACACATACACACACACACACACACACACCTCTCTACAGCCAGACAGTGGGCACACACACACACACACACACACACACACACACACACACACCTCTCTACAGCCAGACAGTGGGCACACACACACACACCTCTCTCTACAGTCAGACTATGGAAACAGAATAGTCTCAATTATAATTCACGCAAGAAACGTCATTCACACATGCGTAGACAATTTCACATGCATGAAACCTAATTCACGTACACACAAAAAAAATTCACGTGCGTGAAAAAGATTTATATTCACAAAAAGTAATTCACATGCGCAAATTAAAATTATATATTCATAAAATACATTTCACAAATGTAAAACACAATTCGTAGATATACAACTGTGCACAAAACCCTTGAATGTTTAAAATGTACGAGTTTATCCTTGAAAGTGAAAATCGTCATTCACGTACGAATCGCCTTGGATGTGTGTGTGTGTGTGTGTGTGTGTTTTTGAGACTTTCCTGCCAGCGCTCTCCTCCCACACAGAGCACTCGTACTCTTTAGCCAATCAGATTTAAGCTTATCAATCGACCAATCAGTATCACGTGAGGGCGGGCCTTCCTGCATGTTACATCATCAACGTTCGACCAGTTCATGGTTGAGCAGTGGTATGTTGATCGGTTCATTTCTGTGTGTTTACTGAAGTTAAAGAAGTTATCGGGTCTTTATTTGAAACAAATAATTATATAAATTCAAACGTAGATTTCCTTGAAGCAGAGCGTAATCTATGACAAAGTGAATTTGCTTTTAAACAAATGATTTGCTCCGATGTCTGTTCCGCTTTAAAAGAACTGGATGTGAATAAATCGCCAGGTCCTGATCATATTGGCCTGTTGTTTTTAAAACTAGCGGCTGATCTTATTTCTCCCTCATTGACATATTTGTTTAACCTTTCTTTATTAACAAACAAAATTGGATCTGGAAGTCAGCATTCGTTGTTCCTCTGTCCAAAGGGGGTGATCCTTCTCTAATAATTATAGACCTATATCTAAACTTTGTATTATCTCGAAAATTTTTGGAAAAATTAGAGAGTGAGCAATTGACACAGTATTTAAATACTCACAATATTTTATCTATTAAACAATCCGGATTTCATAAAGGCTACAGTACGTGTACAGCCATTTTAAAAGTCTTAAATTATTAAATTAAAAAAGAGATTTTAATCTCAGTGAGTCTTCTTTCCTGGTTAAATAAAGGTTATTATTATAAGGAAAAGTTTGTCGCTTCTGTAGTGTGGGTTCGTAAAACCTACAACCATACTGTGTTATCGCAACAGAAAAGGTACAGACTTAAGAAGTATATAACGACAATAAGACAGGGCATAAGGAATGAGAATGAAAGAAGGGCTCAAGGAAAGGCTAAATGAACACTATGGCTTGTATGTATCTGTGTGTATTTTTCCTTTTCTTCTGCTGTTCTCTCTACCCTTTCTATCTCATGGAGTATCTTAGAATAGGTTCTCTAAATGTGAATGGTCTGAGAGATAAGAAAAAGCAGGCTTTAATTTCAGAATATTTAAAGGGACTGTGTGTAACCTTTTAGGTAATTTATTATCTAAAATCAATATTTTTATTCATAAATATGTCCTCAGTTGTGTACAAATACCTCTGCCAATAATCTGACTTACCCTCGTAAACGAAGAATTTATTATCTTTACATACATGGGACGGGTAAGTCCACGGAGGCTTCCATGTCATTCCGCCATCTTGAAAAACTATAATAGCAGAGAGGGTCAAAAAGTATTAGGCAAACGCGTTTCCACAGCGCGTTTTCGTTCAGCGTCACGCGACTTTAGCAGCAGAACCGGACGAGCAGAGCAGTGAGAGGCGCTTGTCTAAACCAGTGGTTCCCAAACTTTTTTTTCCATGGCACCCCAACCCAATTAAACTAAACAAACATATGTACATACATATATACAATTATATCCAGATGAGCAAACAACAAATAAAGCATAAACAGCAGCATGAATTTATTATGAATGCATCACAACAGACATAATATGAGGCGATACAACCCCTTCAGATGAATCTGGTCCATTTATAACTGGACACACGTCAACAGACTGATTTTAACCAATTAGGCTACTGTATGTGAGAATCATTGGAACAAAACAGATTTAAAGATACTTAACTCTTTAAATAATAATAAACAACTCCAAATATTTTTTTTCTTTAGTTCCTCGTTTGCTTTGCTCAAACCTGACCTTATAACTTATAAATTAAAAAATAAAATATCTTTGCATGGAACTGTCGCGGGCATTTTAATGGGATACATGTGCCTGCTTTTACGAGCACAGCCTCTTGATACGGGGGTTGAGGATAGTGCAACTCGTAGATCGTGCTTCACTGACAGGCACTGCCTTTTTTTGTTTATCACATATGCCAGGGATGAGAACGCTAGCTCGCACGAGCCTGTTCACATATCGCGTCTTTTGCGCGCTCAAGTTCGTTATTTCAAATGTAGGCGTAGGGTTAAGGGCTGCGTCTTCTGCGCGCTCAAGATCGTTATTTCAAATGTAGGCATAGGGTTAGGGGCCTGCGTCTTTTGTGCGCTCAAGATCGTTATTTCAAATGTAGGCATAGGGTTAGGGGCCTGCGTCTTTTGCGCGTTCAAGTTCGTTATTTCAAATGTAGGCGTAGGGTTAAGGGCTGCGTCTTCTGCGCGCTCAAGTTCGTTATTTCAAATGTAGGCGTAGGGTTAAGGGCTGCGTCTTCTGCGCGCTCAAGATCGTTATTTCAAATGTAGGCATAGGGTTAGGGGCCTGCGTCTTTTGCGCGTTCAAGTTCGTTATTTCAAATGTAGGCGTAGGGTTAAGGGCCTGCGTCTTTTGCGCGCTCAAGATCGTTATTTCAAATGTAGGCGTAGGGTTAAGGGCCTGCGTCTTTTGCGCGCTCAAGATCGTTATTTCAAATGTAGGCGTAGGGTTAAGGGCCTGCGTCTTTTGCGCGCTCAAGATCGTTATTTCAAATGTAGGCGTAGGGTTAAGGGCCTGCGTCTTTTGCGCGCTCAAGTTCGTTATTTCAAATGTAGGCGTAGGGTTAAGGGCTGCGTCTTCTGCGCGCTCAAGATCGTTATTTCAAATGTAGGCGTAGGGTTAAGGGCCTGCGTCTTTTGCGCGCTCAAGATCGTTATTTCAAATGTAGGCGTAGGGTTAAGGGCCTGCGTCTTTTGCGCGCTCAAGTTCGTTATTTCAAATGTAGGCGTAGGGTTAAGGGCCTGCGTCTTTTGCGCGCTCAAGTTCGTTATTTCAAATGTAGGCGTAGGGTTAAGGGCCTGCGTCTTTTGCGCGCTCAAGTTCGTTATTTCAAATGTAGGCGTAGGGTTAAGGGCCTGTGTCTTTTGCGCGCTCAAGATCGTTATTTCAAATGTAGGCGTAGGGTTAAGGGCTGCGTCTTCTGCGCGCTCAAGTTCGTTATTTCAAATGTAGGCGTAGGGTTAAGGGCCTGCGTCTTTTGTGCGCTCAAGATCGTTATTTCAAATGTAGGCGTAGGGTTAAGGGCTGCGTCTTTTGCGCGCTCAAGATCGTTATTTCAAATGTAGGCGTAGGGTTAAGGGCCTGCGTCTTTTGCGCGCTCAAGATCGTTATTTCAAATGTAGGCGTAGGGTTAAGGGCTGCGTCTTCTGCGCGCTCAAGTTCGTTATTTCAAATGTAGGCGTAGGGTTAAGGGCCTGCGTCTTTTGCGCGCTCAAGTTCGTTATTTCAAATGTAGGCGTAGGGTTAAGGGCTGCGTCTTTTACGCGCTCAAGATCGTTATTTCAAATGTAGGCGTAGGGTTAAGGGCCTGCGTCTTTTGCGCGCTCAAGATCGTTATTTCAAATGTAGGCGTAGGGTTAAGGGCCTGCGTCTTTTGCGCGCTCAAGTTCGTTATTTCAAATGTAGGCGTAGGGTTAAGGGCCTGCGTCTTTTGCGCGCTCAAGTTCGTTATTTCAAATGTAGGCGTAGGGTTAAGGGCCTGTGTCTTTTGCGCGCTCAAGATCGTTATTTCAAATGTAGGCGTAAGGTTAAGGGCCTGCGTCTTTTGCGCGCCCAAGTTCGTTATTTCAAATGTAGGCGTAGGGTTAAGGGCTGCGTCTTCTGCGCGCTCAAGATCGTTATTTCAAATGTAGGCGTAGGGTTAAGGGCCTGCGTCTTTTGCGCGCTCAAGTTCGTTATTTCAAATGTAGGCGTAGGGTTAAGGCCCTGCGTCTTTTGCGCGCTCAAGATCGTTATTTCAAATGTAGGCGTAGGGTTAAGGGCCTGCGTCTTTTGCGCGCTCAAGTTCGTTATTTCAAATGTAGGCGTAGGGTTAAGGGCCTGCGTCTTTTGCGCGCTCAAGTTCGTTATTTCAAATGTAGGCGTAGGGTTAAGGGCCTGTGTCTTTTGCGCGCTCAAGATCGTTATTTCAAATGTAGGCGTAGGGTTAAGGGCCTGCGTCTTTTGTGCGCTCAAGATCGTTATTTCAAATGTAGGCGTAAGGTTAAGGGCCTGCGTCTTTTGCGCGCCCAAGTTCGTTATTTCAAATGTAGGCGTAGGGTTAAGGGCTGCGTCTTCTGCGCGCTCAAGATCGTTATTTCAAATGTAGGCGTAGGGTTAAGGGCCTGCGTCTTTTGCGCGCTCAAGATCGTTATTTCAAATGTAGGCGTAGGGTTAAGGGCCTGCGTCTTTTGCGCGCTCAAGATCGTTATTTCAAATGTAGGCGTAGGGTTAAGGGCTGCGTCTTCTGCGCGCTCAAGATCGTTATTTCAAATGTAGGCGTAGGGTTAAGGGCTGCGTCTTCTGCGCGCTCAAGATCGTTATTTCAAATGTAGGCGTAGGGTTAAGGGCCTGCGTCTTTTGCGCGCTCAAGTTCGTTATTTCAAATGTAGGCGTAGGGTTAAGGGCCTGCGTCTTTTGCGCGCTCAAGTTCGTTATTTCAAATGTAGGCGTAGGGTTAAGGGCCTGCGTCTTTTGCGCGCTCAAGTTCGTTATTTCAAATGTAGGCGTAGGGTTAAGGGCTGCGTCTTCTGCGCGCTCAAGATCGTTATTTCAAATGTAGGCGTAGGGTTAAGGGCCTGTGTCTTTTGCGCGCTCAAGTTCGTTATTTCAAATGTAGGCGTAGGGTTAAGGGCCTGCGTCTTTTGCGCGCTCAAGTTCGTTATTTCAAATGTAGGCGTAGGGTTAAGGGCCTGCGTCTTTTGCGCGCTCAAGATCGTTATTTCAAATGTAGGCGTAGGGTTAAGGGCCTGCGTCTTTTGCGCGCTCAAGTTCGTTATTTCAAATGTAGGCGTAGGGTTAAGGGCCTGCGTCTTTTGCGCGCTCAAGTTCGTTATTTCAAATGTAGGCGTAGGGTTAAGGGCCTGCGTCTTTTGCGCGCTCAAGTTCGTTATTTCAAATGTAGGCGTAGGGTTAAGGGCCTGCGTCTTTTGCGCGCTCAAGTTCGTTATTTCAAATGTAGGCGTAGGGTTAAGGGCCTGCGTCTTTTGCGCGCTCAAGATCGTTATTTCAAATGTAGGCGTAGGGTTAAGGGCCTGTGTCTTTTGCGCGCTCAAGTTCGTTATTTCAAATGTAGGCGTAGGGTTAAGGGCCTGCGTCTTTTGCGCGCTCAAGTTCGTTATTTCAAATGTAGGCGTAGGGTTAAGGGCCTGCGTCTTTTGCGCGCTCAAGATCGTTATTTCAAATGTAGGCGTAGGGTTAAGGGCCTGCGTCTTTTGCGCGCTCAAGTTCGTTATTTCAAATGTAGGCGTAGGGTTAAGGGCCTGCGTCTTTTGCGCGCTCAAGATCGTTATTTCAAATGTAGGCGTAGGGTTAAGGGCCTGCGTCTTTTGCGCGCTCAAGTTCGTTATTTCAAATGTAGGCGTAGGGTTAAGGGCCTGCGTCTTTTGCGCGCTCAAGTTCGTTATTTCAAATGTAGGCGTAGGGTTAAGGGCCTGCGTCTTTTGCGCGCTCAAGATCGTTATTTCAAATGTAGGCGTGCGGAGTGCGCACTCATAATGGAAGCGAAGCGCTCGTTTTTTCCAAGCGCGTCCGCGCCGCATTGAGATAAAAACATCTTTCAGATAAAAAGATAAAAACTTTTCAGAATGCCGCACATGACAAGAACCTTAACAACAAGCTTAGCAACGACAGACGCCTCCGGAGTGCAACCGCCCAGCGCTTTGGAAAAAGGAGAAGGGGGCGCGCCTAGCGTTGTCTACGCGTTTTTAGGCGCTATATGTGATAGGCGCCTAAAGGGGTCACGGATCCAGTCAAAGCTTTCATTATCAGCGCCAGTGTGGAAGTAAACCTCAAACCTTCCCTGTAGCGTCTTCAGATGTGCAGCTATAGATTTGAATAGAACTGCAATCTTCCGAGCGAGGTCCTCAGCTGTTAAGGGAAACATGTCAATGTTTTTATTTTTCGGGTTGATGTCCGTCTGTCTTCTGGCCTGTGACATTTCTGCTTTTCTTTTGTTTAAACTTATACATTTATCCATATCCATATTTGCCCTGTCCTGTCAATCTGCGTGAAATATCAAATTGAGCGCGCACCATTACAAAGGGCGGAGCGAGCGGGACGATTCCCTCCCGAGAACAGTCCAATTAGCGGTAAATAAACATTTAAACTTTAAATGTATGAAATATATCAGTGTTTTTTCGCTTATTCATTTTCATTTGGACATGCATATGTTGGTGTTTTGATATTGTTTTAAAATATGCTGTAAAAGGTTATTATATGCTACGATAGTTATTTAAGGCTGTTTAAATTGAAAAATAAAGCTGAGATTCTGCGGCACCCCTAGCCAGTTGTCACGGCACCCACTTTGGGAACCACTGGTCTAAACCATAGGCGGTCTAAACCCGGCAATTTTAAAAAGCTGAATTGCTATTTTATTTTCAATGGCTGATCATACGTATGCCGAGCCACAGGAGAAGAAATCCTCGTCGCCAAAGTCCCAAATTGAACGAAAAAGGAAACGAGACCGCAGAGTACAAAAAACAAGAGTAAATGTCGGGATAGCTTTTCCCAGGTGGAAAGAGCTAATGAAGGAGAAAGATTTCAAAAGAGACGCTGAAGTTGCCTGCTTTCTCCTCAACAGGTAAGTCAATGTTACAGTCTTAATTACAAGCATTTTTTCTATGCTTGATTGTGTATTTTATAATATAGACAGTAGAACATTTATAGTTAAAAGTTAAACAGACTATTTGATGAATAACGTTAGTGTCACGGTGTGGGTTTTGTGTCTTGTTCCTGGTTCTTGTGTCAGGTGATCCCCTGTTCTTGTCATGTGATCTTGCCTTGTGTTCCCTTGCCTGTTGTGTCATGTTGTCATTGGTTGATTGTTTAAATGTTCAGAGGTGTCCCTTGTCTCATCGTTAGTCCTGTATGTATTTAAGCCCTGTGTCTAGGTCAGTCTTTGTGAGTTCTTGATGTTGTTATGTTTGCTATTCTTGTCTTCGTGTTCCTGTTCTGAGTTCCCTTGGATTTACCTGTTTGTTTTATTAAATAGTGCTTGCGATTGGATTCCCCCTCTATTTCATTCCTGCCTGCATCATAACAGTTAGCAGCTATCACAATCATGTTTTTATTGTATCTGTCAGATAGCTTACGTCTCGTCTCTTTATACTTGACCACCATAAAATAAAGCAACTTTTTTTCGGGAGCTTCCTCTTTTTCTCTGACTGAAAATATCTGTAGCCTACTGGGAGTCGAGAGAGTGGTAAAGCTCCCGATATGTCCTGTAATTTAGTTACAGGACATATTTATATCACATTTAGAAAGAAGTCCTGTATCAAGTTACCAAATAAACAGAAACAGACACGACTGAAGAAGTGTGTCCTCTTTCTTTTGTGAAACCTAACGGTAATTTATTTCTGTGTGACTAATGTGACGAATAAAGAAGGCATAAATACTAATTACAATAGTTCATGTTTTTCACAGTCAGTAATTCATAGTGTAACATTTGTTTGTTCGCTGTGTCAAGTTCCAGTTTGTTTGAAATTACAAACCTGTTCACCTGAAGAAAAACTCTACGAAGTCCTATTAGAAGACATCCTGTCAGAGCTTTTTGGTACATAACGGCCACCGTAGAAGCAACACGCATTTGAAAAAGCGAGGCGCTGGAGAGCACAATTCATTTGAATGCAAAATACAATTTCACCGTTAGATGGGAGTAAATCTTACACTGAGTCCCTTTAAATATTACGAATATTGCAGTGGGTTTTCTCCAAGAAACCCATAGTAATATAAGCAATGAGTCTGAATGGGGATTGTGGTGGAAGGGAGAATATGATTTAAGTCATGGCTGTAATGTTAGCGCAGGAGTTGCGATCATGTTTAAGGCCACAATCGAAACGTCCAAAAAAAAAAAAGACGTTCATGATGGCAATAGTCAAGTCAAGTCATCTTCATTTATATAGCGCTTTTAACAATGGATTGTCTCAAAGCAGCTTTACAGAGACAAACATATAATTTAAGGTAACAGAGATTGTTTTGTCTTTATAGCGGTTCTTGAATAATGTTATTTCCAGCTAAAGTTAGTTTTGATTGATTCACTTCCGGCGGAATGATCATTAGTTATTAAATTAGGGGCCGCTAAGACGACGCCGTTCTCTCTAAACAGACTTTAAACTGAACCTGTGATAAACGCTGATGGCGTTCACATGCGCATTAAGAATTGATTCTATAGTTATGTGCGTTTGAATATATGTACGCAGGTTTGTAATTCCCTACAAACCATGCCTAAACAAACTACTTGTCTTGCCTATAAATTTATACAGAATTTTGTTTTATTTGATCACTTCGGGGTCGGTACGCAAACCGCATTTCACAACGCTTTATCTGTAGAGTGGGAAAGGGATCATCCATAGGGAGAGGCTGGTTGGCCCTTCAGCACTGCATTGTCATCGGGTCCAGGCGAAGCTCCTCGTCAGATCTGAAGTGTGTGTGTGTGTGTGTATGTGTGTGTCCAGGCGAAGCTCCTCGTCAGATCAGGAGTGTGTGTGTGTGTGTATGTGTGTGTCCAGGCGAAGCTCCTCGTCAGATCTGAAGTGTGTGTGTGTGTGTATGTGTGTGTCCAGGCGAAGCTCCTCGTCAGATCTGGATACGGCCTGGATCCGGCAGGCTGCGAGAAAACCTCTGGATAAACAAAGACACTCAAATTAGCGTAGATGCCATTCTTCTTATGATGTAACGAGCAGGGATGTAGTGGAGGCTAAACGCACGTAAACGCCATTTACGCACCTCCCAAAATTCGGAAATAGCGTTTACCCACCTCCAAAGTGCTTTTATCCACCTCTAAATAGCCTATAGTTCTTAAGCCATTTTTAATTAAGCTTATGTCGTTTTATTTTCAAATTGTTCATTATTAGTTTCATAGGTTGCTAAACCTAAGACAAAGTCTTTCATAGCCAGCAGGACGCAGCAATATTAGAGCTGCCAACTCTCACGCATTGGCCGTGAGACGCCCGGTGTCAACCTGGTCTGTCACATGCCTGAAAGATGAGTTTATTTATAGATCTACCTGTTGAGCCACTCGCGATCGACTAGTTATACCGCAAATTAGTTAAAATCTCCCGGAATCTAGAGCGAGATAAATTCTCGCTCTAGAGTATTTAGACCCCCCAGCCCCCAACTCTAGAAATCTGTCAGTGAAGCACTCTATGTCAACGCCTAGGCGGGAGCACACACTCACTTCAGAGGACGTGCATCTCGGATTTTTCACCAAGATGAAGGCAACCACTCATTTAGTGGGCCAACCTCGCTTGGAAACAGCCTTCCCCATGAAGATAATATGATGCCATAAAGAAACGCATGCGCAGTGTAGATTTGTGAAAGAGTTCATAAGATTGCAAGCGTAAAATAAATTTGCATGCGCAAGAACAAATTTGTTAAGGTGTAAATCGCCCTTCAAGTGTAATAAAAAAATATTTGCAGCATTTAACTGTTATTCGTTAGTGTAATTCATGTATTTTGAAACTGCAGCTTCATGCTAACGCAAAATACATAGGATCTGTATTCTTCTGACTTCCATTTTTCCGCGCTTACACTTTTGACACGGTTTTTGCGCACAGATGTGGCCAAAAGCACTGCAAGCCTGTGAACAGCAATCTGCAAGCGAAAACAACAGAGGCAGGAACTGCAAAACAGATTGATCGCGTAAAATCAAACTTTGTGTAAATAAATAAACTGTTGCAAATATCTAAATTACCTATTGTGTACATGCGGCAAAAAGTTGGCGAAATAACCCGATTTGTACAGTTGCGTCTTTCTTTTACCTGCGCTTCCAGTTTTGGCACGATTCTCTCACTGAATGAGTTTTGCAAGTGCGAAGAGGAGGCCGGGTCCACCTTCATCATGTAGCCAATCTAATGAGCTTCTCGCTGACACTCGATTTACTCTGATCTGATTGGTTCTATAAACACACCAGTCTCCAGAACACATATTTATCTTCATTTGGCTCAACATGGTTCTCGTTGCCGAAATTTTACTTTTATTGCACACATACATGTTAAATAAATACATAAATCATTATTGTTTAATAAGCTGTGCATCATTAGGCTGACTATACAAGTTAATACTGAATTTCGAGCTGGTATTAACATTATTGGATTTAACTTGGAATCTGTTACACCACTGAGCCGATATATAAAAAAAAAACTTTAATGCCTAATAATACCATTCTGATGCAGTGTTTTTTACATCATGTCTCTGTTCATGGTATTTAACACTCAATTATAGCCTACATTTTGAAATATTGTCTTAGTCACAAATACAATTCTGATTACTTTCATGTGACTGATCAAGCTATTATATGTAGCTAGTATAACGAAATGCTTTCTCCGTGTCCAGAATTGACTGTAGCTAATGAAAAACTGATTCAAAATAAATTCAACTTAAACAAAAAGTAGTCTTTAATAATGTCTGTATGTATGTGTATATATATACACCCACATGCAAAATCAAATGGAAAGCAACTAATTATGTCTGAATAAAAACCCAGCAACCAGGGAATACACTGCATAGATATGTTTATATATAGGGGTATACAGCCATCTAGTGGTACACGATGGAATTGCAGGTGATAAATGGTGCATACCGGTTAGATATGCCCTTCAATACATGTTAAAGGGGAAAATATATTATTATTATAACTAATTTTAGTAAAATAATAATAATAATTCTGGAATCGCCCATGATTAATTGACAGGTGAAATGATGCATGCAGTAGTGCAAAAACTAGGCCTACATTCAGCAGCATCAACATTACAAACAAATCTGGCCTGCTGAGGAGGATGATGATGATGATGAGCAGGATCACAGTCTATGAGCAGGATACATGCTCTGAATATACAGAAATTTTCTTTCTTAACACACCAGCTCTAAATTCAGTTTTTACTCATATAATCCGCCTAATGGTGAACATGATTTATGTATTTATTAGGACTGTCAAATGATTAATCACGATTAATCGCATCCGAAATAAAAGTTTCTGTTTACATAATAAATGTGTTTGTACTGTGTAAAATTATTTTGTATATATAAGTACACACACGTGCATTTATATATTTAAGAAAAATGTGTTATTTATATATAAAATATTTATAATTATATACAGTATAAATTATATATAAATCTATATATAGTATATACATGCAAATATTTCTTAAATATATACAAGCATGTGTATCAATTTATATATATATAATAATTATACACAGTACACTTTATTTTGGATGCGATTAATCGTGATTAATCATTTGACAGCCCTAGTATTTATTTAACATTTATGTTTGCATTAAAAGTAACGAGAATAAATATGAATATAAATATGTGTTCTGGAGACTGGTGTGTTTATAGAACAGATCAGATCAGATCAGATCAGAGTAAATCGAGTGTCAGCGAGAAGCTCATTAGATTGGCTACATGATGAAGGTGGACCCGGCCTCCTCTTCGCACTTGCAAAACTCATTCAGTGAGAGAATCGTGCCAAAACTGGAAGCGCAGGTAAAAGAAAGACGCAACTGTACAAATCGGGTTATTTCGGCAATTTTTTGCCGCATGTACACAATAAGTCACTTAGACATTTGCAACAGTTTATTTATTTACACAAAGTTTGATTTTACGTGATCAATCTGTTTTGCAGTTCCTGCCTCTGTTGTTTTCGGTTGCAAATTGCTGTTCACAGGCTTGCAGTGCTTTTGGCCACATCTGTGCGCAAAAACCGTGTCAAAAGTGTAAGCGCAGAAAAATGGAAGAATACAGATCCTATTTATTTTGCGTTAGCATGAAGCTGCAGTTTCAAAATACACGTATTAAACTTGCTAATAACAGTAAAATGCTGCAAATATTTTTTTCTTACACTTGATATGCGATTTACACTCCTACAAATCTTCTCTTGCACACGCAAATTTAATTTTACGCTTGCAATCTTATGTACACTTTCACAAATCTTACCCTGTGCATGCGTTTCTTTATGGCATCATATTACCTTCATACTTCCCTTTTCTGCTGATTTCCTTAACAGACAAGAGCTGGTCTGAGGACGTAAGGCTTACGTTCTGTGCATGTATAACCGCAATGAAGCAGATGGACAGAGAAGCCAGGGCTGGGTCTGCCTCCTCCAGGCAGCGCTTGCAGTCTCACTACCTCGTCCCACCTTTAGGGAGAGGTAGGAACCTCGGGCACATATCCAGGACGGGGTCTCACTTGTAAAAGTTAGCCAGCCTGAATTCCAGGCACAACTTGTTGACCAAAAGCGAGCAAGTCCCTACCCTCTAGTAGAAACCAGGCGAGCAGGAGAACTGTTCTTAAAACAGAATTTTTAACTCACTGCCTGCAGTGGCTCAGGGGCAGACTCTACAGTACAGAAGCACCAGAGATAAGGCCCAAGAGGATAAAGAGGAGCACAAGGGATTCATTTCCCTTGCTCCCCTCAGGAACATGACGATCAGGACGTGCTTCCCATGCTACTGCATCATGATGTGCGTCAAAAATAGAGGCAACATAATTTTGAGGGTGGAGGACACAGCCCTCACTCCAACCCATCTTGCAGGAAAGAGAGCACTGAAATGACCGAACGCTTTCAGGATCTCCTCACGGAGAGAAGACTCACTCAACGAATAGGTTTCACTTCTATTTGGCGTAAGCACAACTTCCTATAAAGGGAGTGCTCACAGAAGTGATGGTGACTACTACATAATCTGTGGTAGATACCTGAACCTCCGCGTCCAATTTTAGGACCGGCCTGAAATCCTCCAGAGGTCCGAACGCGGGTGCCATCATGCCCCGTCCCTGAGAATGTTTTCAGGGGAAGTCAGGAAGGGCTGTCGAGGGGAGAATAGGTCTGGTTGGGCCAATAAGGGGCAACTATCATGACCTGCTCCACTCCTGACCTAGCACAGTACGTGCAGGCGACATAAGTGCACAAGACAGAAGCCTTGCTCAACACTAGGTGTGAAGAATATCACTGAGCTTCAGGAGCATTTCTGCTCAACACCTGAGTGTGATGGAATTCACTGAGCTCTAGGAGCATCCCTGCTCAACACCTGAGTGTGATAAAAATCACTGACTTGAGAGGGCGCCAAGCGACAATGAATCGCATGGCCGCTTTAGAAGGCTCACTGGGGAACGCATTTCTGCGGGCCCCGGGGTAAAGCTGAGAGCCAGTGTCTGTCCGAGGGATGTCCGCTCGGACAGAAAAATACAACTGGCGGAGGAACGAATCCGGAAATCTTCACTCTCCCTGGCCATAGGCTGTCATGAGGCTTGTTGGCGGCACGATTGAGCAGCCGGAAGAAATAGTGGAATGAAGCGCCTCAGAAGCTTCAGACTCCAAGGAGGAGGTGATGGACTTGTAACACGCAAGGGAAGCGTAGCGCAATGGTCGCAATGTAGACAATGGATTCCAATGCAGTCGGAGGGCCGCCCAGACCTCCGTTACTGCATGCCCTTTGTACATGGCCCCTCAGCCGGTATTGATGGACACTCTTTTTTTTTTGACATTTGGTCAGGAGAAACAACAGGTCTGTTACGGACTGAGGGTTTGGCAGCAGTCCAGGGTGCTTTCACATAGAACGCGCCGCTCTGCCACGGTCACCTCGGGACTCGGCCGTGAAGTCAGTGCTGAAGCGGTATTCATACGGATGAAGCCGAGTGGCTGTACCATATGCCCCAGGAGCCTCTGAAGAGCACTAACCATCCACACACTTGTCTTAGAGATGCGGTGGCCGAATCCATCTCCAAACTAGAAAAGAGATCCTCAGTCTGTGGACGAGTTTACTCTTTTCCAGTTGACCTGAGGACCCAACTGGCTATGAGCACTTGAAGGGTAGGACTTTGTACTGATACTTCACACCTTTCGGACGCACAAACACAGGATGACCGGTGGTGCGGAAGGATAGAGATCTGAAGTACATGTCTCAGGTCGAAAGCTGCAGACCAATCTTGGGGATGGAGCATTTGGAAATGCATCTCTGTGTAACAAATTGAACGAAGGCTTCCGAAAAAGGGCCTGTTTTAATTAACACAGGACCAAGATGGTCATGACCTGCCTCTCTAGGGTACAATGAAGTACGGGCTTATAGAAGCCGGCCTTCATTTCGGCTGGAGTAAGAGGCAACGTCGTGTCCTTCGCCAGCAGACTGCGATGGGCGCACACAAGACAGGAGCACTGCTCAACACCTAGGTGTGATGAATATCACTGAGCTTGGGCAGAAGCCTATAGCGAAAGGGAATCGCATGGAATAACCATCTGGACCGGTTTGGAAAGCTTTTTTGGTGGAATGAGATCTTGAAAAAGACGCAAACGCACCCGTGTTGCTCTTTCAGTAAATAGGACCCATCACCAGTGCCGGAGCACACAGGGGGAATGACCGCGGCAACACTGAACAGAGAACTGAAACAGTGAAGCACTCACTTTTAAGCCTTCTAACCAGTCGTCAACAAACTTAAACAAACATAAATTTGTTGCTGTTAAAACAGCAGAGTTGAGAGCTCAAAAGCTCGCGATCACGCTGCACTCGCGCTATAGAAACCACCAGCACTGGGAGAACACCGACACACTCGCTCATTGTAAACAACAGAAATCTTCAGAGAAATCAAACGATCGGCTCCGAAGCGAAAAGCAACTGGTGCGTGCATACACTTCTGTATTTATACCCGCGCTGCGGGGGCAGAGTGTGTAATGCGATTCACGCACGCCAATTACATTGGCTCGTTCAATAGTAATCGGGATGATTGGCTCTCTAACGCAATTCCCCATTCAGACGACGTCGACTACGACTGACGTTCTCGACTGAAAGGGAACCATGAACAAAGTTTAAACGGATCGATAATAATCAACATTTAATCAGCAACAGTTTGAAATGTAGAGTTAATATAGCATGTTAAGGGAACTCGATTGAAACTATGCTCTGCGTGAAATGTTGATGCTTGAAATTGAACACAAGACTTACCTCAAGTTCCCTGTAATGGCGCAGGATCGAAAAGGGATAAAGTCAGGCGTTGAGTTTTATTTCACCCAAAGTTGTGCACACGTCCCTCCAGTGATGAGCTGAGCATGTGCTGACGCTGCAGTAACCGCTGAAATCGGCTTCATACCGGTAAAAGGGTCTGAGCCGAGCGCCCAGAGTTTAAAACAGCCGTCACTGTCAATGGTGGTAAATATTTGAAATAGTCAATAAAATGAATTGCAGACTCGTTGATAACAAGACGTCGTACATGTAGGCTACCCATCTAATCCCATTAACCCAAGTAAACACAGGATAGTCTACATCTTAAACATTATGTTGGCCGGCATATTTTGTTTCTGTTATCCACCATTGGTAGACGAGCCAAAGTTACCAAAGTTGTATCGACGCCTGCAGGGACGCGGCCTAATTGTGGTTGCCACTACTCATCGATGCCGCGACTGCTGCTGTGCGAGTGATATCACATAGCGCGCATGCATGTTTAAAATACATAACCGTAAAGAATGATCTTCATGACAACAAAATATTTTTGCTATGGTTATAAATATTAAAGAATGCTCTGTGTAAAACGACACTATTATTATTAGTAGTATTACCACAAAATATTATTATTTTGTTATATTATATCTTCCCACCCTAGTTTCAGTAGGTTCAATATATGTCCAGAATTAACGGACCAGAGGCTGGAAACTCATTTTCATAATTTATTCACAAAGAAACAACAGAAGTAAACACTATAAAACTGGGCAAGATACAGGCCCACTTAGATCCACAATAACCCACTGATTTACAATTCACTGTAATAGTCACAGATACTATGAGGAGGTCAACGATATGCACACTTCATAGCTTATACTGTTTAGGACCCACTGAACTCCACTCTTAATACTAATAAACATCTATTAAAAAGACCACAACATGCATAAACCCAGTTAATAATGATTAAAAACTACCTTATGCTGGGTACACACCTAAAGATAATCGGGCTGATTTTGGGCCGATTTCCCCCCTTCCGACAATCCTAGCTATGTCCCGATTATCTTGATGGTTCTAAAGATTATCTTATCAGATTTTCCTGTGGTGTGAGGTGTGTTAAGAGTGCACGAACCTGCTCGGAAGAACATCGGAGCCGCCCCGATCGCGAATCGTAAATATTCAACATGTGTGGGGGGAACCCCGGACAAACGCGCGCATGCTCTGGAGATCATCACGTGAAACGAAACAATATCCAATCAGAAAGCGAGATGATGGAAGACGGAAGCATAACAAACGCAGTCATGGCCAGCACAAAGTGTAAAACCTACCATAATAGACTGGAAAAGGAGAAGAGATGGTTAGAAATAGTTTCTGCAATGTTATTACCAGGTAGCAACAGAGTAGATTGTTTTATGTGTGTGTGTGTGATTGTGTTCTGGTTTGACCTACATAATGAGGACCCATATTCAAATATAAAAATGCTGAAAGTTTTCTGTGTTGGATAGGTTGGGGCTAGAAAATGTAATTAGCTCAGTAAAAAAACCATTCCATTTAAGGATAGGTGTACCAGTTCGTATAATGTGTGTGTGTGTGTGAGAGAGAGAGAGAAAAAATTAACCATGGTTTTATTATAGGCGTATTGAACATCTATAAATAAATAGTTAGAATTTTTCTAAGCAAAACTATGGTTAATTTGTGGTTATCATGGTTTAACTACAATATCCATTTTTTATTTGTATAGTAAAACCATGGTAAATGTTTATAAGGGGAGAGACAGGGCCAGTGTGTGTGCATAACAGAACATCTGAGAAGGTCACTAAATTCCCGCCGTCTCCACGACTTTACCTAAACCCTTTTCTTTTTTTCTCGTACATTTTCTGTGAAAATCATTCCAAACACTATCATCGCAATTTCTTCCTGCATATTGTCCACCATGCTTATTCTGAAGTCTCGCAAGATTTTACGAGATTTCCTGTGTTTACAGTCGAGACTCAGGTTGAAAATCTGTTCGTGTGTGGTGTGCTGTCTTTGTCACATCATGGCACACCACACTATGATTTTTTATCCTCATGTTTGTGGTCTATCACATTTTGAAAATCTTATAAGATGTAAAAAATCTTTTGGTCTGTACCCAGCATTAGTAGCTCCACACTACAATCACCACACTAAGGTGGGTCAAACAGATATAAAGGTCCCTACCATCGGACTAGACTACAGTATAACTGTTCAAAAGTGAGAAATATTGCACATTGCCCTAGCCCAAAAAGGGTACAAATAAATAGAAATAAAAGAAAAGAAAATAAACAAACCAATTAGGCCCAAAACATTACAAGGTGAAAGAAAAACAGTGACAGGCAATCACACTGACAGTCCTCTGCAATGGGAAAAACAATTATGAGACCACATCCTCACATTTTACCATACATACAAAACATGTTCTACACATCATTGTACCTTTTATTACGTCTGATGCACCCAGCCTATATTGCATGCACGTCGTGCGGGCAACACTAAGAGCAACAAGAGAAAATAATTGTCACTTACTTTGTATTATTTATCATTCTAATATAAGTTTAATTTATATATACACTTACAAACGATTCAGTCCGTTTTCTCATTAACTGGCGGTGTAAGCCACCTACCGCTGCAATCATCTATTCTGAGCTCGCGCTCAATGTTTGGCGTCCCTCTGCTCTCTATCGCACGTGCTGCTGCCCCGTCCTGGGATCCAACTATAGCGTGAGCCGACAAAGAGAGAGCGAAAGTTACCTGTGCCCCTAAATAACCTTCCCCGTTACAGAACTAAGAGCGACCGGAAGTTACCTGTGCCCCTAAATAACCTTCCCCGTTACAGAACTAAGAGCGACCGGAAGTTACCTGTGCCCCTAAATAACCTTCCCCGTTACAGAACTAAGAGCGACCGGAAGTTACCTGTGCCCCTAAATAACCTTCCCTGCTACACTTCCATATTCTGTAAACAGAAAGTGGCCCCATTACACTTGATTTAACCTAAGCCGAGTCATTTCCAGATCACACAGCCAGAGCCGGGTTACCAGTTACGGTGAACATGAATCGGCCCAGTGATTAACAGCCGTAACAAAAGTGCATGTGCCAGAGCGAGCTGCGGGCCACAATCGTCCCGGTTAACACACGCCGATGCCGAGTCTGAGCCGCAGCCGAGCTCGGGCCGATTATACATGCTCTCTGGGAAGTAACAACGCTTTATACATAACACTCACAGTATGGCACATTTTTAATATGATATCACTGTATTAATGGCCATTCTTATTTCCCTTGCTATAACACTTGTGGCTGTTTTTAAATGGTTCTATATTGTGTAGTTTGGTTTCCTGATTGCTGATGCGGTTGCATGTGCATTAACTGTAAATGATGTTTAATGCATCTTTGTTTGGTGTTTCCGGAGTGAATTCAGGCTCTAAAAGATAACAGAACGCTGATCAGCTCATAAACACCATCATCTCCTGATGAGCAGCGTCTTCAGTCTTCAGGCTGACTCCAGGTAAGATCATGTCTCTCATGTGGGAATTATTGTGGCATTGTGTTTCAGCCGTTATTCAGACGTTAGCACATGTTGTTCAGCTTGATGACTCTCTAGTGTGCTTGATTATGTGCAGAAGAAACTAAAGAAATGAAGATGGAATTGTTTAAAGCAGGTTTGGAAGTTTTCTTTAAGGTCCTGCCGGAACCAGTTTCCTTGAGATTCATTTGATGATGATGATGATGATGTGATCAGCTCATAAACTTCATCATCTTGTAGTTTGATGTTCATTATGAGTCCAGGTCAGATCATGAGATCATCTCATCCGTGAGTTTATATTGTCAACTATCAGCAGAAGATTCAATATTTTAGAGAGATCAGAATATTTGTGCTTTCTCTCGCAGTCATTCATGGTTTCTTATTCTACTGAGGATATGAATAAACGCTGAGTGAACTTTAACTCTTTCAACGTCCGTCTTTCTGTGTTTCCCTGTTATATGCTGTCGGACTGAAGCTTTGAGGTGTTGATGGACTCCATCTGAGTTTGATCATCGCTCTGAATATGATCTGGATGGAGTCTGTCACAAATACATCATTTTCAGCTTTTTGCTCCAAATGTTGCATTCAAGTGTTGATAAAAAAGGAATGCATGAAGTTGGAATAAATCAGGTTTTTTTTTAAAGCAGAGTGTTGGATCTTTCTGTTGATATACTGTATTATATTCATCGGGATATCTGAAAAAATGGCAATATTTTTTAAAACACTTGTGGGGAAAGAGTTAAAAACACTGAGTGAAGTTTAAAAATGAAAGCATCCAGATATAAAGTTAAGTTTCTAAGTTTATTTGTTAGTTAATTGTGTCTTTAACACTAGAACTACCAGAATTCCATAACTACTAGAACGACCACAGCGGTCATTCTGACCGTTCATACTTTGACGGTCATATGGCCGTTCTGAAAATAATTTTCGTCATGTCATATCTACATTTGAACCTTTCTCTTTAAGTTTTCCAATGATGCTTTTAATTCCTGTCGTCATGTTATAACGTCATCGCCCTTAAAACAAGCACAAAAGAAAGATTGCCCCGACAGGTCTAAGGAAATGTAAGGAAAATTTTGCGTCAAAAAATATATTTTTCACTACGTGAATAGACATGCAAAAAAGTTAGGAAACGTCAAAGCTTCATACCGTTTAGTACAGCCCTGTTTTAAATAAGTTCAATAATCAATTCAAAATCTAAAAATAAATGGATACAATGTTACGATAGGTAATAATAAAGGGCTAATTTGAACGGCGAAAAAAAAAAACCCCGCATCATTCACTAACGCGTACGCAGTCCACACAAACACCGCATTTCGTGTGCAGCTCCCACACACTACTTTGTGACATTTGGCAAATGCTTATTTTATAGTGGTTATTCCTCCTTACTTGGCACTGCCTCGTTCTCTCCATCAGCTGCTGCTCCTGCCCGGGTCCTGGCTCTCGCACCACCAGTTGTGTGGCTTTTGATATTTATGTTGTCAGACGAAGTTCGCTTGCCAGTCGCGTGATGAATTCCCTCTGAGAAACTTGCTCATTTATGCACTTCTTGAACAATATGTGCGCGTTGATGGCGGGAAATATAGCGGACTTATGATATCTATAATGCGTGCGGTCAAAATGACCGCCATGGCCATTCTAGGTAGAAATAGTCAGAACTGTTTTGTGTTTTGTGATTTTAATAAAATAACAGTGTCAGAATAAAATATACACATATTTAGGAAAAGTCAGAGTCCTACAGCCACATTGATTTTATTTTAACAAAGTTATTACACTGTAAAATTTAAAAACGGTCAAAATGACCGCCTTGGTAGTTCTAGTGCTAAAGGGGTGGTTCGGAATTTTGGACATCGGGCCTCATTTCCAAGTGAGCCTTAGTGTTATTTATCAGTGGAGACAGTTTTAAAGATTTTCATCCAGTCGTCCCAGTTGCATAGTTTGCCGGCGCGAGTCAACGGTATCTGTTAGCCTGCCATTAAAAACAGTTTTACCCACTCCAGAGGACACCAAAAGCAAATCAATTATAACGCCAGACTATCGATGTAAGTGTCTGTTGAGAGAATAATGTTAGAAATCAAACTTAGTTAGTGTGTAATCTCAGGCATTTCCTACATTAGATCAACAAGCTTTCAGATGTGTGTTTTTACAGTGTGTGCAGTGAATGAAGAGCTCTTTAAACACAGCAGTGGAAACTTGTGAAACATCTGTCAGTCTGTGTGTTATTCCACAAACTTCTGCTTCGACCTGCAGACGAAACACACAATCCTGTCAGTAACGTAAGTTCTTCAAGATTTATTCCTAGTTTAATAAACCATTGTACACTTGCAGCTGTGCTGGACTGAATATTCAGAACAACAGCATTCTTGCTTCTGTCATATTGTTCAAATGGAGGATTCACAAACTTTAATCTTACATTTCACGTATTTCAAGCTTTCTAACATTACACACATCTCCTCTAAAGAACATGTAAAGCAAACCGAGGAAACTTTATTTCAACAATCACACAGAAAACACGTAATCTCATATATTTTTCCCCAATGTTTTTAATAAAGGAAAATGAATTTTTACAATAGTAAATTAATGCATGTTTTTTTAAACTAATGACTGGTTTGTTATTTAGTGCCCGTCAAGATTTCATGAAACAATGGAAGAACTAAACGCCAGCAGCAACGGATCAAGTGGAGTAAATTATGAAGATGAAAGGCGTCAGATGTGGGAATTAATCAGTAAATTTGAGATTGCAGACCCATTAATTATCATGTTCATTGCATCCATTGAGATTGTAATCATGATCTTAACTCTGTGTGCGTTGTGTTGTGGCAGAACGGAATCCGGTAGCCACTTGAATATATATATTTTTTCATTTATTTTTTCTGTTGACCAATTATAAGAGGCTAATCATTTGTGACGAACTATTTAAGGAGGGGAATGGGTTCGTCGGAAGTGAACTGGTGATGTGAGAGGTCTTGTTGCTTCGAAGATATGTGCTGACTGTTACGAGACGGTGTGAGATGTTCCGTGTTCCGGTACGAGGAATGAGTTTGCTTCGGAGAGAAGAGTGAAGGAAGCGTGCAGGGTCCAGGAGGTGTGGTTTATGCTTACCTTGCATGACGTGACGGGATGAACGAGGGTGCAGCTGTGAAGCAGTGGCGGAGGCTCTCTATCGCGGCTGTCAGCAAAGGTGCAGTGAATTGAGATTATTTCTTACCGACTGATGACTGTTTTCCTGGAAACTTGTTGCAAACGAAGCTCCTGGTGCTTGCTACTTCAAACGAAGACAACGGTACCGGTTACGGACTTGATGCACTCACAGTTCATGCACACGACCCACAAGTCGACACACACACACATACGCACAAAAACAATCGCGCTCTTTCTTGACTGTTTTGAACATATAAAACATGTGTGAAAAAGTGGAAATTGAGTGGTAAATTGCATTCATTGATGGGTTTGCTCGGAGATAGTTTGTTGTTGTTCCTAATATCCTTTTGAGGAGTGTACAAGATTGTTTGTGACTGCCTGTGAGTTCATGAATTGAGTAGTGTTTGCCATTGACGAATCCATTGTTGCCGCCTTGTCTAAATCTGATCTTTGTTTGTTTTGTTTTTCATTTGTTTTATTTTCCATGATGTATACAGGATAATGTTTTTTTCTGAGATGTCCAAACACGAGTGTCATGTTTCGTTGTGTTGAGCGTTTCTTATGCTAACTGTTTAAAATAAATTTGCAAATGAAATAATTGATTGGTTTCCTACAAGTTTAATTTGAATTTTTTTTTTCTTCAAGTCCTTCATCTGTAGCTGGTGGTTTAAGCTATCCGGAGTTTATTTATTGCCAGGTATAAATGCCTGGCTGGCGCCCGAACAAATCAAAATAAATATAAAAAGATCAATAAATGTTTATTGCTGGGCCACCATCGCTACAGAAATGGCGCCCGAACAGGGACTTTTGAATTGTTAGAAGAGACTATGAATGAATTTTGAACTTGTAGGAAATTAATTGAATAGAGCTGAACTGTGAACTGAACTTGGGCTTGAGAAAACGGAGTTTTTTTTTTTGCCTGTGATTCTGAATGCAAAGCTTGGAATTGTAAAAACACATTGTGAACTTGAAATCTTGTCAATTGTGAAAGCTTTGCAGTTAATTTTTTTTTATTTCTGTTAAAATGTTGCAGTTGAGATTTAATGTGTACATATTGTTGGATTTGTAAGCTGAATTTTGAGGGTTTGCTTATTTGACCTGGGTTTATTGTCAGTTAAAAATGTTGGATTTATAATGTAAATTTTGTAAGTTGTTCCCCTGAATCAATGAACATTTTGTTATTTTGGCCAAGTTTGTTATTTTGGCCGTTTTTTTTTTTTTTTTTTTAACAAAAGACACAGACCATTTACTGACTTTGTTTTTTATTTTTTATTCTGACATGACCACTAGTCCATTATCCCCAGCAACTTTGTTTGATATGGAAGTACCGGAAGTGGAAAGCCCCAGTTGGCCGCCGTTAATCCCTATCACCTCATGTCCATATACTCCCAATCTTACTCACATTGATCAACGTGAGTCACGAGTGCAGTTTGTACCCTCCACTTTGACTGGCAGCACTCCAGTGCCACCCCTCATTTGGGAACCACAATCAGATCCTATGCAGATTTGCACAACCCCTGAATCTTCATCTTCTGTGGGACAGCAGGAGTTACCAGGTGAACTTCAAACCCCAGGCAGAGGAATTCAGCTACTGACCAGACAAGTACAAGGAGACTTGGACACTTTGAAGCGATACATCAAGCAACAGGAGAATGCAGTTTCAGAACTTACCCAGGAGGTGAAAGCTCAGTTTATTCAACATTCAACTCATCTTTCAACAACAGTGGTTAAAATGGAGGACAATCAAAAACAATTACTAAAGTGCATCACTGATAACCAACAAAAAGTGGAAACTGAGATGGATCAATGGTCCAAAGATACAAAGCGAATGATCACAGAAGAATTAGTTAAAGTGGAAACTTCTGTTGTGTCTGAAGTGCGGTTCCTGGTTCAATAGCTTCAAGCAGAAGTTCAGCAGGACTTTAAAGCCACTTTCAAGAGTCTGAAAAACAGTCAAGAACAATTCAACAAAGAATTTCTTCAACACAAAAAACAAATGGATGCCTTCTGCATTGATACTCAAAAATTTCAGTCGGACATGTCTGCCCAACTACAAGCCCAGATTGAAGAGATTAAAGAGATGACTGCTAACCAACGAGAAGTACCTCCAGCCGATATTCATCCATCACCAAGCTCTGTACCAATTACTACTACCACTTTATCGGTTCCTTTAGCTAAAAGTGATCATCTACGTCTTACCTTTCCTACTTTCGGAAAACCACATGATGATCCAGATCCTTTGAACTACTTAACTCGATGTCAAGATTTTCTGGCATTGCATCCTTTGTCCGATGTGGATCTTCTAGCTACATTCCGTACAGTTTTGTATGGAACCGCCCGCGACTGGTGGGAAGTTGCACGTACCTCTGTATTCACCTGGGTTGAATTTGAGGCAGCTTTCCTCTCTGCATTTCTTTCTGAAGATTATGAGGACGAGTTGGCGGAAAGAGTCAGAGTAAGAACTCAAGGAGAGAAAGAACCCATCAGAGACTTTGCTTTTTCATATAGAGCCTTATGCAAGAGATGGAAGTCAACTTTAACAGAGAATGAAATTGTAAAACTGATCTTGAAAAATATTAAACCTTACCTTGCCAGCCAGCTCCGCAGTCGAGTATCTACAGTGGAGGAGTTGGTGAAGCTAGGGCATCAACTGGAGAAGGACCATGAGCAGCAACTCCAATATGAGAGCCGCTTTCACCACAAACCACAGTCGGTATCACCCCGAGCACCTGTCGTTCGACAGATGGACATGACTCCAGTTCAGTGCTGGCGGTGTAAAGGTCATCATCCTCCCGGAAACTGCCCTGGTTATGCATCTTCTAATCAGCCATTTCAACAGTCACAGCCATCTCAAAGTAAGAGACCACATCAAGGTCCAAAACAAGGTGGTCCACCCTCCAATAATGCTGTCTCAGTCTTAAAAACAGAACCGATTCCAACAATGACATGCATTACTGACAACCCACAATGCACAGTACCACAACAACTAGTTGTTCCTATTAATATTGGTGCCTGGAGAGGCAAGGCTATTTTAGACACTGGAGCCAGCTATACTCTCATTCATGAGAGTTTGTGGAGGGACCTTACCCCCCAAGAGAGTCTTCATCCATGGGACTCAGGACCTCTCTATCTAGCGAATGGTGAGGCCGAAGTTCCGCTTGGATGGGTAAATGTACGGATTCTGCTTCATAATCAGAGTTTTCCTTTGAGGGCTGCAGTCCTTACTTCAACATCTTTGACGTACGTAGCAGTCTTAGGGCTGGACTTCATCTTTCTAAGTGGTCTTCAACTCAATATTGCTGATGGGAAATATTTTTTTAAATGTGTACCTGGAGTGGAATACTTTTTCCAACCAGGACAAGTAAGCATACCTACAAATAGAGTTTCATGTCCAAGGAAAACCAAGCAGTTTGAACTTTCTCAACAAAACTTGTCTCTGCTGAGCACTATTCCTCCACCACAACTTCTATTGGCATCCCGAGAGACTGATTCTACAGAGGATCAAGTCTTACTTGACAAAGTGATTACGGAAGCAATCTTGACTCCCCACGAAGAACTTCAGTTACGCCAGATCCTGGAATTGCATCCAACGGTGTGTACTTGTCAGGCAGGACGAACAGATGTTCTTCAACATCGTCTATACATGCGTCAACAGGTACCCATCAAACAACGACCATATCGGCTCACACCCGTAAAGCAAGCCATAGTTTCAGAACAGATCCAAGATAGGTTGAGTGCTGGCATCATAGAACCCTCTCATTCCGCATGGGCTTCCCCAGTTGTCTTAGTTCCTAAAAAGGATGGAACGCTTAGATTTTGTGTGGACTACAGGAAGGTCAATGCTCTCACCGAGAGTGACACTTATCCACTGCCTAACATCACAGAGATTTTAGAGTCACTCTCTGGTGCCTCCATTTTTTCAACCTTGGACCTTAACAGTGGTTATTGGCAAGTTCCCATGGAACCAGAGAGCAGGCTAAAGACGGCTTTTATTACATCTGGTGGGCTATATCAGTTTAATGTTATGCCTTTCGGCCTAAAAAATGCACCGGCAACGTTCCAACGACTTATGGAGATAGTCCTAAAGGGGGTTGCTCGGAATCATGTGTTTTGTCTACATAGACGATATAATCATTTACTCCCCCTCTATGGATCAACATTTCTCTGACATCCAGATCATCTTGCAGAAGCTGCAAATAGCAGGATTGACACTAAACCTGAAAAAATGTAAGTTCTGTCTTCGTGAGATCACCTTCCTTGGTCATGTAGTCAACAGTCAAGGTATCACTGCAGATCCCAGTAAGGTGGAAGCCATCCATACCTACCCAGTTCCTCGCAATCTTAAGGAAGTCCAGCGTTTTTTGGGATTAACTGGGTGGTATCATCGATTTGTCCCAAACTTTTCAAGGATTGCTGAACCTCTCAATACCTTGAAGAAAAAAGGTCAAGTATTTCAATGGACATCACAATGTCAACAAGCTTTTGATTATTTGAAAGTTTGTCTTACAACACCACCCATTTTGGGACATCCAAACCTTCAACTACCTTTCACAGTGTATACTGATGCAAGTGACACTGGCCTAGGCACTGTGTTGACCCAGCGGAAGGAGCAAGGCAGTGAAGAAGTGATCGCTTACGCCAGCCGAACCTTAAACAAAGCAGAGAGTAATTACTCCACTACAGAGAAAGAGTGCCTAGCAGTGGTGTGGGCACTTGACAAGTGGCAACACCACCTGGAACATCGTTTGTTTACAGTGGTTACGGATCATTCTTCCTTGCAGTGGGTAATGAATTCCACTAAAACAACTAGTCGACTCATTCGATGGGCTCTTCGACTACAAAGATTTGATTTTGTGTTGGAATATCGGAAAGGGAAGTTGAATGTTGCTCCTGATGCTCTGTCACGGATGTACCACTTACCTGAGTGTAATGTGTACACAAGTAAGAAGGAAGATCCAGATTTTCCCCTCACCCCTGAATGCATCTGGGATGAACAACATCGTGATCCTGAAATCATAAAACTATTTCAAGTTTTGGCCAAAGATGAACTCACTGAGAAGGAAAAGTATGCTGTAGTAGAAGACAAGTTATACCATGTTACTCACCTGACTGATGGTCAAATTCGATACCGTGTTGTTGTACCTCGTATCCTTATCCCCACCATTCTCCAATTTTATCATTCAAACCCCCTCAGTGGACACCTTGGAATCTTTAAAACCTATAAGAGAGTACAAGATGTTGCATATTGGCATGGTATGTGGACCGATGTCAAGAAATATGTCAAGAGTTGTGTGAAATGTCAAACAATCAAAAGTGACAACAGAAAACCAGCAGGAAAACTCCAACCAATCATCACGTCAAGACCTAATGAAATGCTTGGAGTAGACATAATGGGCCCACTACCGAAAAGCTCCAAACAACATGCATTCTTACTGGTATTTGTTGATTATTTCTCACGATGGGTAGAGCTATTCCCCATGCGACATGCTACTGCTCCAGCTATTGTTGAAATCCTGCGGAGAGAAGTGCTTACCCGATGGGGCGTGCCTGACTATGTTTTGTCAGACAGAGGATCACAGTTTGTCTCAGCATTGTTTACTGAATTGTGTGAAAAATGGAGTGTGACACACAAGCTAACCACAGCTTACCATCCGCAGACTAATATGACGGAAAGAGTCAACCGTACTCTGAAGTCCATGATATCTGCTTTCGTGGAAGACAATCACAAAGGTTGGGATAACTACCTACCAGAACTCCGTTTCGCCCTCAATACCGCAGTGCAGGAATCCATCGGAATGTCCCCTGCTGAGCTCCATCTGGGTAGAAAACTGCATAGTCCGCTGGATAAACTGTTACATGGACATAATCTGTCTCCTTCTGGTCCTTCATATGATGTTGTCTATCATTTGTCTCAACTTCAAAGGAAGGCCAAGGAAAACTGTAAAAAAGCACAAATAAGACAATTGAGGAATTACAACAAAAACAGACGAGATGTAGAATTCCAAGAGAAAGACAGAGTATGGATCCGAAATTTTCCGCAATCCAATGCCCAGCGCAATTTCAGTGCCAAGTTGGCACCAAAGTGGAAAGGACCGTATCGCATTATCCAACAGTTAGGTCCATTAAACTATAGAGTTGCTCTAGAGTCCACGGGAGAGGATGTGCGTAATGTTCATGTGTGCAATTTGAAACCCTGTTTTCCTACTTCAGAAGAATTAGAGTTTCACAACAGGAAGAAACTACAAGAGATCTTTCAGGAGACCTCGGATGAGGAAGAAGATTTCCTGGGATTTTAAAGTATCTCTTAATTCAACAACTATGAGTTGTTTTTTTCCCTGGGGAAGGGAGTGTGGCAGAACGGAATCCGGTAGCCACTTGAATATATATATTTTTTCATTTATTTTTTCTGTTGACCAATTATAAGAGGCTAATCATTTGTGGCGAACTATTTAAGGAGGGGAATGGGTTCGTCGGAAGTGGCGGAAGTGAACTGGTGATGTGAGAGGTCTTGTTGCTTCGAAGATATGTGCTGACTGTTACGAGACGGTGTGAGATGTTCCGTGTTCCGGTACGAGGAATGAGTTTGCTTCGGAGAGAAGAGTGAAGGAAGCGTGCAGTGTCCAGGAGGTGTGGTTTATGCTTACCTTGCATGACGTGACGGGATGAACGAGGGTGCAGCTGTGAAGCAGTGGCGGAGGCTCTCTATCGCGGCTGTCAGCAAAGGTGCAGTGAATTGAGATTATTTCTTACCGACTGATGACTGTTTTCCTGGAAACTTGTTGCAAACGAAGCTCCTGGTGCTTGCTACTTCAAACGAAGACAACGGTACCGGTTACGGACTTGATGCACTCACAGTTCATGCACACGACCCACAAGTCGACACACACACACACACACATACGCACAAAAACAATCGCGCTCTTTCTTGACTGTTTTGAACATATAAAACATGTGTGAAAAAGTGGAAATTGAGTGGTAAATTGCATTCATTGATGGGTTTGCTCGGAGATAGTTTGTTGTTGTTCCTAATATCCTTTTGAGGAGTGTACAAGATTGTTTGTGACTGCCTGTGAGTTCATGAATTGAGTAGTGTTTGCCATTGACGAATCCATTGTTGCCGCCTTGTCTAAATCTGATCTTTGTTTGTTTTGTTTTTCATTTGTTTTATTTTCCATGATGTATACAGTATAATGTTTTTTTCTGAGATGTCCAAACACGAGTGTCATGTTTCGTTGTGTTGAGCGTTTCTTATGCTAACTGTTTAAAATAAATTTGCAAATGAAATAATTGATTGGTTTCCTACAAGTTTAATTTGAATTTTTTTTTTCTTCAAGTCCTTCATCTGTAGCTGGTGGTTTAAGCTATCCGGAGTTTATTTATTGCCAGGTATAAATGCCTGGCTGGCGCCCGAACAAATCAAAATAAATATAAAAAGATCAATAAATGTTTATTGCTGGGCCACCATCGCTACAGTGTGTTGTTATCAAATCTCATCGCTCCTCTCCAGTTTTTGTTATTCATTTGATTCTTTCAGATCTCATTCAGATCATTTGTAGATTAACATGGACAATCACATGGTCACTGAATGCGTATTGGGCATATTATTTTAGTTTGATTGCGGGTCTGTATTTTATGGCATGTATTGCTTTTGAACGATATCTTCTGGTTTCTCATCCTATCTGGTCAAGATCTCATCATTCACTAAAAGTCTGCTGTGTTATTTCTGTGATCATCTGGTTTGTTCCTCTGATGTTTGCAAGCATACGCTTTGATTCGCTGTATTTTACCTATCGGTCTCGATCGATCGCCTGTTTAATCCCCTACCCGATAATCATTCTGTGTTTTATTGGCACTTGTCGCGGTCTTTCACGGTCAATATCACTTACTTCTCTAAAGCGGAAAAAGATTTTGGCCAGTTTGTTCCTGGTGCTTCTGACTTACACTTTTCTCATTCTCCCCTCTGTAATCCTGATGGCTATATATGAGTTTGATTCCATTGACTATGTATTGTTTAGGATAATTTAGATTTTTTGTGAATATCTGCTGTTCCTGAACCCACTGGCTGACTGTGTGTTGTACATGTTCTTGAGGCCTGATGTTGGAGGGTTCATGAAGTCTGTTCACTGCTGTTGTAGAGCTGACACACACCAGAACTCGACACACAGCCGGGACGAACACTCTCGAGACAGTAGTGCAGCGTTTGCCTGCTGTGTTTCAGTGCAAAAGCCTGCGTCTCATTCACAGACCGCCTGCAGTTCAGTTTAAACATCTGCACTCAATACATGCAGTCAATGGCATTCTGTTCACTCACACACCCTTCCTTTCTGTGACATTTAGCTTTATTAGAGATAACTCTCCATTCATCAAACTCAAACTCCATTGCTCTGTGTGCGGCCCATAAAACACATCCAGTAAACAGAGTTTTATTAAAGATGTACTGATGTAGCGTTGATGCTTCTGCTGGTTCTGTATCAGCAGGACTTTATCATACGATGGAGAGGAGGGTTGTATAAAGCACGGTTTATTCTCACTTCATTCCCCGATAGACTGACAGATCAACAACATCAAGTAGTTTCAGCTCATAGTCTTGCTTGTGTTCCTAATGCATGTACATTAGACTCTTTTTACCAAATAACTACTGTTCATGCTATTACAAAGATAGTTCACTCAAAAACTTACATAATGTACATATGCTCTCATGTCGACCAAAAGCTGAATAACTCTCTTTCTTCTGTGGAACATCAAAGACAATATTTTGAGATTTTTTGTCCAGCATTAGAAGTCAGTGGACAGTTTCGGGTGAACTATCCCTAAAAAGACTTTATTTAAAGTGCACAGAATATATTAGAAGAGTATTAAGTTTATATACAAATATTAATCAGAGCTTGCATGTAAATCAGAAGAGTTATTAGTAATATTGTTGTGTCTTTATAGAAGTGTTTCATATGTCCCATATGGAGTCAGAGACTGTCCTGCATTCTCTCTTTTCTATCATTAATATAATTAAAGATCTCTCAGTTCTCCTGTGTGTGTTTCTGTCTGTGCTTATTTGACATATCAGCTTCAATAACAGAGTTGAAGAAGTGTAAGTGGAACCAAAACCAGAAACCAACTAATGGGATTTTTGCACCAAGAGGAATTCCCACTTTAGAAGAGAGAGAGAGAGACTTTGACTTTTAAAGTCTATTTATTACAAAAAGACATTTTAAACATAAAATTTTTCAAATTAACACATTTTCCAGGATTAGATTAAAAAAAAAAAGGTAAATAAATTGTTTTTCAAACACAGATACCCTTAAATATACAATTCCAAGCAGCCATCATTATCAACATCACAAATGCATTGATTTATTCCCCATTTATATTTAAACATTTCCATGTCTCGGTCCAATTTATAGAAAGTAAATTCAATTTTAATGCGAGATTTCAGTAAACCTTTAAAATGGACACCACATCAGTTGATGAACAGCTTTTTCCGTGACAACCATATGGCCAATTTTGCCTGCCCAAATAAAAAATTGATCAAAATATGAACTTCGTTTCTATTACTTCTATATTTTGGTCCATAAATGGAAAAACATCGGTGTAAAAACTTCCCCCAGAGTATTACACCACTCTTCCAATCTATTAAAAAGTGGTTGACGCCTTTCACATTCTAAAAACAAATGAAACCGGTTTCCTCCTCTCCACATGAAGGACAACCGCTCCTGCCTGCGGGTCAAGGTGTGCTCTCTGTTTGTTCGTAGCTATAATCCCGTGTACAGTTCTCCACTGCAGATCTCCAGATCGCTTCTCAAGGCTTGTACATGGGCCGCCAGCGTCCTTTAGGGAAAGCGCCCAGCCCAAACATCTCCTGCCATTCCGACTCTTCGACACTCTCCAGGGATTTGAGGTGCCATATTTTAACACACAAGGTATAAACGTCTTTCCAGCGTCTCGAAACAGAACCAGCTGTGGTGTCTTAAAAGATAGCAAGCAACCCTCCTTCTCTTGCCATGTCCCGTCTCAGCAGAGACACTCAGCTCTGGAAACACACACGTGTCCACCTCCTCTTCAGAGGCTTCCAGTGCTAGTCTGTAGACCTGTGGCAGAGACTCTGAAATCTGATCCAACACTTCCAGTGCCAGTCTGTAGTCCTGTGGCAGAGACTCTAGAATCTGATCCAACACTTCCAGTGCCAGTCTGTAGTCCTGTGGCAGACACTCTAAAATCTGATCCAACACTTCCAGTGCCAGTCTGTAGTCCTGTGGCAGACACTCTGAAATCTGATCCAACACTTCCAGTGCCAGTCTGTAGTCCTGTGGCAGAGACTCTAAAATCTGATCCAACACTTCCAGTGCCAGTCTGTAGTCCTGTGGCAGACACTCTGAAATCTGATCCAACACTTCCAGTGCCAGTCTGTAGTCCTGTGGCAGAGACTCTAGAATCTGATCCAACACTTCCAGTGCCAGTCTGTAGTCCTGTGGCAGAGACTCTAGAATCTGATCCAACACTTTCTGTGCCAGTCTGTAGTCCTGTGGCAGACACTCTAAAATCTGATCCAACACTTCCAGTGCCAGTCTGTAGTCCTGTGGCAGACACTCTGAAATCTGATCCAACACTTCCAGTGCCAGTCTGTAGTCCTGTGGCAGAGACTCTAAAATCTGATCCAACACTTCCAGTGCCAGTCTGTAGTCCTGTGGCAGACACTCTGAAATCTGATCCAACACTTCCAGTGCCAGTCTGTAGTCCTGTGGCAGAGACTCTAGAATCTGATCCAACACTTCCAGTGCCAGTCTGTAGTCCTGTGGCAGAGACTCTAGAATCTGATCCAACACTTCCAGTGCCAGTCTGTAGTCCTGTGGCAGACACTCTAAAATCTGATCCAACACTTCCAGTGCCAGTCTGTAGTCCTGTGGCAGACACTCTAAAATCTGATCCAACACTTTCTGTGCCAGTCTGTAGTCCTGTGGCAGAGACTCTAGAATCTGATCCAACACTTCCAGTGCCAGTCTGTAGTCCTGTGGCAGACACTCTGAAATCTGATCCAACACTTCCAGTGCCAGTCTGTAGTCCTGTGGCAGAGACTCTAAAATCTGATCCAACACTTCCAGTGCCAGTCTGTAGTCCTGTGGCAGACACTCTGAAATCTGATCCAACACTTTCTGTGCCAGTCTGTAGTCCTGTGGCAGAGACTCTCAAATCTGATCCAACACTTCCAGTACCAGTATGTAGTCCTGTGGCAGAGACTCTAGAATCTGATCCAACACTTTCTGTGCCAGTCTGTAGTCCTGTGGCAGAGACTCTCAAATCTGATCCAACACTTCCAGTGCCAGTCTGTAGTCCTGTGGCAGAGACTCTAGAATCTGATCCAACACTTTCTGTGCCAGTTTGTAGTCCTGTGGCAGAGACTCTAAAATCTGATCCAACACTTTCTGTGCCAGTCTGTAGTCCTGTGGCAGAGACTCTAAAATCTGATCCAACACTTTCGGTGCCAGTCTGTAGTCCTGTGGCAGACACTCTAAAATCTGATCCAACACTTCCAGTGCCAGTCTGTAGTCCTGTGGCAGAGACACTAAAATCTGATCCAACACTTTCTGTGCCAGTCTGTAGTCCTGTGGCACAGACACTAAAATCTGATCCAACACTTTCTGTGCCAGTTTGTAGTCCTGTGGCAGAGACTCTAAAATCTGATCCAACACTTTCTGTGCCAGTCTGTAGTCCTGTGGCAGACACTCTAAAATCTGATCCAACACTTCCAGTGCCAGTCTGTAGTCCTGTGGCAGAGACTATAAAATCTGATCCAACACTTCCAGTGCCAGTCTGTAGTCCTGTGGCAGAGACTCTAAAATCTGATCCAACACTTTCTGTGCCAGTCTGTAGTCCTGTGGCAGAGACTCTCAAATCTGATCCAACACTTCCAGTGCCAGTCTGTAGTCCTGTGGCAGAGACTCTAGAATCTGATCCAACACTTCCAGTGCCAGTCTCTAGTCCTGTGGCAGAGACTCTGAAATCTGATCCAACACTTCCAGTGCCAGTCTGTAGTCCTGTGGCAGAGACGCTATCAATATGCGGGAGACTCCCAGAATTTCCGGGACAGTTAGGATGTCTGGATAAATATATAAAGGCATAAAAAGGAAAATTTCCTCTCATTTGGTGTGCCCCACCTGTCACGTCTCTATTCCCCAGCAGTGGGGCGCGCCAAACGCTTTGAGAACCGCTGCATGAACTCTTTCCTCAACTTACACAGAAAGGGTTCAATTACAATACTGTACAGTTGACCTGAGAGAGGACAGCCCTGTCTGATACCTCTTTTACACTTATAGGGATCCTCAACCCACCAGACATTTTAATCATACATTTTGCCTCAGTATATAAGAGTTTAATTTTTGAAATAAAACTAACCCCAAAACCAAAAGCCTTCAAAGTATCAAAAAGAAAAACCTGTCGAAAGCCTTTTGTTGATCCAAAGATAACAAACCCACATTATCATATTACAATGAGTAAAATCAAAGACATCCCTTATACCCAGGGGGCAAAGCGGGTTTAGCATAAACTCAATTGCAGCAGCAGACTCTATCATTATCCTTCCAAAAATCTGAGGTTTGGCCAACAAATTCAAATGAACTTTAGAAACGAGAAAAGGCACTGGTAGATTAGTTTGTTGAGACTGACTGTGTGATTCGGTAGCCTTCAAAACTTCTAATGCTGCCCTTGACCGCAGATTCATCACTCCCAGTGCTGCACGGACCAATTCCTTAATTGCGCTAAAAATGCGAACTGCATCTCAGCGAGTAAAAGAAATGCTGAGAGAGACCAGCAAAGTCACTGTGTGTGGAGATGGATGGAGCAAAAAAGGTTTGACTGCTTCACTTTTGGGTATCTCTGCATGTTTTTATCATTGCCCATCGAATCAATCGCAGCATGCTTTGGTAAATTTGCGTTACATTTGCCATCCACACAGCGGAGAAGCAATAGCCAATTGCATCGAAAGCACCCTGGACGAATGGGGTATACCAGAGAGCAGAATAATGCTCACCGTAACGGATAATGGCTCAAACATGATCAAAGCCGTGGAGCTTCTAACAAAAGCACACAGCGACAGCACAGAATGATTCTGCTGAATCTTCAGACTCCCAGGATGAATGTGTTGCTGATGAGGATCAAGGTAAGTTTGTTGCTTTTTTACATTTATTTTTTATTAATTGCATTCAAATTGTAAAATTTTACCTTTATTGCCATGCAGTGAGAGTACATTTGTACAGGTACGGCAAGAGAAGGATTCCTGCAATGACCATTAGTCCTACAAATATAGAGAAAATAACGGTTTAATAAAACATTTTGTTACACCCTATTTGGTAACACTTTATTTTACGGTGTCCGTGATACAGTGTAATTACTTAATTAATTACTTAGTAGTCGACATTGTAATAACATGTAACAAAATGTAATTAACATGTAACTAAGTTATGGAACAGCCTGCACTTACAGATTGTAATTACGCTACTGTTACACATATGGAACAGGCCGAGTCGGTTACATACATGTTACCATACATAGAAAAAAAAACTATTAGGGTGAATTCACATTAATTAGGACACTTTTTTGCCATTGAGATAACTAGGAAAAAGGGTCCCTATCAACCCTACAAAAGATAGTTTACTAATATAAACTATCATTGCTTAATTTTGTATTGCTAATAAAAGCAATAAAAAATATTCACCTTTGTGTGCTTCTTCAGCATGTGATTGAAGTGCAGTGGTGTACAAAGCCGGAAGGTCCTTAGCCACACCTCTTCTTTGTGCCTCAGTCAGTATTTTCTCTGCAGTGGTCCCAAATCCAGTCAAAATTCTTCTGTCCACATCAATATTATATGTTGTTTTCATTTCTGAAAAAATCTGATTTGGCAAAGATCTACATTGACAAAGATTGACAAAGAATTACATTACCACAGATATTAATGTCACTTGAAATACTTTTTGAAGCACATTATTGTCTGTATTTAAATAAAAGATGTCAATCTTACAATTGCAGATAAGCGCAAGGCAGGGTACTGAATCAGTATTTCGTGAGTGGTTCTCTCTTTTATGAAGGCATCTCTCTCTCTCTCTCGGTTCTCTTCATTTTATCCTTCAACATGGAGATGTTAGGTTTCTTTTTCTCACATTCTTTCTTCATCTTGCTTATGTGCTGTCTTATACTAAATTCATCCTCTGTAGTCATCTGAGTAATGGAAAAACAATAGTTGTAATAGTTTAAAGTCAACAGTGACCAAAAGAGCAACACTCTCAGACAAAACTGGAATGATGCACTATGCAGAACATTTAAACGCAAGTGTATTAAATGTACATCAGCAATTGAAGCTGGATCATTTTCATTTTCAGCCAGGCTTCTTTTTTTGCCTTTTCTGATGTATTGTCCTGGCACATTCATTAAATTCAGATCTACAAGAGGTTTCCGTTCCTTCTTGAATTTGTTTCTCAGCATTCCATGCCAGGATTCCTGCAAACAGGTACAAACAATTTAATAGTATTACAGGTATTAAAGGGAAAGTTTACACACAAATGAAACTTCTGACATCATTTACAAATTTTTCAGTTATCAATCACTTCCACTGCATATTTTATCCATAAGCGAATGGTGATTTTGGCTTTAAATTCTGCTTTATACATTGACATCAATCATGAACCATTTAAATAACAAAAGAAAATTTAAAATAATGTTCGAACTAATGTAGAATTAACACTAATAATTCACTGCTTCAAGTCAAAACATGGGGACATGCTATTTATTTTTTCAAAATTTCATCAAAGGTGGAAAGGACTTGGAAAGGACAGTGATACAATACAATTATTATCATAAAAAATCATCTTACATGTCCAATGCCTGTTTGGTCCATCAGGTTTAGAAACATCTCAATAATTGCAGTACACACTTCTTTATACTGCTGCTGTGTAGGATACCTTAGGCAAAATTATACATTTGCGGTTATAAAGTAAATGCAGTGTCATTGTGTACATTGAATAGCAGATCAACCAATATTTACAAAATGTAAACATGTTATGTTTCCTATTAGTAATAATATATGCATGACTTACCAAGTTATGGTGCATATATAGTCAAACAACACCTGCACAATCTGCGACCTCCATTTAGAACGGAATGTTGGGTGATGCAATTCAGCCATGTTGTTTTCCATTTTTTGTTTTAACAGAGCTGGAAAATCTGGTAATTTGAAAATTGTTGGCCAAGTTTGTCCTGAATTTGTCTCATGAACTATAGATGATGGTCCATTTCCACCTGATGGAGGGAGCACTAAGCTACAGGACAAAATAATCATTATCATCATGCTTATCGTTATTTCTTAATATATTTAAAAATGTATTAAAAAAATTGGATTGATGCTGAACTAAAGTTGAGAAAAACAGAAAACTTCAGATTTTAATTAAATTGACTTACTTATGATTCTTGTCCATACTCTTGACGATATTCAGGTTGTCCATCATTCGATTTAATTTAATTCTTTGTTTTATTATTGGCACCAATTGCTCCACCATCCTCTCATTTAGTGCCAATAATTTATCTCCATCTATTTGGTGTTCTAAAAGAGAGAATACTAAATGGTTATATCAAGAAATTCAATAATAACATTTTTTCGCTTTTTGAGATGAAAATGAAAATGTGGAAAAATGGAGCAGGAAAAATTTTTAACAAGAGGGACTGACTGTAATCCAGTGTCTAAGTGGTATTGATATCTGCCCATCTGACTTCTTGTAAGCATCAGGGCAGTGGTGTCCAATCTCCTCACCAGGTTTCACAACAGTCCATTGATGCTTCTCCTCAACAACATATGAGCTGAAATGGTTGTCGAAGTAGGAAGGAATGAACATTTTCCCACACAGAAGCCAAGTCTGATTGACACAGTATATTCCCCGGATCTCCATAAATACTGGTATCTCCTCTGCATGTACTGTGTTGACAACGATGTAGTCTCCCACTGTCACGGTTGTGGTCTAGATAAAGACAGGCAGAGGCAAAAAGCTCCAATTCAACAATTTACTCAAAAGCAAACAACAAACAGATACAGGCTGGCAGAGGGTACACTCACAAACACTATAACATAAACAAGAACCGACAAGGACAGACTTGAACAGAGAGAACTAAATACAGATACAAACGACCACTAACGAGGTGAGGACAGGTGACACAGATGATAAAGACGATGAACAGGTGGATGATTGAGGGAGTGAATTCAGGAGTGGAGACAAGAGGATGCTGGGAAGTGTAGTGAAGATGACGAAGACAGAAAGGTGCAGACGAAGACTGTGACATTACTCCCCCCTCCCGGTAGGCGTGGCCTCACGCCGTAGAACAGGGGTGGGAGGGTGGGCATCCTGGAGTCCGTGACGGGAAGGCGGACCGGGTGCAGGAGGACGGACTCCAGGATGGATCAGGCGGCCATGGCAGAGCAGGACGTGGGCGTGGCCAGGGCGGAGCAGGATCCGGGCGTGGCCAGGGCGGAGCAGGACCCTCGGGCGTCCAGGGCGGAGAGGATCCTTCGCGCGGCCACGGCGGTGAGGACCCTTCGGTCGGCCACGGCGGAGAGGACCCTTCGGGCGGCCACGGCGGAGAGGACCCTTCGGGCGGCCACGGCGGAGAGGACCCTTCGGGCGGCCACGGCGGAGAGGACCCTTCGGGCGGCCACGGCGGAGAGGACCCTTCGGGCGGCCACGGTGGCGAGGACCCTTCGGGCGGCCACGGCGGAGAGGATTTTTCGGATGGCCGTGGGCCTTTGGGCGGCCACGGCGAAGACCTTTGCCCCCCCCCCCCAAAAAATTATAGGGGAGCGTGACGGAATCTGAAAATGACTCCATAATGGAGTCGGGGACAGGCTTTGGAACAGTCTCTAGCCGGGCAGACGGGACGTGAATAGTCTCTGTGTGGCTGTCGTGCACCAGCGGTGAGGGCTCAGCTGGACTGGACGGAACCAGCGGCGGGACAGTCTCTGGCTGGACGGTCTCTGGCTGGACGGTCTCTGGCTGGACGGTCTCTGGCTGGACGGTCTCTGGCTGGACGTGGCTGACGTGAAGCTCTGGCTGGACGTGGCTGACGTGAAGCTCTGGCTGGACGTGGCTGACGTGAAGCTCTGGCTGGACGTGGCTGACGTGAAGCTCTGGCTGGACGTGGCTGACGTGAAGCTCTGGCTGGACGTGGCTGACGTGAAGCTCTGGCTGGACGTGGCTGACGTGAAGCTCTGGCTGGACGTGGCTGACGTGAAGCTCTGGCTGGACAGGGCTGCGGGGAAGCTCAGGCTCGGCAGGGCTGCGGGGAAGCTCAGGCTCGGCAGGGCTGCGGGGAAGCTCAGGCTCGGCAGGGCTGCGGGGAAGCTCAGGCTCGGCAGGGCTGCGGGGAAGCTCAGGCTCGGCAGGGCTGCGGGGAAGCTCAGGCTCGGCAGGGCTGCGGGGAAGCTCAGGCTCGGCAGGGCTGCGGAGAAGCTCAGGCTCGGCAGGGCTGGACGGGACCAGCTGTGAAGGCTCGGCAGGGCTGGACGGGACCAGCTGTGAAGGCTCGGCTGGGCTGGACGGGACCAGCGGTGAAGACATGGCGTGCCATGGGAGAAAGACAGAAAGGTGCAGACGAAGACTGTGACACCCACATGGTATGCAACATTGTTTACATAGATGTATTTTGTTTTACTGACAGTCACAGGCACAGAGGTTGTTTGAGACATTAAGGCTTTTCGTGCGTCAATTGGCAGAGCCTCCACAGAAATATTTCGTGTGTCAGCAGTTTTAGTATTCATACCTAGGAAATAAGTATCTGATTGTTCCCAGCACTGTCTACATTGATGTCGTCTGGCAAGAGTCTTCGAAATGTTTTTAAAGTTCCCAAGAACTTTGGCCACTCTTTTAAAATACTGGTGTTTCGCTTCAATGCGGAGACATGACAAATGCACCAGAGGACCGTAAGATAGGATTAACCTTGGATAATGGATCATGTAATGCATCTTCGGGGTGATTTTCCCAGGAAAATGTTGATGGAACGTGGACAAAAACTAAACTATTTTCTCTGATAGATATGGAATCCAGGATCTCCTTATTACAGGAGCAATGACAATGTCCACTATCTCTCGAAGAAGGAGGTAAAGACTCCATAGACAGTCGGTTAGTAGTCCAAAAATAGTAAGATTCTCCATAGCACTGCCTCCCAAACGGCCACTTTTGAGAGCTCTGTCTGAGAGTGGTACAGGTTTTGATGACACATTGTTACGGGCGGACGGACACCACCCTTAACATAGAGGAGAGACGCACACAGGCCAGCTCGTGTCAAAAATAGGGGTATTTATTTAGTAGGTCGGTTGACAGATAAGTTCACGAAACACAGACAGAATTACAAATGCGGAACGCTTCTGATTCCCGGGGTGGACAGCAAAAGATCCCACGACAGACAGCACGGCAGTGCATCGACTCCGTTCTCAGGCTCTGTGTGCGCCCTCAGGTGTGGTTCCGGAAAGCTTTTGTAGCTCAAGTATACGGCTTGGTTCAGGTGTGGCTCATCTGTAATTAAGAGCAAGGGAGACTCAAACACATGTAGAAATACACAGCGGAGCTGGGGGATGTAACACCCCCACCCCGAAATGGTGACTTGTCGCCATACTCTAAACATGGGAAATATTTATTTTTACTCGAGCCTTCTATGTTCAGCTTCCAGGTATCTGTATAGGCCTATGAAGAGAAAAATAAAATTACACAGGAACGTAGTACTTTGGTGTATAAGGTCAACTCATAGGCAATACACAATTATGTGTAAAAAAAAAAAAAAAACATCCTTTTCTCGTTTCATTTATCATAGATTAGCAAGCTCAATAAATTAAAGTAAGTCTCTGAGTAAATAATGAGTATATATACACAAGTATATATATATATATATTTTATTATAAATTATCGCTATTAAGTATTCACCCTAGACAACGCATCTGCGACAATATTGTCTACTCCTCGGATATGTACAATTTGGAGGTTGAACGGTTGAAGCAACAGACTCCAGCGCATTAACCTACGATTAGAGTTGTACATGCGACTGAGGAACTTGAGTGGATCATGGTCAGTATAGACCTTAACTGGATGTGCGGTAGAACTCAAGTACACTTCGAAGTGTTGAATAGCTAATACTAGGGCCAAGGTCTCCTGCTCGATAGTGGAGTACCTTCGCTGGGCAGAATTAAATTTCCTAGAGAAGAAACTCACGGGATGGTTTACATGGTCTGCACCTGACTGCAACAGTACGGCGCCTACGTTGCTAGCGTCCACAGCAAGCTGAAACGGTCTATTAAAGTCTGGCGCAGCGAGCACGGGAGTAGTCAGTAAGAGAGACTTGACGTTTTCGAATGCTCGGTTACAGGACTCCGTCCATTCAAACTTAGTTTTGGGGCTCAATAGGTTAGTGAGGGGACAAACCACAGTCAAAAAGTTCTTACAAAAACTGCGGTAGTAGCCTACCATTCCTAAAAATCGGCGGAGCGCACGCCGGTCGCAGGGCACAGGGAACTCCTGAATAGCGGCTACTTTAGCCATTACTGGCTAAACATGTCCTCTACCAACTATACGCCCTAAGTAAGTGACAGTGGCTTTTCCGAATTCACATTTTGCTAGATTAATTGTGAGCTTCGCATTGGATAGTCTACGGAAAAGCTCTCGAAGTTGTGTCATGTGTTCGGACCAGTGTGTACTATATAGGACTATGTCGTCCAAATACGCCTCGCAATTTGCCATTCCAGCTAAAACAATATTTACCAAACACTGGAACGTGGCAGGTGCATTCCGCATTCCGAAAGCCATAACTTTATAGTCCATAAACGCATCGGGGGTCACAAAAGCTGATATCTGTTTTGCTCTTGGTGTAAGGGGCACCTGCCAGTAACCTTTTAGGAGGTCGATTTTAGTGACAAATGTAGCCGAGCCAACACGGTCCACACAGTCATCCATCCACGGTAATGGATAGCAGTCCGGCACAGTGATGGCATTAACACGCCGGTAGTCCGTGCAAAACCTGTAAGTGCCATCAGGTTTTCCAACTAAAAGGCACGGGGAACTCCACGGACTAGAGCTAGGTTCAGCAATATTATTCTCTATCATGTACTCAATTTCACGTTTCAGGATAGCTTTTTTTTTTCGACAGTATATGGTCCACTGAATCGTGCCTGAAACACAGAACCGGACACAGGTAAGAGAACCAACACTTGGTCTCCAGGTTTAAATGAACGGGCTCTAGCTTTGCGATTATACCACGTTTTCATGCTAGATTGGGTTTTTTCTAAATTCTCTCGAGCAAGTTCACGCGCTCTGTGTAGACGGGAGCGAACGTCGCTGATAAATTGTACTGCGCTACGAGAGGTAGGCTTGCTCATCCACTGATCTTTAATGACGCTTAAAGTGTGCGAACATCATGAGCAAACACTAGTTCTGCAGGGCTGAAACCAAGTGACTCTTGCACAACTTCTCTAGAGGCCATAAGCATCCAAGGAATCGCATCTTCCCAGTTCGTACCCATCTCCAAACAATATGTACGCAGCATCGATTTAAGGGTTTGATGGTAGCGCTCGAGAGCCCCCTGAGGCACCGCCTCTGGGAAGCGAGTAGCAGTACACATGATTGTTAATAGATACTGATATCCACTTTTCGACCGAGGAAGACGACCAACACAGTCAATGATTATTCTCTCAAAAGGCTCACCCACGGCAGGTATTGGGTACAATGGTGCAGGTGGAATTATCTGATTTGGTTTACCAGTAACCTGGCAGACATGGCACGTCTTACAATACTGCCGCACATCACGCTTCAACCCCGGCCAGAAAAAGTGACGAAGAATGCGGTTGAATGTTTTAGTCACACCTAAATGACCAGAAACACCATCATGCGCAATACTCAGAATTGCACGTCTATTTTCAGTCGGCATAACGATTTGTTCAATGTCATTCCATTCATTACTTTTGTGAGGCGTCCACCTCCGCATAAGTAAGCTGTCTCGGACAAAAAAAACTGAACTCTCGCTGGCACGGTCTGAAACAGATTGAATTGCATTATAACATGAAACAAGAGTAGGGTCTTTTTGTTGAGCACTAATAAGTTTCTTTAAAGACAACGATATATCTGGTTCTATTGTTTTCCCCCTGTTCCTCACATGTACAGGACTACTGCGGCCCGGAGTGGAAGTGGGTTCCAGGAGCCTCTCACACTCCGCAGGGTGAGCAACGAAACTGTCACTTAGGTCGACATCAAGAGGAGGTACCGCATCTCTCATCCCTCGAGTCTGCGACCTAGTGACAACACTGGCGGGAAAAACCTCTGGGAATTTTTGTGCGCACTCATCGGGACACTCTTGACTGAGCGGCACAGACACAACCTCGGGGGGAACGCCACCACGGCACCACACATTTCCACCGGCTAGATCGTTGCCAAGGAGAAACGTGACACCGGGGACTGGCAAAAAGTCTTGAACGCCAACAACCACGTCACCACACACCAAATCCGATTTAAGATGCACGTGATGCAAGGGAACATCGAGAAAACCCATCTCGATTCCTCGTACCAGGACACTACTACCCGTTGCAGTCTTCTCAGATAACGGCAACAAGATGCCGCAAGATGCGCACAGTGACAGCTCCCTCACCAGGCACAGATACGGTCCCATTCGTCAGAAAGGGCTCGTACATGGACTGGGTTTTCTCTGATTTTAACTCAGCATGGGGGACAGGCGAAACCTTCGGAGAAGAGTTAACGAGACCCATTGGCTTTGTGGATTGTTTTTTTTTTAATACTAAACAGTCGGCGATGATATGCCCAGGTTTTTTACAATAAAAAAAGTGTCTATCCTCTTGTTTTATTGCACTCTTTTTCATGTCTATATCAGAGGTCACAGAGGGCTTAATTTTTAAGCGAAAATGTTCTCTGCCAACGTTATGCGTCAGAACGTATTCGTCAGCAAGGATAGCGGCTTCAGATATCGACTCCGCCTTCTGCTCAGCTAGATAGGTGGCGACTGCGGTTGGCAGACAGTTCTTAAATTCTTCCAGAAGAATTAATTCACGCAACTTCTCCTGACTATCAATCTGTTGTGCTGAGGACCAACGATCAAAAAGGGCTGCTTTATCTCGACCAAATTCAACAAAAGTTTGACGCTCAGTTTTTTTTAAATTCCTAAACTTCTGTCGGTATGCTTCAGGGATCAGCTGATAGCACCTCAGAACGGACGCTTTCACCATCTCATAGTCACCACTCTGTTCTACTGTTAACGACGAGTAAGCCTCCTGCACCTTTCCCACTAAAACGCATTGCAGGAGGAATGCCCACGCAGTTTTCGGCCAATTTAAATTGGTCGCGACGCGCTCAAAGTGTGGAAAATATTTTTCCACATCTCTTTCCACAAAAGGTGGCACAAGACGGATGTGGCGAGTGATATAAAAAAAATCAGGGTCAGAAGGAGCGACACCTTCCCTCTGGGCCTCAATTTCTAACTTCCTCAATGCTAGTCGATTTTCAAGTTCATGTTCACGGACTTGTGCTTGCATGCGCTCACGGTCATACTCAATTTCTTTCTCTTTAATATCTAACTCCCTCAAACGAATCTGCAGCTGTAATGCCTCCATCGACACGGGAGATTGTTTCTCTATAGGAAAAATGCCCTTACCGTGCAAAGCAGTTTGTAACGCGGTTCGGACTGTCTCTTTGCTGCGTTTCTCAGCAGAAGTGAGCTCAACCTCATAAGTTGCAGCCAAATTTAACAACTGCTCTTTCGAAAATTTTAAAAATAATTCAGTAGAGGGTTCTTTAACGAATGCTTCCTCTGTTGCCATTCTAAATGAGAAAAGGCGCTTAAATCGAACCAAAATCACGTAATAAATAAATAAATAAAACTCACCAAAGCAGGTTAAATTGCGACTAAACTACAATGTAGTAAGTGTCTAAAGTGGTCAAACGAAAAGCACAATATAGGCTACAAAGGACCACGAATTTTTAATGTCCACCCACTAATTTAACCAAAATGCTAGCACAATCAAATTACCAGCGCTCACAAAATAGGCGATTTGCCACAATATATCACAAGCTATACAACTTAACTAAAGGTATTCTGATAGGCAAAAATGTTGTCTGTGGCTGCTCTAGCTATCTATACATAAAACCAAAACAAAATCCTAAATACCTACGCACTCTTCAGTGGCTTACTCAGCTCGAGGCTTCCCACCGAGCCCCCTCCTGAGATATCCACCAAAAATAAAATAAACAGTCGACTAAACAAATGAACAGACAATCATAATTGCGCACCAGAATACTCACCAAAACGTTGTAGCCTTCAAAAGTTCCGCAATTCACACTAAAGACTAGAGTCCGACATAATCAAACTATTAATCCCGGACGAGCCCCCAATATGTTACGGGCGGACGGACACCACCCTTAACATAGAGGAGAGACGCACACAGGCCAGCTCGTGTCAAAAATAGGGGTATTTATTTAGTAGGTCGGTTGACAGATACTAGATAAGTTCACGAAACACAGACAGAATTACAAATGCAGAACGCTTCTGATTCCCGGGGTGGACAGCAAAAGATCCCACGACAGACAGCACGGCAGTGCATCGACTCCGTTCTCAGGCTCTGTGTGCGCCCTCAGGTGTGGTTCCGGAAAGCTTTTGTAGCTCAAGTATACAGCTTGGTTCAGGTGTGGCTCATCTGTAATTAAGAGCAAGGGAGACTCAAACACATGTAGAAATACACAGCGGAGCTGGGGGACGTAACACACATGATTTTTGCTGTATGGAAAATTCTCAGTCTCATAATTTAAGTCACTTAGTGCAAAGTATTTTGATTTTAGCCACTGGGAGATACTTAGACTAAGGACCATTGGTATGATCCCTTCATGGAAATCATGCATAATGTCTGGTGGAAAGAGGTGTAATATTGGAGAGGGCACATGCTCCAACTTTGAAAGGCAACAGGCATTAGTGATCCCGTAGACTGATGAGTTTGTTGAATCTTCTTCAACAGCATCAAGATGATACCTGTAATTGGCAGCATTCCTCATGATGAACTCATCCTCTGTGAATTTAGTCTTGATGTCATTTGCATTTGCCAGACAAAAGCGGCAAACTCTTCCAGTTGAAAAACTTCTGGTGAGTCCTGCTAAGGCATGAGCTGATACAGATGCCAAATAACCTACTTTCTCCGTCACATGACAACATAATCCCAGTAGTTTCCAACATCGCAAGATCACTAATAAGAGGCTGAAGTACTTAAGCATAAGATGTGAGTTCATTTTTGAGGAACCGATGATGGACAAGTGTTGACAAATAAATGTTTTGTAGCTTGGATGTATCCTTGTGGTCCAGATTTGCAAGCTTAAAATAGACAGCAGTTAGTTTGTGTCTTCCTCTTTTTGAGCCAAGTGGATTGACCACTTCAAATTCATCCACATAAAAATCATGTGTCTGTTTGATGTAAACATTTCACCATCTGTGAAATCTGTGAGAATTTCATCATTTACAGATTGGGCTCTATTAAGAGTAGCCCAAACATCTTTGTTCTTTGCAACCTTTTGCAGCAAAGCAAGCAGAGGAATGTACTGGAATGAAACTATTTTTTCATTCTCTTGTTTATTGAGGCATATCTCAATGGGTTGTATCATATCCAGCTCTTTGATGCAGTATTGTTCCAGCATCCATTCAGAACTAATGCTCTTAATGCACTACTCAAAAAGCAAGCCATTACTTAGCAAAGCCTGTAGCTCATGGTCATCTTCAATGTTTATTTGCTTATTTGTCAGATGAAAACGGATGGCTTCTGTGTAATGTGTGATAAATGTGTCGCATACTGTTCTGAGATCTTCAACAACACTTTTCTGTACAACTGCTGGCACTGTGTTTTTTTCACAAATTTTTAAAACAAACAAGCAAAGGCTTTTTTTTTAAACCTTCAATTAATTGTTCGTGAGTAAGGTTGCAAGACTTTTGATCAGTCTGTAATAGGTCACGGTCTTCTTCTGGGATATCTGATTCTAAATCAGGCTCATCTTCTTGTACTATGCCCGATCCTAAGTCATGCTCAGCATGTTGATGGCTGTCCACTGTATTGCGTTTTAACAGTTCCTTGTGTTTTCGATAAACATGAGAACGGTAGGAAGTAAAACAACTACTGTTATGGCTGCACCCATTCAGTCCGCAAGTTATGTGGAAATGAGGCACATGTTGATGGTACAGTCCAATGTGTTTGAGTAAATGGGTAAGATAAAATGTCTTCTTGTTGCACAGAGGGCAATTATAAATGGTCATTGTTGAACTATTTACACACCTTCAAAAGACGGGGCAAGTACAGAGAGGTAATTTCTTGTCAGCCAGCAACAGACATCAGAAACTGTCCACTGCCTCACATTAGAGATGTCCTATAAAAGCCAATTCATGAGTCAATTCTTATGCTCATCAAGGCTGCATTTATTTGATGAAAAATACAGTAAAAGCAGTAATAGTGTAAAATATTAAAACAAATTTAAAATGTTTTCTATTTTAAATATAAATGAATAATAAATTATAAATACAAATTCCTGAATTTTCAGCATCATTACTGTAGTCTTCAGTGGCACTACTAAAATATAGCCACAAACGGCAATCATTGGGGTCCAAGCATCAATGGCCCGTGTGTGCGATCAGTGATTCAATTGAAATGTAACTTATGTGTTTTTTATAGCAAAGTCCATGAATATGATATTAGGCTCAAAAGATTCCAGCCTTAATTTTTCAGGAATTAAGAATTTGCTGTTAGCTTCCTAAACATCTAAAATAAAATAAAAATGAAACTAATGTTTGCTCAGAATGACTTGTTCCTTCTGTGTTAGGACCCCTAATTCATAAACTGATTAAAAAAAAAAATTCTGCTAGTGTTTTAATGAATAAGACCTGATTGACAAGCACCATTTCAGTTATTTTGAAGTCCATAAATACACTTACATTTGTTGCAGCTCAGAGAAATCTGTATTTCAGAGGAATAAAGTATACTGGATGTTCTGAGGACAGAAAAAGATCAAAGGAAATGGTTAGGGTAAATAATAATATACAGTTTGTACAGTATAAAATCATTATGTCTACCCTAACGAAAATTAACCATGGTTTTACTAATACAAATAAAACAAAAACATGGTTATTAAGTTATACCATAGTAACCACAAATTAACCATGGTTTTGCCACACTAACCATAGTTCCCCTCCGAGGGAACTCCGCTGCGTCGAGAATTGACACTATGGGGAATGCCTTCGGCATGACGCGTCTGAAGTCAATAATTCAATCTTGATTGCCGTAGCGCAATCGCGTCACTCGTGACGTCGCATGTGACGGTGATCCGGAAGCTATAAAAGGTCACAGCTTGCTTCTGGTCTTCAGCAAGCTTTCTGTGTCAACCTGTTTGTCTTATTTGGTGTTGTCTGTCACTCTGATATATATAGGCTATATATATTATAGCGAACAATAAGGAGAAACTATTCAGAATGTGCGTCCCCTTGCCTGATATTTAAGCGAGGGTGACGCACACTCTGTTAAGTTTGTCTGGGAGCGGAGCATGCACTGACAGCGCTCGAGGGCGCTATTGTGTGCAAATTGTTATTCAATTACCTATGAAAAAAGCTCCGCTCCCATTTGAGCCTGTTCGATCAAATAGATCAGGCTCGCGTTTCCAGTGCATCAGGTCTCGCGTCTGTCGAGTCAGCGCGCCGCCTGTATGCATGGGATTCGCACGTGGGGCTGGCATATAAAACTGAGACGGTTGCGACCCTTTCTCAGTGTTTATGTACCAGCTTCACTGGTCTCGCGCACGGCTCGGAAGCCCGCACTGCGGCTTCTTCCGACCGTGTTAAAGACCCGGTATTTGATTTATCTGGCTCTGAGTTAGATATTCTCTACACAGAATCATGTGGATATGGGGATTCGCCACCCCATATTCCCGTTATTGAGGAGTTTCTGGAGGTTGTAAACCAGGGCACTGGCTAAATCAAATGTTTTATGGCCAGTTAATAAGCAGGAAGCAACAAAAAAAAAAAAAAAAAATTAATCAATGAGCGCTTCCTGCAGACCTAGTCACAATCTTCATGTCAGAGCCTTCCCTTTTTCTCTGATCTCCTTACTGAGGTATTGAGATCGTGGGAAGAATCAGGTTCATCTCATTTATGTTCCCCCATGTATACATTTACATCTAATGAGAATGGTTATGAGGTGATGCCTCGAGTAGAGGAATATTTTGCGAGATATTTCTCCCCGACATTGCATCACCCCTGATAGCTCAGACATTTCCCTCAAATTTCGTTCGAATTTGTTAGGGAAAGCATGGCGATGGGTCTAGGATTATGGCTGCATTTAATTATATGAAATTTAAATTGTGAAATATCTGTCTTTAAAAAGTGAGATATTTTAATTCAGTCTACCATCCAGATAATTTTTCACTTATTCAAGTGTTAAATATGGCTCCATTTAATTTTGAGGAATTAAAATGAGCAACAAACGTCGAAAGTCGATTTTCCCTGCCGGTCCTCCGCTTCAGGGTATCGAAAACGAGTCGAAAATAGCAGGGCTCTGTGCAGCCCTCAGGAAATCGATGTTTCCAGCGTCAAGTACGCTTCGGGACACATCGGTTTTCAGCGAATGCACGCTTCAATGTCCGCCACAAGGCTTGCGGCCAGGCGGTGTTCGCGTCCGCTCATCGGAAACGGTTCTCGATTATTCCCTGCCGGTCTTCCGCTTCAGGGTGTCGAGAACAAATCCGAAAGAGCCTCCCCTCCGGGGAGCCCTCAGGAGATCGATGTCGGCTTTCCGCTGCCAAGTGCACTTCGGGACGCATCGTTTTCCAGCGAACATATGCTGCACTGTCCGCCCCACAGGCTTGCGGCCAGGCAGTGTTCGCGTCCGCTCATCGGAAACTGTTTTCGATTATTCCCTGCCGGTCTTCCGCTTCAGGGTGTCGAGAACGAAACCGAAAGAGCCTTCCATCTGGAGAGCCCTATGCAGCACTAGTCGTCTCAGAGAGACATTTATGGCTAAATCCCTTGGGGATCGGGGAAAAGGACACCCCGCGGAGCCTTCAGAGAATCGATGTTGCTTCCCGCCGCCAATGTATTAACCCTCTATTGCATGGAATATTAATTAGACATCGTAAAAAATGTTTTGCATGTTTTTATTACTTAAAATAAGCTAAATAAGAGATATATAAAAAAAATTAAAAAAAATGTTTAAAGGGGGGTCGGGTCGTTGGTAAATTGTTGCCGTATGGCAACAATATGCAATCGTGGAAAGTACCATAAAATCCACATTTTTTTTTAAAAAAACTCGTTTTATTTAAAACAAGACTCAACAAATCCATCTCATACTTAGTGAAATGTTTAAACAAACATTTATACAGTAAAAACATTATATCATTTCAACAATGCTTGGATTGATAATATCGAAATTGATAATTGATCAATTGATAATTGACAATATTGAAATGATATAATTTCAGTAGCTTGGATGCATCTTTTATGGAGAAAATGGGATAATATGTTACAGATAACCTACAAAATAGCTTAAATCACAAAATATAAAACAAAAATTATAAGCAAAAATTGTAAACATAGTCTCAGAGTATAGTTTCATGCTATGTAAGTCAATGGGACTCCATTAGGTTGAATGGACCAGGACGTTTCCATATTTGCATGTAGTTGCCATATGGCAACAAATGTATTTTAGCATATTACAAAAAATTTATAAAATCAAAATTGAATTTAATGTTAACAAATTAAAGTTTACTTACCCCAGATAGTGATTTAAATTTTTTATTTGATGAAAACTTTCAAAAAATTTGGAATGAAAGGCTATCTTGGGGAGCCCCAGACAGTGATGTTTCCATGTCAATGTCCATAAGCAAAAAGGACTGGCAAACAAAATATCCTGGTCATGTGACCTCATTAATTGTATTTCCTTCAAAGTAAATGCCCCCTTTTCACAACTAACTGTAGAAACATAGATTTTATATCACAGCTTTTTAGAAAATTAAGATAAAGTAATTGTTGCCATATGGCAACACTATGCAATAAAGGGTTAAACACAGTGTTCCTGTAACATCTAACTCATTCGCTACCTCTCATGAGGCCTGTAGAGAAAATTATTCGGTTAGTTCCTGCCAGAAAAGTGCTTCAGGTCACCGAAAATATTACGACTCCTGAGGTCAGTCCTGAGAGACTGATCCCCCTAGTAGATTATTTAGACGCCTGGAAGGGCCTTCAAAATATATCTCAGTGGGTCCTGAATACAGTTGAGAAAGCATATAGAATCCAGTTCCAGTATAGACCACCTAGATTCAGTGGTGTTATTCATACACTGGTATCTCCTGATCAGGAACAGGTGATGGAACAAGTCCCCCACCAGAAGGAGTCCGGGTTCTACAGCCGTTACTTCATAGTTTTTTAAAAAGGATGGTGGGCTGCGTCTCATTATAGATCTAAGGATAGTGAACAATCTTTGAGGAGATTTTAATTCAAAATGCTAACTATACCTTGATCGTTCAACAAATCAGATCCGAGGACTGGTTTGTGACGATAGATCTTAGGATGCTTATTTTCATATTCCATCATCCCACATCATAGGAGGTTCCTTAGATTCGCTTTTGGGGGTAAAGCTTATCATTGCAGGGTTCTTCCTTTCGGCCTAGCCTTATCTCCTCGCACCTTTACTAAATGTATGGATGCTTCCCTTGCTCCATTTGGGACTTCAGGGGATTCGTATCCTAAATTATATAGATGACTAGCTCATTAAACTGGCTGTCAGAAGAACTGACGATTCAACATCGAGATGTTGTTTTGCGTCATCTGAGGTGCTTGGTGTTGAGACTAAAATGTAAAGAAAAGTTCCTTAACTCCTCTTCAGAGAACTACGTTCCTGGGAGTAGAGTGGGACTCAGTCACGATGCGGGCACAATTGTCTCCTGCTCGTACAAATACTATCTTAACCACAATGGAGAGTATTAGGTTAGGCCAGGCCATCACTGTCAAACACACCCAAGGGGTTTTTAGGCCTCATGGTGGCAGCTTCCATCGTAATTCTTTTTGGTCTGCTCCATATGAGGACCTTGCAGTGGTGGCTCCGGACCAGAGGGTTTTCCCCGAGGGGGAACCCTTTTCGCACGATCAAAGTAACGCGCAGATGCCTTCGTTCTTTGGTCATGTGGAAGAAACCATGGTTCCTGTTTCAAGGCCGGTTCTGGGAGCACCGTGTCAGAGAAAGTCTTTGACCACGGATGCATCCTTCACAGGCTGGTGTACGGTTATGGAGGGCCATTACACCCGAGGTGCTTGGAGGGGACCATCATCTCTCATGGCATATTAATCGCTTGGAGATGTTGGCCGTATTCTTGCCCTGAGGCACTTCCTGGCAGACCTCAGAGGTCATCATGTTCTTGTTAGGACATACAATATGTCGTGGTCTCTTATATCAACCGCCATGGAGGTCTGAAATCGCGCCGTCTTTCTAGACTGGCACATCAGATCCTTCTGTGGTCCCAGGATAAATTTATCTCTGTCAGATCCATTCATATTCCTGGGGTTGATAATGTGGGAGCAGATATCCTGTCGAGGCAGGGGCTGAGGCCCGGGTAAGGGCGACTCCACCCTGAAGTAGTTGAGCTCATATGGAGAGAGTTTGGCCAGGCGGAGGTTGACCTGTTCGCCTCTCATGAGAACACTCACTGCCCGCTCTGGTTCTCTCACATCCAGCTCCTTTGGGCCTGGATGCCATGGTACAGATGTGGCCTAGGTCACGTCTGTACGCTTTTCCCCTGATGGTTCTGCTCCCTGGGGTTCTAGAAAGGGTCAGGAGGTACGATGTGAGCCTACTCCTTGTAGCTCCGTACTGGCTGGCCCGAATTTGTTTTTCAGACCTTTTTAGTCTCTTGGTGAGTCCTCCCTGGCAAGTCCCTATTAGGAGAGATTTTCTTTCACAGTCCGTTGGTACAATATGTCTTCTACGGCCGGAGTTATGGAGACTATGGGTCTGGCCCCTGTGGGGGTCTAACCGGTAAATAGGTACCCTTTCCACCGAGGTGGTTAGGTCATCCATTCTAGAACCCCACTCTACTTGGAACTAGATACTGGTTAGTGACAGCATTGAACCCAGTTAATTACTGCCCGCTGGCTTCAGTACTGGTGTTCCATTCTGTTCTCTAACGGGATCGCCCGTTCACGTTTAGGGCCTCTGTGGCGGCCTCAGAGCCCTCCGCAAGCCTCTAAGGGTGAGCATGTACGGACATTCCCAATAAAACTCCATGTTCCTGTAGATTGGAGGATGAATCCTGTCATCCAGCCTATTGGCATCAGGCTGACGGGTTATCCCTGGCACCCGCCATGTCCTGTGGATGCAATATATGAGAATATATAAGAATCTGTTGAGTGTTGCCCCCCCCTTACTTAATGGTGTGGGAGCCACTCTACCTTATTTCTGCCCTGGCACTGAGGTGCCTGTAGGCAGTATCATGATTCTTCGGAAATTCATCATATAAAAATCTATTTGAGTCTGCTTCCTGCTCCCTGGAAGAGTGGTGGTGCTGCCCCCTCTTACGTGATGACGTGGGAGCCACTCTACTTTATTTCTGCCTTGACACTGAGGTGCCTGTAGGCAATATCATGATTCTTCAGGTAATCCATCCTCCATCGCATGTGTCGGATGGTCAAGGTCATAGCCTTGAGGGCCCTATGTTAGGCCTCAGGCTGTAAGGAGTCAAATCTATCTAGATATGTATCAAGGGCTGGGAGCTATTCCCCTTTTATCAATTAGACAGTTGGTTATCTGCGGAAACCTCTCATAAACGATGTACGTGGTGCGCTTTGGCCTTCACCTCTCATCTAATATTCCTTTACTGTCTGGGGTTCCCATCCATGGGGTCCGTTGAGCCACCGGCTCCAGACCTACCCTTCTTACATCAAACCTTGTGACAATCTAGGTTGGATCTGCCTTCTCATTTCTATCGTCCGTGAGTGTGCCAGATGCTTCACACCAGGGCGTATCCTCTCAGTGTGGCGCAGTGGGCATTTCGTTCCCCATAGTGTCGATTCTCGACGCAGCGGAGTTCCCTCGGAGGGGAACGTCTCGGGTTACGTCTGTAACCCTCGTTCCCTGAGAAGGGAACGAACGCTGCGTCCCTCGGCCACACTTTTCGCGCCCCTGAGAACGACTTGCTTTGACCTATTAGAAGCTGACATTCACTGTTTCCTGTGACCTTTTATAGCTTCCGGATCACCGTCACATGCGACGTCACGAGTGACGCGATTGCGCTACGCCAATCAAGATTGAATTATTGACTTCAGACGCGTCATGCCGAAGGCATTCCCCATAGTGTCGATTCTCGACGCAGCCTTCGTTCCCTTCTCAGGGAACGAGGGTTACAGACGTAACCCGAGACGTTTTACCATGGTAACGTTAGGCCTATTTGTATTTGTAGTAAAACTGTGGTTAAACAAATACTAACGTTAATCAATCCGACAGAAAACAATATTTACTACACTTTTACTATAATAAACCCTTGGTTAATTTTCGTAAGGGCATGGAATGTCCCCTTAAAACATGTAACGTTAAACCCAACTTGTGTATGTTTGTGTGGACAACGAATTAACACAAATGCCAAATGACAACAAATAGTTAAATAAAAAAAGAGAGCGCTACATTGTCTAAAGGTTAACATAATAACTAAAATCATTGTTTGTGATTTAACAGTGCTCTTTTCGTCCCACAAATTATTTGCATTAGCATCGCAGCTAAAACAGTCAGTCCTAGGCAGCGTCCGAAATCGCGTACTATGTGAGTAGGTACTACATTTAAATAAGAACGTACTTCGCGACTGTTAAAAAGGCGGAGGAGGCGTCGGTCAGCTGCTCGCAGATCACGCCTTTTGTGGAGTTTCTCAAATAACATTTATTTAACCTAATAAATTTTACCTCATAAAACACACACACAACCCTTATGAACAATGACAGATGTTGATTTTTGGCAAGGAAAAAGCCATTTATTTGCTTGTGATATTACCATCGATAAATAAACATGAATGAATCAATAGAGATTATTATATCAGCGGATCAAGTGGAGAAGATTATTATATTATATCAGAGGATCAAGTGGAGAAGATTATTATATCAGCGGATCAAGTGGAGAAGATTATTATATCAACGGATCAAGTGGAGAAGATTATTATATCAACGGATCAAGTGGAGAAGATTATTATATCAACGGATCAAGTGGAGAAGATTATTATATCAACGGATCAAGTGGAGAAGATTATTATATCAACGGATCAAGTGGAGAAGATTATTATATCAATGGATCAAGTGGAGAAGATTATTATATCAACGGATCAAGTGGAGTAAATTATTATATCAACGGATCAAGTGGAGAAGATTATTATATCAGCGGATCAAGTGGAGAAGATTATTATATCAACGGATCAAGTGGAGAAGATTATTATATCAACGGATCAAGTGGAGAAGATTATTATATCAACGGATCAAGTGGAGAAGATTATTATATCAGCGGATCAACTGGAGAAGATTATTATATCAGCGGATCAAGTGGAGAAGATTATTATATCAACGGATCAACTGGAGAAGATTATTATATCAACGGATCAAGTGGAGTAAATTATTATATCAACGGATCAAGTGGAGAAGATTATTATATCAGCGGATCAAGTGGAGAAGATTATTATATCAGCGGATCAAGTGGAGAAGATTATTATATCAGCGGATCTAGTGGAGAAGATTATTATATCAACGGATCAAGTGGAGTAAATTATTATATCAACGGATCAAGTGGAGTAAATTATTATATCAACGGATCAAGTGGAGAAGATTATTATATCAGCGGATCAAGTGGAGAAGATTATTATATCAGCGGATCTAGTGGAGAAGATTATTATATCAGCGGATCAAGTGGAGAAGATTATTATATCAGCGGATCTAGTGGAGAAGATTATTATATCAACGGATCAAGTGGAGTAAATTATTATATCAACGGATCAAGTGGAGAAGATTATTATATCAGCGGATCAAGTGGAGTAAATTATTATATCAACGGATCAAGTGGAGAAGATTATTATATCACCGGATCAAGTGGAGTAAATTATTATATCAACGGATCAAGTGGAGAAGATTATTATATCAGCGGATCAAGTGGAGTAAATTATTATATCAGCGGATCAAGTGGAAAAGATTATTATATCAGCGGATCAAGTGGAGAAGATTATTATATCACCGGATCAAGTGGAGTAAATTATTATATCAACGGATCAAGTGGAGAAGATTATTATATCAGCGGATCAAGTGGAGTAAATTATTATATCACCGGATCAAGTGGAGAAGATTATTATATCAGCGGATCAAGTGGAGAAGATTATTATATCAGCGGATCAAGTGGAGAAGATTATTATATCACCGGATCAAGTGGAGTAAATTATTATATCAACGGATCAAGTGGAGAAGATTATTATATCAACGGATCAAGTGGAGAAGATTATTATATCAGCGGATCAAGTGGAGAAGATTATTATATCAGCGGATCAAGTGGAGTAAATTATTATATCAGCGGATCAAGTGGAGAAGATTATTATATCACCGGATCAAGTGGAGAAGATTATTATATCAACGGATCAAGTGGAGAAGATTATTATATCACCGGATCAAGTGGAGAAGATTATTATATCAGCGGATCAAGTGGAGAAGATTATTATATCAGCGGATCAAGTGGAGTAAATTATTATATCAACGGATCAAGTGGAGAAGATTATTATATCAACGGATCAAGTGGAGAAGATTATTATATCACCGGATCAAGTGGAGTAAATTATTATATCAACGGATCAAGTGGAGAAGATTATTATATCAACGGATCAAGTGGAGAAGATTATTATATCAGCGGATCAAGTGGAGAAGATTATTATATCAACGGATCAAGTGGAGAAGATTATTATATCAACGGATCAAGTGGAGAAGATTATTATATCAATGGATCAAGTGGAGAAGATTATTATATCAACGGATCAAGTGGAGAAGATTATTATATCAACGGATCAAGTGGAGAAGATTATTATATCAACGGATCAAGTGGAGAAGATTATTATATCAACGGATCAAGTGGAGAAGATTATTATATCAACGGATCAAGTGGAGAAGATTATTATATCAGCGGATCAAGTGGAGAAGATTATTATATCAGCGGATCAAGTGGAGTAAATTATTATATCAGCGGATCAAGTGGAGAAGATTATTATATCAACGGATCAAGTGGAGAAGATTATTATATCAACGGATCAAGTGGAGAAGATTATTATATCAGCGGATCAAGTGGAGAAGATTATTATATCAGCGGATCAAGTGGAGTAAATTATTATATCAGCGGATCAAGTGGAGAAGATTATTATATCACCGGATCAAGTGGAGAAGATTATTATATCAGCGGATCAAGTGGAGAAGATTATTATATCAGCGGATCAAGTGGAGAAGATTATTATATCACCGGATCAAGTGGAGAAGATTATTATATCAGCGGATCAAGTGGAGTAAATTATTATATCAGCGGATCAAGTGGAGAAGATTATTATATCACCGGATCAAGTGGAGAAGATTATTATATCAGCGGATCAAGTGGAGAAGATTATTATATCAGCGGATCAAGTGGAGAAGATTATTATATCACCGGATCAAGTGGAGAAGATTATTATATCAGCGGATCAAGTGGAGTAAATTATTATATCAACGGATCAAGTGGAGAAGATTATTATATCAACGGATCAAGTGGAGAAGATTATTATATCAGCGGATCAAGTGGAGAAGATTATTATATCAGCGGATCAAGTGGAGTAAATTATTATATCAGCGGATCAAGTGGAGAAGATTATTATATCACCGGATCAAGTGGAGAAGATTATTATATCAGCGGATCAAGTGGAGAAGATTATTATATCAGCGGATCAAGTGGAGAAGATTATTATATCACCGGATCAAGTGGAGAAGATTATTATATCAGCGGATCAAGTGGAGAAGATTATTATATCAGCGGATCAAGTGGAGTAAATTATTATATCAGCGGATCAAGTGGAGAAGATTATTATATCACCGGATCAAGTGGAGAAGATTATTATATCAGCGGATCAAGTGGAGAAGATTATTATATCACCGGATCAAGTGGAGTAAATTATTATATCAGCGGATCAAGTGGAGAAGATTATTATATCAACGGATCAAGTGGAGAAGATTATTATATCACCGGATCAAGTGGAGAAGATTATTATATCACCGGATCAAGTGGAGAAGATTATTATATCAGCGGATCAAGTGGAGAAGATTATTATATCAACGGATCAAGTGGAGTAAATTATTATATCAACGGATCAAGTGGAGAAGATTATTATATCAACGGATCAAGTGGAGTAAATTATTATATCAACGGATCAAGTGGAGAAGATTATTATATCAACGGATCAAGTGGAGAAGATTATTATATCAGCGGATCAAGTGGAGAAGATTATTATATCAACGGATCAAGTGGAGAAGATTATTATATCAGCGGATCAAGTGGAGAAGATTATTATATCACCGGATCAAGTGGAATAAATTATTATATCAGCGGATCAAGTGGAGAAGATTATTATATCAACGGATCAAGTGGAGAAGATTATTATATCAGCGGATCAAGTGGAGAAGATTATTATATCAGCGGATCAAGTGGAGAAGATTATTATATCACCGGATCAAGTGGAGAAGATTATTATATCAGCGGATCAAGTGGAGAAGATTATTATATCAGCGGATCAAGTGGAGTAAATTATTATATCAGCGGATCAAGTGGAGAAGATTATTATATCACCGGATCAAGTGGAGAAGATTATTATATCAGCGGATCAAGTGGAGAAGATTATTATATCAGCGGATCAAGTGGAGTAAATTATTATATCAGCGGATCAAGTGGAGAAGATTATTATATCACCGGATCAAGTGGAGAAGATTATTATATCAGCGGATCAAGTGGAGAAGATTATTATATCACCGGATCAAGTGGAGTAAATTATTATATCAGCGGATCAAGTGGAGAAGATTATTATATCAACGGATCAAGTGGAGAAGATTATTATATCACCGGATCAAGTGGAGAAGATTATTATATCACCGGATCAAGTGGAGAAGATTATTATATCAGCGGATCAAGTGGAGAAGATTATTATATCAACGGATCAAGTGGAGTAAATTATTATATCAACGGATCAAGTGGAGAAGATTATTATATCAACGGATCAAGTGGAGTAAATTATTATATCAACGGATCAAGTGGAGAAGATTATTATATCAACGGATCAAGTGGAGAAGATTATTATATCAGCGGATCAAGTGGAGAAGATTATTATATCAACGGATCAAGTGGAGAAGATTATTATATCAGCGGATCAAGTGGAGAAGATTATTATATCACCGGATCAAGTGGAATAAATTATTATATCAGCGGATCAAGTGGAGAAGATTATTATATCAACGGATCAAGTGGAGAAGATTATTATATCAGCGGATCAAGTGGAGAAGATTATTATATCAACGGATCAAGTGGAGAAGATTATTATATCAACGGATCAAGTGGAGAAGATTATTATATCAACGGATCAAGTGGAGAAGATTATTATATCAGCGGATCAAGTGGAGAAGATTATTATATCAACGGATCAAGTGGAGTAGATTATGACAATGAATGGCGTCAGATGTGGGAATTTTCCAGTAAACTTTTTATTTTATTTTTATTATTTATCAGGACCATAGCATACATTGAGATTGTAATCATGATCTTAAAGGAGAACTCCGGTCAATTTTAACATTGAGCTAATTTTTTTGTAAATTTGGAGTGTTGTCAGTACAGAGAACAACGACAAAAATCGGTGTTGCCTACACTGTGTTATCTTCTTTTTAAAATTTGCACCCTGTTGACTTCAATGGGGCAAGTTTTAAACCTGCTTTTAGCCTCTTAACATCCTTGATATGTCATTACAAGTGCACAGCCATGTGACTGATGTTATTAAGAGTGAACACGGTCATTCTGACTGCAGTAGATGTGAAAGATATTAATAAAAATGATGTTAATTCAGCCAGCTCACATACCTGTATTTTCTTCCTGTTTTCGGTCGAAGTCCAAAGTAGTCGATTATCGAGTTGGGAGAATGGGATCTCATACAGCCTGGTCGCACGCGCGAACTCGATAATCGACTGCTTTGGACTTCGACCGAAAACAGGAAGAAAATACAGATTTTTGTCGTTGTTCTCTGTACTGACAGCACTCAAAATTTACAAAAAAATTAGCTCAATGTTAAAATTGACCGGAGTTCTACTTTAACTCTGTGTGCGTTGTGTGCTCTTATCAAATCTCATCGCTCCACTCCAGTTTTTGTAATTCATTTGATTCTTTCAGATCTCATTCAGATAATTTGTAAATTAACACAGACAATCACAGGGTTACAGAATGCGTATTTGGCATATTATTTTAGTTTGATTGTGGGTCTGTATTTTATGTCATGTGTTGCTTTTGAACGATATCTTCTGGTTTCTCATCCTATCTGGTCCAGATCTCATCATTCAGTAAAAGTCTGCTGTGTTATTTCTGTGATCATCTGGTTTGTTCCTCTGATGTTTGCAAGCATACGCTTTGATTCGCTGTATTTTACCTATCGGTCTCGATCGATCGCCTGTTTAATCCCCTACCCGATAATCATTCTGTGTTTTATTGGCACTTGTCGCGGTCTTTCACGAGCAATATCACTTACTTCTCTAAAGCGGAAAAAGATTTTGGGCAGTTTGTTCCTGGTGCTTCTGACTTACACTTTTCTCATTCTCCCCTCTGTAATCCTGATGGCTATATATGAGTTTGATTCCATTGACTATGTATTGTTTAAAATAATTTGGTATTTGTCTGAATATCTGATGTTCCTGAACCCACTGGCTGACTGTGTGTTGTACATGTTCTTGAGGCCTGATGTTGGAGGGTTCATGAAGTCTGTTCACTGTAGAGGTGGGCGATATATCGTTTAGACGATAATATCCAATTTGTTGTCTGGACGATATGCAAAATTGGGATATCGAATATTTCATAATTTGTACAATCCGACCCCCCAAACATGAAAAGAGCTGAATTAAGTGTATAACCTTCTAAACAATTATATGTAGCAAATGTAATACTGTAGGGGTTTGTTTGATTGACTGTAGCCTATTTTATGTTTTTTTGTGTGTTTTTTTACAAAATCACGATCGTTCCTCAATTGCACGAGAGTAAGCTGAGTAGGCCTACTAATTTGCAATACAACTACAGAGTTCTTACCTGTGTGTTATGACGTTTCTTTCTTAGGTTGAAGCAACAATCCAAAAACGTAAAGAGTAAAGCCGATGTAGGCTTACTCAGGGCTCGAGCCTAACGTGTGTAAGCCTAAATGTGTAAGGACGAACAGAAATATTCTCCAGGACGAAAGACATTTTTGTATGTGTGTTCATTTATTACTAGCCTATTAGGGTAACTTACTTAGAAAATGCCAAAATTAACCGACCAAGCGCTGACTACAACGGTCCGGAGTGCGTCTTCTCATGCTGTTAGTTACTATCACTGGCCGGCTCACCCGGAGACTTGTTTCATGGTACATCTATCACATTGCTTAATGACATCGCAAATAGCTATGTTGCGCTGGTTAAAAAACGAGACGATAACTAAATAAAAACTAGTTTTGGATGACAAAAACTATGACGAAAAGCTATTGACATTGTCGTCAACGAATAAAAACTAGACAAAATGTTAGATAGTGACGATTTGGGAAGCGATCCAGTCAGAACTGATGTCCTGCGTTTGTGGTAGATGCGCACACATGTGTACTGTAACGCGCTGATCTACCCATCGGCACACGGGTTGAACTGCGCTGCATGTCTCATAAAACGTTAAAAAATGTAAACGTCTTGGAGAATGAGTAGAGTATAAGAGTGACGACGAAAAAAAAGAGCTCTATTCGGTTCGGTTTTCTGTGTGCACACACCCGACCCGAAGCGTGCAGCCATGCACATAGACAGTTCGCGAGGACTGAATTGAACTCTTTTTCGTGTCTGAATGGACAAATAGCCTACACACAACATTATGTCGAAATGCCCGTTTTGGAGAGTATGTATTTTTCTCTTATTTTTCATATATGTAAAAAGAAAAATGAAAAAAAAAATGGTTCTGCATGAATACAAAAAAGCATTTAACTCCTGTTGTTATTTTTTTATTAAATTTGTTTTGACCTGTTTAGATAACTACTTTGAATGGAGCTAAATACATATAATAATATATATCATAAAAATTTTTATGGTGTTTTTACTATATGTTTTATTATAACAACTAACAACTAGGCCTATAGATGATAATAAAGTACAGAAACAACATTTTTATTTTGGTACGGTTGACATTCACTTTATGACGGTTCAAATTGTTTTTCAGTACAGTTCCAGGATCGAGGCGAAAAAGTTAGTCTGGAGCCCTGAAATGTAGGGTTTGCAAAACACAACACTTTTTTACATTGTTTTCACATTGTTGTTAGTCTATTACTAATAGAGTAGTTTGCAAAGCACAAGTTAATTTATTACGTACATATATTGTACTGAAAAAGCACTGTTCTTGTATTAGAATAAATATTTAGTACAGTAACTTGGTTCATATTTAAATCAATAATGTCTCATATCTTTATGTACTAGTAATTCTATATAGTAATAGGTCAAATGCAGCAAGTCAAGATTTCCATTACACAAGAGTAGATGTTAAAACTTCATGCTGATTTGTACTCGGCTTTCGCCAAGATAAGCAACACTAAGACGTAGCTTTACAGTAAACTATGCTTCTCCATCCATTTACGCTTCTTTCCATATGAGGGTGTGACTCCCCTTCTGTCCGGCGTTAACGGCTGCAGTGTACTTGGCGCGTCAGCACACACGACGGCTGCAACTACAGTGTGGTCTCCCTAGTGGACCAACACGACAACCGTCTGGATTGAGCCGAGTAGGGGACATCTCTAGGGTCTTCAAGTGGGCACCTTCCGTCCTCAGTGTTTCGTCGACTAGCCCACGACACCTCAAGAGGGCTCGACAGTGACTCTGGCGTCCCAGAGTCACCCCCCTCCGTCCCCCACTCAACTCAGCCCAGCTTACTGACCTCTACATCCCTCCTGCTGCTGAGACCTAACCACAATCTCACTATCTCTCCGCAACCCAACCATACGCGCCAACCCGTTTGACTAAGGCTGTCGAGCCCCACTGGTGCGTTAAAGCAGTTACAGTGGCAACGGTTCCGTATGGCATACCACCTACCGCAAACACAATATCTGCCCAACCACCCGTCATTCTATACTGTACAACCTATACAAATTGTATAGTATACTATACAACCTATACTATACAACCTATACAAATAAACCAACAGACTCTTCAAGATTTTCAAGAATTCTACGAAACCGTAGCGTGGCGGCCTGTACCTTGCCAGCTAGAATCTTTCCGTCTCAACCACAGCCAGTTGCTGCTCCTTTCTGCTGCTTCAGATAAGTTCTTTACTGTGCGACGCAACTCTTGGCCGCTGAATCCGACGTCTCTGAGGAACCGGGTTGTAGAGTGTGCCACAAAACCTCGACAACCCACTTCCACTGGATAAACCTGGACTCTCCATCCTCGCTGTTCTGCTTCAGTGGCCAAATGAGCATACCGCAGTTTCTTCCTCTCATATGCCTCATCTACAGCATCCTCCCATGGCACTGTTAACTCTATCAGTTATAAACTGATCCAGACCACAAAACAATGTCTGGTCGTAGGTTAGTGGTGGCAATCTCAGGTGGAAAAATAAGCCGTTGATCAAGATCAGCCAGCATCTTCCAGTCCCTAGCAGCTTCCAGTTGTCCTGGGCGAGAATTGGTGTTAACACCTTTTCTTGGTGGTTGCTCGCCTGGGCGGAGGAATATTGTCTTCTGCGTGTAATGTTTTGCTAGAACAGGCGGCAACTTATTGGTCATACTACGCTTACCTTCCAATGCTAAAGCCAAACATCGCAGTACTTGGTCATTGAGCCAAGTAAACCAACCTTGGCTAAGAGCCACCTTACATCATGTCAAAATGTGCCTTAATGTGGCAGGTGATGAACACAAAGGACAAGAGGGATCCTCTCCTACCCAGAGGTTTAGGTTCTGCGGTGATGGGAGAACATCATATGTTGACCTAATAAGGAAACTGATCCTACTCTCTTCCATTGACCAAAGGTCTTGCCAGCCCATCTTGCGTTGTTCCACACTCTCCCATCTCATCCACTCTCCCTGCTTGGCCTGGGAAATGGCCTTTATACACCTCATCCTCTCCTCCTGCTTTCGCACCTCGTTGACTACCAGCTTCCTCCTTTGAGCTGGGCCTGCCTTGTGCCATTTAGGAGGAGCTAACCTGAGCCCAAAACCCCCTCTTCCATGCTGTTCCTGTCCCACGATATCCCCTATTTGAAGGTCAGCCTTTGCCTCTACTACAGATTTCTTTGCTGACCACTTTCTACCAGTTTTTAACACAGGGGCTGCCTCCCTTACACATTTGTCACGTGACTCTACTAATGTCATTTCCAGTCTGACCTTGGCATACTTAAACTCCTCGGTTAAAGTAGAGACTGGCAGCTGCAATATTCCTTTACTATAAAGTCCCACTCTGCTGAGGCAGCGTGAACAAATTAAGTGGGATTTTAATACATTTTTATATGAACTTTGAAATATGGTAAAAGTGTACTTCCAAATATACTGACAAGCAATTAATGTCAACTAAAATATACTTTAATGTAATATACATGTACACTATTATATAATTCAATACATTTGTAATTTAAAAAATAATTGATTGATTGATTTGATTTGATTTTTATTTAAAAGGTACCATGTGCAATTAATAACATAAATGTAAACATTTGATGCATTACACCAGAGTTAGCCTTAGGCTAATTTACATCTGCAGTCCCCAGGTACAAATAAATACAAATACATACAGCACAGATTAAAATTTTAACATTATTCAAAAATATGCAGCATATCAAACATAAAACATAAAACATTAGTCAGGACCATATAACATGTACTTAATGCCCCTCACTAACACACACACACACACACTATAATCACAACATACAATGGTATGCCCACACACAGCCCCTTCTCAACCCTTACGTCAACCCTGCAGTAAAAAGATAAATGTGGCTAAAGAAAAGATAATATTACCTACTAACAAATTAGTGGATGCATTGTTGTGAAAGTTTTAAATGTTTTTTTTTATATTATCTTTAAAGGCCCCAAACAAGTCACAAGTTTTTATATTATCTAGAATTGTGTTCCATTGTTTCACAGCTTTGATAGAAAAGGCTGCCTGCCCAAATGCTGAATAGCGAAAGGGTACAGTGCAGCTATATACGGAAACTATTCTAGTGGTCCTCACAGAGCCACGATAACAGACAAACTCACGCAAACAGGTGGGGGCCAGACCTTTTAGGATTTTATAAACTGTGCATAAATTTGAGAATATTCAAAAATTTTCACAAGTTAATAGATTGTACTTCTGTAGTATGTCACAGTGATGGTGCCTGAGTGGCTTTTTGTCAAATATTTTCAGGCCCTGTTTATACAGGGATTCTAAGGGCCTAATTGTTGTTTGGCTAGCCTGCCCCCAACAGGTGATACAATATGCGATATGTGAGAAGATAAGGGCATGTAAAAATATCTTAGCAGCCTCTATTGATAGAGAGGATCTAATCTGTCTATAATTCGTCAAATTGTATTTAATAATTTTTGTCATTTTCTTTATGTGTTTTTTGAAGGTCAGGTTTGGATCAAGCAGCACTCCAAGATATTTAATTTCAGTAACAGTCTCAATCTGTTCACCTTTAAAGCAGATGTTTACATCTAGGATGTTTAGTTTGGTTTTGGAGAAGAACATGCCTTTTGTCTTACCTATATTCAAGGTATAACCACTCGGCCACTCCAACCAATGCGTTGGTTAATTTAGTTGCAGCTTGTTGAGCTGATGTTGCATGGGTGTACAGGACTGTATCATCAGCATCGAGTTGTACCTCTACATCGTGACAGTGCTGAGGTAGGTCATTAATGTACAAACTAAAGAGTAGTGGGCCTAACACAGATCCTTGAGGTACACCCGTTGTGTACCCCAAGGAGCTGGAGCACGTGCCATTGATTTTTACACACTGCCTCTGTTGGATAGGTAAGACGAGATCCATGCAAGTGTTTTGGACGAAAGGTTGAAGCTAATGAGTCTGGACATAAGGACATTGTGATTAACTGTGTCAAAGGCCTTACTTAAGTCCAAAAACACAGCTCCAACAACTCCTCCTTTATCAAGAACAGATCTAATTTGCTCTGTTAGGTATAGAACTGCTGTTTCTGTGGAGTGAAGTTTTCTAAATCCAAACTGGACTGAATTTAGACCGGGGTTGCAACTGTTAATGTGATCTGTAAGTTGGTTTATGACCACTTTTTCAGCAACCTTGGAAATTACTGGTAATAAGCTAATGGGTCTGTAATTACTGACTACATGGCGATGTTACAATCGCATGTTTCCAGTCTGTAGGAAATAAACTATGAGTAATTGAGAGGTTTACTAAATGGGCAATAGGGGGAGGGGGAGGGGGGTGTTAGGGTAGCTGAATGTTTTTTAATAAACATTGTGTCCTGATGAAAAGCATCTTTGCTTTTTGAGTTTCTTAGGGAACAAATCACTTTATTTATTTCCTCTTCAGTGACTGTGACTAAGTTAAAACCCTCTCTTACAATACCAAAGCTACTACATTGTTCCCTAAGTTTAAAATGGTTTCCTAATTCCTGAACAGAATCAATAAAAAAATAATTAAAAACGGAGGCAATTTTTATGTCATCATCTATTATCTTGTTTCGAACTGTGAGCCGAATATCCTCGGTATAATGGTGAGCTCTCCCTATTAAATTATTAATACTTTTCCATATTTGGCTACTATTACCATTAGCATCTTTCAAAAGTTTGCGAAAAAATTGTGACTTGGCCAATCTCAATTCATTAACCACTTTGTTTCTCAAGCCTTTGTAAACCAAAATGTCTGCATCTCTTTTAGTCTTGATGGATTTTTTTAAAGCAGCATCTCTACTCTTCATCAGTTTCCATACATTTTCACTGAACCAAGGCAGATTGACCTGTTTTTTCTCTTAGTTTTAACAGTGAATTTATCTCTGACAGCATTAATTTTTGATGTGAATAACTGACAACTGTTCTCCAGATTTTCAGAAGATAAAACATCTCCCCAATCCAAGTTATGTATCTCAGTATCAAATGTGTCCTGCTTACATTTAGGTATACAGAGAGCATTATTGCGGCAGGATGATGTATTATTCTTAAATCTCTTTTTAGTTAATTTCCTTGCCACCAGAGAGAGAGAGTATAGGGCACTTTAAGTCACTTTTTGAGTGACTTTTGGGTGCCACTTCCAGTCTGTACGTGTGTAGCGTGGGAATTTCCCCCGCTTAGCCCCGCCCCTCCCTCCCTCCCACTTCCGGACTGTCATGTGACCGGGGGAATTCTCCCACGGTACGGAACCCCTCCCATCCGAACCGGTACCGGACTGTGCACCTGCTGTACACTGTTATGGAAACTTGTCTTGATCAATGTAAAAATGTTCAAAATGATGGAAAAACATTCAAAACAATACATTTTCAATCTTTTTAAGAAGGATGACAGAAAACAGAGATAGGTTTACTGTTTTTATTAAAGAATGGTCCTTTTACACACATATGAAAGTGTTCAAAATTATGTTTAAAACAATGTATAAAAGTGTGTTTTTCGGGGTCTCTATACACTTAATAAATGTATAATCTATAAACTTAAAAAATGTAAATGTTAAAAACGTTTAGATATAAAAAATAATACATTTAAAAATATAATTCAATAATTAAATAAAAGTTTTAAATTGTGTTTTCTTAAATTATCAAAATGTTTTAGCATTAAAAACATCTAAAACTATTAAAATTTTATATCAAGCAATAGATCTATTTTCTAACATATATTTGAACAAAAGTAGTAGCTTCACAATGACAGTGCTTAAAGATGTAAAAAAGATTGTATAAAGTTTAAAATACGCATATCTTTAGTGTTATTGCACATTTTCTAAATTAAAACACTTCATGATATTAAAACTACATCGTGTTACAAATCATGTTTAAAACAATGTATAAAAGTCTGTTTTTAGTAGTCTCCATAAACTTGTAAATGTTAAAAACGTTTAGACATAAAAAATAAATAATTAATACATTTAAAAATATAATTCAATAATTAAATAAATAAAAGTTTTAAATTGTGTTTTCTTAAAGTTATCAAAATGTTTTAGCATTAAAAACATCTAAAACCGTATGTATTAAAATTATATCATGCAAATAGTTAAGCTTTCTTAAAACAACGTGTATTTTCTTAATAAAACATCTAAAACCGCTTGTATTAAAATTTATATCAAGCAATAGCTCTATTTTCTAACATATTTGAACAAAAGTTGTAGTTTCACAATGACATAGTGTTTAAATGTGTATAAAAGGCTGTATAAAGTTTAAAATACACATATCTTTAGTGTTATTACACATTTTTTAAACTAAAACATCAAATAAATTTATTAAAGGTCGTCAAAACTTTTGTTAAAAATCACAGTATCAAAAACACATACATACATACATTTAAAATACTGACTTACGTTTTTACATCCACGTTTTGTTGTTGAAAGAAGAACAAAGGTAATCCAGTTCAAAGTTGTGTAAATGTAATTTCCAGGGAGCTCTGCGAAACACGTCCGAACACTCCAGAGACAATCCCAAGAATGACATTAGCAATCGATGCACGCGAGCCGGAGGTAGACTCCACCCCTAGACCACCCCCACACCAGGTGTTGAAGAGGCATGAGAAAAAATAACAACAGATCCCCACACTCAGGATCATCGTGAAATAGTGACCGTTCAGCTCAGCTGTCTGACAGGAATTAGAGATGCGCGGTTGGCGGATAAACCGCGGATCGGGCGGATGACGTGACTAAAAAAAATATTTTAATTAAATTCGGGCGGGTGGCGGGCGGTTGAACCAAATTATGTGCCAAAATGCGTTTTCTATTAGGCTACAATGAAAATATTGTACAGTAGCCTATCAGATAAGGTCAGTGTGAAGAGGTTCAGTGTGTGTGGAAGGAAGAAGACAGGGTCGGCGTGACTGGGACTCGCGTTTATTCAGAAAAACAAAAAGAAACGAGGCGCACAGTAGCGCATTCGCCGCCATAAACAAAACACGCGATCCAACACTTGCTTCTCAGTCTCGGTTGCAGTAGCCGTGTGCGAAGTCCCAGTCCAACTCTCTCTCTCGCTCACTCATTCCCGCCGGTTATATGCGGTCTCTCCACGCCAATTACTGCAATCAGGCAGGTGTTCATCATCTGCACTTGACCTACTTACTCACCGCGCGGCTCCGTCCTTTCACTCCCGCTACAGACTTCGCAAAATCACGACCCCCTCGCCACAGTCAGGTTTGCCGAAGTGCGTTTTATTGATTTATTTTTGTCCCTGCGTGCCGATCGGAGACGGAGTTCACTGCTGATATTCTGAGAGCTTTCTAGTCTCGCGGCTGTCATCAGCAGCGCCTTGTATCGCTCAATCAGCGGATGGCGGGCGGATGCGGTTTTGAAAATTGGTCAAAAACGTTGGTGCGGATGGATGGCAGACGGATGATGAGTTTTGTGATGCGGTTGCGGATGAAATAATAGCCCATCCGCGCATCTCTAGCAGGAATGACTGTCCTGAACACTAGGCATGGACCCGAGATGACTCCACCCCCTATTCTCGCCCCCACAGATGACGTGCGTGTGAAAATAGAACACAAAGCTCCCATGCGCACACGCGCGTGTCCACACACACACACACACACACACACACACACACACACACACACACACACACACACACATAATGAATGAAGAGACGCCTCCCCCGCGCTCTGTTTAAAACGCCGTCTCTAAGCACAGTGACAGAGTGGATTGAAACACCTACGAGACCACAGCACGGATTTCGGGTGCTGTTTAAGTTCAGAGGAATAAGATAATGGTAAGGAATCATTATTGAAAAATATAAATAATATTAATTTTATTATAATTTATCTATATAATAATTAATATAATCATTACTGTTTTTCCTAGTGCAAAATTACACGAAAGAAATTTGGAGATATTTCTGGATTCACAGCTGTTCTGAGCCACGGGTCATTTCGCAGGATTTTTGAGGATTATCAACATTCAGCGCGGGAATTATCAACATTCAGCGCGAGGATTATCAACATTCAACGTGAGGATTATCAACATTCAGCGTGGGAATTATCAACATTCAGCGCAAGGATTATCAACATTCATCGCAAGGAATATTAGTATAAGCCTCGACACTTTGTTGGATCTTTGAGGAGTATAAGCGCGTTGTTCAACGTGCCTGAAGCACTACACATTTGTTGGATCTTTGTGAAGTATCAGCGTTATTCAGTATGTGGAATATTATCCTGAAGGACGACACTTTGTTGGATGTTTGTGAAATATCCGTGCGTTATTTAGCAAGAGGAATATTAGTCTGAACCACGAACTCTTATCATTTCAACAATCAAAACCTGCATCCAACTATTCTACGAAATGCTGAGTTTTTTAAGGAGCAAGCGGATGTAAACAGAGAACTTCGTAACAATCTTTTAAACACAGGAGGAGAATCGAGAAATACGTTCTGGACAACATCTAATAATGGTAACAAACTCTTTTTAAATTAAAGTTTGAATGTTATCCCGATTGTTAATGGAAAGACATGAAACATTCATGAGAAGTTATGTTACATCTCATAACTGATTTATTTTTAGTCATTTGATTGTTATTATTTTTATTCATTTGACTGTTATTTTACGGTTCTCCTAACTTTTCACAAGTTATGGATATGTGTTATGAATATTGTAGGCTACACTATTTTTATTTCTGTTACGTTTTGTTGTTATTTGTATTAATGCTATGGGCTGTTGTCATTAGCAGTCATTAAACCTCTTCAGTGTCACCGGCCCGCCGGTGGGACCTAAAACCATTACCTATTTAAATTCAGTAATATCCTATACTAAACCTAAACTAATCTTGACAAACTACATATCATTTGAAATCTTACAATCTCTAGTTTTCATATTTGATTATTACTTTTTATTTGTTTTATTGTTATTATTTTTTATTAATTTGATCGTTATTGTTATTCATTATAATGATCGTTATAACATTACGCAGAGCTGAGCGTCTACGGAAACGCTACAAAAAGAAGGAACGTGCGAGGGCTAATTTCTATAAAGACCCATTCAAATTCGTAAAGAAGTTATTCACCAGTGAGAAGAATGGCACTTTAAAAGCATCTAGAGTTGAGCTAGAGAGATATTTGGAGGAAACGCATACAGATGCAAAAAGGCATGAGCATATGTCAATTCCATCAGACATACCACCTATCAACCCACCAGAATACCAAATGGAGGTCTGTGCACCTAAGTAGAAAGAGGTAGAGCAGGCTGTGAGAAAGGCAAGGGCTTCATCATCTCCAGGGCCTAATGGAGTTCCGTACAGAGTGTACAAGAGTGCTTCAGGAGTTCTGCGAATTCTGTGGAAATTGTTAAAAGTGGCATGGGAAAAACCGGTTGTACCTAGAGCATGGCGCAGAGCAGGTGGAGTCTTTATACCTAAAGAAAAAGATGCTACAAGCATCAGTCAGTTTCGTCCTATTTCACTATTAAACGTTGAAGGTAAGATTTTCTTCAGCATTATTGCCCAGAGATTGTCCACCTACCTATTAAAGAATGGCTTCATTGACACTTCAGTTCAAAAAGCGGGCATTCCAGGGTTCTCAGGATGCTTAGAACACATCAATGTTATCTGGCAACGAATTCAGTCAGCTAAAAAGGAGAGGAAGGAGCTCCATGTGACATTCCTGGATTTGGCCAATGCATATGGTTCAGTGCCACATGAGCTTCTTTGGGCAGCATTTGATTTTTTCAGAGTACCAATGTCAATAACAAATTTAGTGAAAGCCTATTTTGGAGATTTGCAATTTAGTTTCTAAACTCCAAAATTCAGCACTGCATGGCAATGCTTAGAGGTTGGAATAATGGCAGGATGCACAATTTCTCCACTGGCTTTTACCATGGCAATGGAAGTAATCATTAGGGCATCAAGATGGGTAGTAGGAGGAGAGCGCTTGGCTTCTGGGTTGCGACTACCACCAATCAGAGCATACATGGATGACATGACAACCATGACTACAACAGTAGCCTGCACTAATCGGTTATTGGGGAAGTTAACAGATAATATTGAATGGGCACGAATGCAATTTAAGCCCTCTAAATCAAGGAGCATCTCCATAGTTAAAGGAAAGGTAGTAGATAAAACATTCTTCATTAATGGTGAGGCAATACCAACAGTTTCTGAGAAGCCAGTGAAAAGTCTTGGGAGATGGTACGATGGAGATCTAAAGGACACAGTTCGAGTGGGAGAAGTTAGACAACAAGCAGTGGAAGGGTTGAAGAGCATAAACAGCTGTGCTCTACCAGGCAAACTAAAACTCTGGTGCTTTCAGTTTGGTCTACTGCCGAGGTTGCTGTGGCCACTGACTGTGTACGAGGTTTCTTTGACAACAGTGGATAAGCTGGAAGCGTTAATAAGTTCATACATCAGGAAATGGTTGGGAGTTCCACGCTGCCTCAGCAGAGTGGGACTTTATAGTAAAGGAATATTGCAGCTGCCAGTCTCTGCTTTAACCGAGGAGTTTAAGTGTGCCAAGGTCAGACTGGAAATGACATTAGTAGAGTCACGTGACAAATGTGTAAGGGAGGCAGCCCCTGTGTTAAAAACTGGTAGAAAGTGGTCAGCAAAGAAATCTGTAGTAGAGGCAAAGGCTGACCTTCAAATAGGGGATATCGTGGGACAGGAACAGCATGGAAGAGGGGGTTTTGGGCTCAGGTTAGCTCCTCCTAAATGGCACAAGGCAGGCCCAGCTCAAAGGAGGAAGCTGGTAGTCAACGAGGTGCGAAAGCAGGAGGAGAGGATGAGGAGTATAAAGGCCATTTCCCAGGCCAAGCAGGGAGAGTGGATGAGATGGGAGAGTGTGGAACAACGCAAAATGGGCTGGCAAGACCTTTGGTCAATGGAAGAGAGTAGGATCAGTTTCCTTATTAGGTCAACATATGATGTTCTCCCATCACCGCAGAACCTAAACCTCTGGGTAGGAGAGGATCCCTCTTGTCCTTTGTGTTCATCACCTGCCACATTAAGGCACATTTTGACAGGATGTAAGGTGGCTCTTAGCCAAGGTCGGTTTACTTGGCGCCATGACCAAGTACTGAGATGTTTGGCTTTAGCATTGGAAGGCAAGCGTAGTATGACCAATAAGTTGCCGCATGTTCTAGCAAAACATTACACGCAGAAGACAACATTCCTCCGCCCAGGCGAGCAACCACCAAGAAAAGGTGTTAACACCAATTCTCGGCCAGGACAACTGGAAGCTGCTAGGGACTGGAAGATGCTGGCTGATCTTGATCAACGGCTTATTTTTCCACCTGAGATTGCCACCACTAACCTACGACCAGACATTGTTTTGTGGTCTGGATCAGCACGCATTGTTCAACTGACAGAGTTGACAGTGCCATGGGAGGATGCTGTAGATGAGGCATATGAGAGGAAGAAACTGCGGTATGCTCATTTGGCCACTGAAGCAGAACAGCGAGGATGGAGAGTCCAGGTTTATCCAGTGGAAGTGGGTTGTCGAGGTTTTGTGGCACACTCTACAACCCGGTTCCTCAGGGACGTCGGATTCAGCGGCCAAGAGTTGCGTCGCACAGTAAAGAACTTATCTGAAGCAGCAGAAAGGAGCAGCAACTGGCTGTGGTTGAGACGGAAAGATTCTAGCTGGCAAGGTACAGGCCGCCACGCTACGGTTTCGTAGAATTCTTGAAAAACTTGAAGAGTCTGTTGGTTTATTTGTATAGGTTGTATAGTATAGGTTGTATAGTATACTATACAATTTGTATAGGTTGTATAGTATAGAATGACGGGTGGTTGGGTAGATATTGTGTTTTGCGTTAGGTGGTATGCCATACGGAACCGTTGCCACTGTAACTGCTTTAACGCACCAGTGGGGCTCGACAGCCTTAATCAATCGGGTTGGCGCGTATGGTTGGGTTGCGGAGAGATAGTGAGATTGTGGTTAGGTCTCAGCAGCAGGAGGGATGTAGAGGTCAGTAAGCTGGGCTGAGTTGAGTGGGGGACGGAGGGGGGTGACTCTGGGACGCCAGAGTCACTGTCGAGCCCTCTTGAGGTGTCGTGGGCTAGTCGACGAAACACTGAGGACGGAAGGTGCCCACTTGAAGACCCTAGAGATGTCCCCTACTCGGCTCAATCCAGACGGTTGTCGTGTTGGTCCACTAGGGAGACCACACTGTAGTTGCAGCCGTCGTGTGTGCTGACGCGCCAAGTACACTGCAGCCGTTAACGCCGGACAGAAGGGGAGTCACACCCTCATATGGAAAGAAGCGTAAATGGATGGAGAAGCATAGTTTACTGTAAAGCTACGTCTTAGTGTTGCTTATCTTGGCGAAAGCCGAGTACAAATCAGCATGAAGTTTTAACATCTACTCTCGTGTAATGGAAATCATGTATTACTGCTACAGGTTGTTGTTAACCGTAGTCATTAGCCATCATTAATATTATTTATGAATGGTCTCAGTGTTGGAGTATTCGTTTGTAGTCCACTAGTAACACATTTTTAAAAATAAAATAAAAACTTTTAAAATAAATAAAATGTCTTCTAAAAGATCTTACACTGATATGCAGTCAGACTCAGATGAAGACGTAGAACACACAAGATCTAGGCGTCACAGTACTAATGAACAATTTCGTCTTTTAATACGTGAACAACTAAGGATGGTAAACACTAGTGAACTACCCACACCCGAGAGATTACAAAATATTATAGTTGAACAACGAACATGGTTAGAAACGCCGGAGCGTGATGATGATGAAAACGTGCAGTCCGGTAATGGGTTTTCGAATTATAATCACCAGCTCCCTAATATGGGTCTTAGTCAGGACGAAATTCATACGCTGACGACTGAAGGAGGACACGTAGGCGACTTTGTAATAACTCCTCGACCGCGTTTCAATGGACTAGAAATCCATAGGACACTGAATCTCCATGAAATAGATACAAATGATTTGGCAGATTTTAATAATCGTCTACACAATATTTTAAACGAGATTGTAAATTTTTCTCAACTGACGGCAGGCGATACGGGCTATGTAAACATAGCACTAACTGGTGACAGCCTACCTACGTCTATAAATGCTGTATTAACACCTGAGAGCAACCACGATGCATCATTATTCATTGATTGAACACGCTGCACAAAGCAACAGAGATGTGTCAACAGACAACTCTTTATCTCTAAGAGTTTCGGTAGCTATGGATCATCAGGGAGGTGCACGTAGGAGAATCACAGACATTGCCATAAGTGACACTATCAAACGAAATAAAATGAATTTATTTTGCCCAACGAATCTGAACGACAACATGTGCCTTAGTTATTGTCTGGCATATTTTTTGAATCCGACATTCACAGATCAAGAGTTGCAAAAAACAGCAAAAGACATACACACTGCCTGTGGTTTTACACCGTATGATAAAATAGGATTTCATGATCTGAACATTTTCTAAAGAGATTTAAATTGAAAAATTATAGTTTTTCACAGAGACTGCTCAGGGAAACTGCAGGTCTACAAATACATGGATGAAATACATCCAAAGACCGTAAATTTATACATTCATGAATCACATTATTATTTGATCAAAAATTTGAAAGGTTTCTTAGGCACAAGTTATGTCTGCCAATTTTGCTGCCGTGGATTCAACGACAAGAGACTCCATAAATGCAAATATGTCTGTAATATTTGTAACACGTCCGAATGCCGTACACTTACGACGTCCAATAGACAATGTCCAGACTGTTTCAGATACTGCAGAAACACCTTCTGCTACAAAACACATAAACAAGAGTGCACATCTACTGAGAGATCACAGTGTGACACAATAAAATATTGAACTAAATGTCAACGATTATATAGGGTTGCAAGAAGTGGTGATAAAATCAAACCGCACAAGTGCTCTCCAGAGTGCTGTGTACATTGCAATGAGATTTTGACAAGTGAAGGTAGTCACGAATGTTACATCCAACCTCTAAAGTCTGAAACAAATGATGAAAAATAAGTTTATTATGACTTTGAGACAATGTATCAGAATGATAAACATGTGGCTAATTTTGTATGTGCAATGACTCAGACAGGTGAGACGTTTGAAGCTGGAGGAACAGATTGTGTGGCATGTCTGATTAAACACTTCAGACGTCCAAAATACAGTGATTACACATTCATAGCGCATAACGCCTCGGGATTTGATTCCTACATTCTGTTAGAGTATCTTAGCAACGAAGGAATAAGTCCAAAGATTATTATGCAGGGATGTAGAAAACTACATATGTATGACACAGCGTTTAGACAGCGATTTATAGATAGTTTTCAATTTCTCCCCTTTCACTAGGCAAGGTACCGGCCGCGTTAAACCTAAGCGTGAGCGAAAAGGGGTTTTTCCCACACCATTTTAACAGATTGGAGAATGCAAATTATGTGGGTCCCTATCCGGCAAAAGAATTTTACGGTTATGAGACAATGAGCGAAACCGCTCGTGTCAGATTTGACTCATGGTACACAGGTGTATTGAATGATGTCTTTGACCTCAAAAAGGAGCTCGCTTTTTACTGCCGGAATGACGTGATTATTCTACGTCAGGCATGTATAAAATATCGCGAAGAATTCATCGAATGTACAAACATTGATCCGTTTAAATCTGTGACATTGGCAGGAACATGCATGAAAGTATTCAAAACAAATTTTTTGAGTCGCGATACAGTAGCACTTACACATAGTCATGCGTATGTTAATCAACACAAGACGTTTTCAAACGCATCAATTCAGTGGTTAGAATATATTAAAAATAGCCAAAACATTGATGTTCAACATGCCTTAAACCATGGAGAGCAAGCCTTTGGACCTTATCATGTTGATGGGTATTACGAGTCTGCTGACGGGGAAAAAACAGCCTTGGAGTTCTTAGGTTGTCTTTACCACGGACATGATTGTCGATTTAAACCAGAAGAAATTCAGCCTTTATCAAAAGTATCTTTCGGTACTCTCAGAAGGCAATCGGATGAAAAGATAGAAGCACTTCGTAAAGCGTATTCCTTACGAGTGATTACTATCTGGGAATGCGAATGGGATCACGCAAAACAAACAGATCATGATGTCATTCAGTTTATGGAATCTTACGAAGCACCTGAGAGACTCAGACCTCGGGATGCATTATTTGGCGGGCGCACGAATGCATATAAGTTGTACCACAAAACAGCTGATGATGAACGAGTGGATTATTATGATTTCACTTCACTATACCCGTACGTACAGTCGAGTAAGACCTATCCTATCGGACATCCGAAAATCATTTTTAAGGATTTTGAACCGGTGGAGAATTATTTTGGTCTCATCAAAGTGACAGTGTTACCACCACGTAAGCTATTTCACCCGGTTTTGCCTTACCGTTGTGGGGGTAAACTAATGTTTCCTTTGTGTTGGACTTGTGCAGAGAATCAGATTCAGGACCCTCAATGCAGTCATGCTGATGTCGACAGAAGTATCACTGCTACATGGGTCAGCGTTGAATTACATCAAGCTATTCAACAAGGGTATCACGTGAACAAAATACACGAGGTCTGGCATTTTTCACAGTCGACTGATACACTGTTTACCGATTATGTCAAAACATTCCTAAAATCCAAACAGGAGGCGTCAGGGTTCCCCTCGCATGTAGTGACAGATGCTGACAAACAGTCTTATGTCGATGATTATCTGGATAAGCAGGGTATTCAGCTAGACATCACTAAAATAATGCATAATTTGGCAAAAAGATCCATAAGTAAGCTAATTTTGAACACTTTATGGGGCCGCTTCTTCTTGCGTACCCATTTGCCCACCACAGAGCTTTTGACAGAGCCTGAAGAAATTCGACCAATGCCACCTCCCACAGACCTTTTAAATTTATACTTCTAGCCAATCTAGTTCTGTAATTAGATATATTGTTATCAGGGTAGATGTTCATCGATGCGTTGCATGGAAGCGTGACGTAGAATCCTTCCTCAGCCATGGTTATTATTTAATGACACCTGTCATGAATTCTCTACGGCTTTAACGGACCCTGCAGATGCAGCACCTGTTTTTCAGCTATCCAACTGTTAAATTTGGAGGGCCAACCCCACCATTTGACTAGAACGTACGTGACTTTTCCACGTTTTTGTTTATGCAAAATCTTCTCAATCTTAAATGTTTTATCATCACTAACAATAATTTTTTGTAGCTCCTCCTCATAAAAACATCCATCGATAATTTCACCGTCGTAGTCTTGTAACCGGTATACGGGTGGGATACGTGGAATGCATGCGGTTATGGTGAAGTATTCCTCTGTAGAATTCTGCTCATACCCCTTAGTAAATATACCTCGGACTTTAGAGACTCTCACAACGTCCCCTACAATGTATTTAAAGACGGGTGTCTCTTTACGTATTTTTCCGTATAAATTATTAAACACTACCGCCTCATTTTCTTTATGAACGTCCAGCGGACGCATTTTGATGGATTTGTGATAACTACAATTATAACCCTCTGTCAGGTCTTGCAGTATATCACAGTAGCGTTTGGAGTTTACAGCCGTTAAAAACTTCCACATTTGTCCTTTTAGAGTTCTATTAAACCTCTCGACTACACACGCTTTTAAATCGGTTGCTGTGGCAAAATGATGTATGCCATATTTTTTCATCAGCAGTTGAAAATGTTTATTGAAAAACTCCGTCCCCTTATCTGTTTGTAACTTCACCGGTACGCGTCCTTCTTTCAGGATAGATTCGAAAGCTTTAGTCACTTCCGGGCCCGTCTTATTTTTCAATGCACGTGTCCATGAGTACTTGCTGAATAAATCAATAACTGTAAGAATAAATTTAATATTATCGTTCTCTTTTGAGTATGCGGTCATATCGACCAAGTGAGCCTGGAATTGGTGATCCTTACCGTATACAACTACACGGTTCCGTTTATAATTTATTGGCGCAGTCTTGTGTAACGTATATACATCCTGTTTGGACAACCATTCGTTAATATCCTTATCATTTAATTTTACGCCGTATTCCTGTAACACAGTCTGTTTTAATCTGTCCTTACCGCCAAAAGCTCCGGGGCTTGAGGGATTGTAGTAAATTCTTTTCATTAGCTCTGACATGTTACTACCTCTGTCACTCTTCATAAAATAATGACCAGTTGTCTTGATGTCACACAGATTTTTATTTCAGATATCTACATGGTTCATCCAAACATCAAAATAAATTTTACACACATTTCAAAATTTTTCTCCAGCATGTATTCAACAGACATCGGGATATTCATTCCTTGACAATTTACAAACATCAGTTACATACGTACAAAGACATAATATATTTCCTATTCTAAGAGATTCCCTGCATTCAGGTATCAGTTCAAGAATGTTGTTGATAGTCGTACATGGTGTGTGTTTGACGGACATGTTTATCATATTATTCCATTCATTTGATATTCCCCTTACAGTGTTCATCTGATTCGATAATTTTGTCAGACGTTTATCAACCATAGTCGCGGTATCATCTGTAGCATGATTATCATCGATAATCTTGTACAGCAAGTTTGATATTTCACGTTTTACACATGATTTAAAGAAATGTTTGGCAATCCAGGAGGTGCAACGGTTCCACATTTTCACACGAGGACAGGTTCAGGGTCTTCAGCATCAAAGAGTTTCCAGTTGTCAACTGCGTTGTATACGATCTGTTCACAGGTTTCATCGACTAGTTTCTGTCTGATAGATGCCAGCTGTTCCACTATGTACATTTCATCTTTGAGCTCAAACAAAATCGTCTCGATAGATCCCTGGATTCTTTCCAGATGTGTTGTAGCACCATACAGACTCAGCGATTGAGCCAGGATAGTTTTTAGCTCCGGTCTGAGAACCCTCAGGCTGATCTCATCAAAACAACCATAAAAATAATATGAAGTAGGTTCGAATAAACACGAATGTCTTGTTTGGGATGGATGGTCTACGGTACATCCAATGCAATCCTTCTTCATTTGCTTATCAATCAGATATTCCAATATGACAGTAACGACTGCTTTAATAATCCTGTGGCCTGTATCACCTAGGCATCCGTCCAGCTCGTTACTGGATGTGACGTCAGGGGTCTCAGCTGCAACAGTAGCAGCGGCAGCAACACAACCACCAACCCCGTAGCTCGCGAGGAAGGCAAGATTGTGAAATCCAAGCTCCATACAAAATTTATTTAGCCATTCGATGCTTTGGTGGGGATATCCATTCATTGCATCTGATAATCCTTTTGTAACGTATCCATCAGCAGAGCCGGAAGGGGAGAATGGTGAGATGATATCCTCATGAGACATGTTGAGTGTTTTGAGACAGAATGGCTGTGTGGGAGGGTATTAATGGTTGTAGAATGGGGGAGGAGCTACAAGAATGCCCCTCCTACTGTCCTGTGTGAAGAGGCGTGGGAACTCTTTGTCGTCTTTTCCCACGCCTCTTCATCACCTGTTGTGGGAGGGTCTAGGGGTGGAGTCTATGTCAGGCTGCTTTGTAGACCTCATAGATGTCAGTCTAACTTTTGGGATGTAAGAGCGTGGACGCGTTTCGCGGAGCTCCTCACGAGGACTTTTGGAATTAAAATCTCTAAAGTTTTGAAGTTTGATATACCTTTGGAGACGGATTAATACCTTTGGATAACCACCTGCTGCTGGATATATCTTTGGATAACCCACTGCTGTTGGATATATCTTTGGATAAAATCTTTGGAGATGGATCTATACCTTTTGGATAAACCGCTGCTGTTGGATATATCGGTAACACTTTACAATACGGGTGCACTAATAACTAATGCACAGATAATACTGAATTAATGTGTAACTAATGATTATCTAAGCTATTCATTAATGATTACCACATTAGGAACTAATTAAGAGTCTGTATGGTTAATGTATTAGTTCATACATGAATTGTTATCAATTAAATATGTAATTGTGAATTAATTCCCTAATAACTCATTTTTGTAACTAATAGCGTTAATTAATATGTTAATTACCAGAATGAGCCAAAGCCTTGTATTTCAACTTCCAGATAATACAGGTACACATAAATACATGATTAATTACTTCATTGTTAGTGCAAATTCATGTGTAAATTACTACAATTACTAAATGACTAGTTAATAATGATGTGCCTCAACAAGTAAAGTCATAACATAATGATACCTTTGCAAATCATTAGCTAATGATTAATTAAAGCAGACAACTGGAAGTTGAAGTGCATAGCTTTGACTAATTGTGGTAATTAACACATTAATTTACACTATTAATTAATAAAATAAGTTATGAAGGAATTAATACACAATGACACATTGAATTAATAGCAATTCATGTATTACTTAATCTATTAATCATATAGACTCTTTATTAGTTGCTGATGCAGTAATAATTAATTAATGGTTTAGTTCTTCATGAGTCATACATTAACTCATGATTATCTGTGTATTACTTAAACATGAATTAATGCATATTAGTGCACCCGTATTGTAAAGTGTTACCGATATATCTTTGGTGATGGATTGAATCTTTAAACTGGATAACTTTTGTTCTTCTTTCAACAACAAAACGTGGATGTAAAAACGTAAGTCAGTTTTTTTTAAATGTATGTATGATAGAAAATAGATCTATTGTTTGGTATAAAATTGTAATACACATTGTTTTAGATGTTTTAATGCTAAAACATTTTGATAACTTTTAGAAATGCAGTTTAAACTTTTTCATTCATGTTTTAACATTTTACAAGTGTATGAACGCTAAAGACATATGTATTTTAATTATATAAATTGTTTTAATACCTTTTAAAGACTATGTAATTGTGAAAAAGTACATCTTTAAATGTGGTCCGTGGGAGAATTTTCCCACGGTCACATGACCTCTCCAGAAGTGGGGGTGGTGGGGGGGGTGGAAAGGGGCGGGGCTAGCGTGGGAATTTTCCCACGGTCCAGGTGGTGAGACCGGAAGTGGGTGGGAGGGGTAAAAAGGGGCGGGGCTTAGCGTGGGATCCGTTTTATTGGGGCAATAAATCACTCAAAAAGTGACATATAGTGCCCTATACTCTCTCTCACCAGAGTTAAATTGTGGTCAGATTTTGTTGGTGGTTGGTGGTTGGTGGTTAGTCACCAACTAACTTTTTGTTATCCTTTCTAGTTTATCACAAAAAAAAAAAGATCAAGTTGTGTACTTGAGCGTTTTGTGATTCTAGTTGGGCCTTTTATCAGCTGTTCTAAATGGAATTGATCTGTAATTACTTTTAACTTTCTCCTCTTTTAACTTGTCTTCCCAGTTAAGATTAAAATCCCCCAAAAGAATTTAAGAATGTCAGTAAGTTCTGTATAAAATTTATCATTGGCAGTTGGAGGTCTATAGAGGCCTATAATAATGAATGACATTTGCTGCGACAAGACGACTTTTAGTGCAACATACTCAAGGGAGATAGCTGGCTTAAAAAACATACGTTCGCATTTGATAGAGTCTTTTACATACATAAGTACCCCGCCCCCTTTTCCCACAGTCCTGTCTCGCCTAAAGCATTGAAAACCATTCATTGTAAATACATTGATGGGAGTAGATTGTTGAAGCCATGTTTCAGATATACACAAGAAGTCCAAGTTTGAATTCGCTAATAAATGAGTCAACTGTTCAGTTTTGGAGATGATACTTCGGATGTTTAGGTGACCACCCAAAAGCCCTCTTGGTTTCCGCTTCGGATCCCAAACGACCATTGCATGATTAACAGTTTGAAAAGTTTTATAAGCGATATGTTTTTTTAACAGCAGGATTGATGTATCCAACATCATTAGGAGCAGAATTTTCAGGCTGACAATTCCCCGTTAGCACCGCCGTTGTACTGGCTAGCTTGTCAAAAACCAGGGCCGAGGCGTCTACTCCAGTTAGGGGGATACTCGGTACGGGTATTCCACAAAAACTCACCACCTCGGGCGTCTTCGTCACAATCGAGGCACAACCATTATGTAGAACAGATGAGTAGATGGCATAGAGTCCAGCCAGGTTGTGATGGTAGGATTTAGTCCGAATGATTGTGACAGTTTGAGTGCAAAAGCCAGTGTTCTCCCGCTTGTGTCTTCCAAGACAGGTAGACTCGTAGTAGTGGAGAACCGACCGTGGTAAACAGCAACAAAGTTATAAACAGCACGTTGTAGATTTTCTGCCAAATTGCGTTTTTTGTTGTGCGAAGGCAGGTGGCATTGTTTTTGTGCCGTCGCCATTTTTGATACATAATCAATTAATTGCCTTCTCAATGAGTTTGGCATTTCTGCAATTCATGAGGGTGAAATGAGAAAAAAAATTCTTTTTTTACCCATAATTCCATATTTTTTCCAAATGTGACCACCAGGGGTTTTGATATTCTCAATACTACTTAAATCAAAAACCCATAATTATAAAATAGTCAGTTCAAAAGAACTACCCAGTGGCACGCAAGCCACCCTAATTAAAGGACGCAGATGGAAGCTGGTGTCAAAAAAAAAAAAAAACATTTATTTATTTCACAATAGTTCCATTACATAAACAATTCTAAAAGACAACTGTAATACTTTATGAAACTTCTCTCAATCAAAACACCAAATGGTTAAGGGTGTGTATGGAGTTCCCCTCCTGAGACGTGTCTGAATACAAAGCACACCACACGTCACTCGTAATAAATAATTTAAGAAGAATACACAGGTAACACAACCCAAATAAATATTTCACGTGATTCACAGCAATATCCCCCCTTCACTTCACGCACATCACTGCAGGCGTTTGTCTCTTTAGAAAACTACATAGTACCCAAGTATTTCAATTAATAGAACCTCACCATACATACATGAGTTGTCAGAGAGTCAAAACAAAGCAAAACAAAAAGAACAAACATACAATGTAGAAGCTCACACCCTCTCTCTCTCTCTCTCCTCACATGCCCCTAGGGCGTTCAGCAAACGATCGGTAGGCAGTTTGTATAGCTAAAACCAAATAGGAAAAACAGTGACTGGACACGCGTCCTATAACAATAATAAAATGTCCTGAAATAGGTTTCTTTTGCAACAACATACAATCAATAGTTATAGGCATGTTCATACCTGAATAGCAAACAAATGTTTGCACAATGCGTCTTCACCACAATCGCACTGCGTTACCGTGACAGAATAGGATGCATCCTCACCACAATCTCAAACTGTGTTACTATGACAGAAGATACAACATCAATATACCAAGCTTTTACGATCATTCACAACATTTCATAATCTAACTGGTACCTGCAACAGTTTTGCCCAGAACAATCGCTTCGTCCACCGGCCAATCTCCAGCCTCAAGCAATAACCACAGCACTGGTTTGAACCATCGATCCTGGTGCTTTCATTCCCCACGCTGTACCGACACACTAAGCTGGAATGCTAGTTTGGCTTGTCGCTCTGTGACTACGTCACACTAAATAGCCGACTGAGCAATGGCGCGCTCTGAGGTGGTGTCTACTGGGTCCTAATGTCTTACCCCTTACACAAATATATGATTTTCTTCCCTTATGTTAAAAAAGATAAATGCTGGAAAATGCAAACTGTTTTACCTTAATGGAAACCCATGTCTCTGCACTGACTGATGGAAAAACCGAAGGGCAGTTGATGCTTTGTTATCTGTTGCAGCTCCAAGGAACATGATCTGAGGTAAATTATTAAATGTTATATTTATGTCAGCAGTGCAGAAACAACCCTGCTCCAACATGCATACCTGGGGCCAGTTGCATAAACTGCTAATACAACCCGATCACACTAAATACGTGTCTATATCACGTAGTGTGTTTATCGTGTTATTTATACGCAAAAATGAGTTTTTACGTACGCATGGGTTGTTAAGGGTAGGTTTAGGAGTGGTGTGGGGTACGTATGTATTATACGTTTGGGTAGAATTAGTGGTGTTGGTTGCGTGTGTATTACACGCAATAAAGTACGTATCAAATGCACGCGAAAACTGTGTATCACATGCACGTAAAAACTCATTTTCGCGTATAAATAACACGATAAACACACTACGTGATATAGACACGTATTTACGTGAGAATAGGCTGGCTAATACTATGTTTATTCAACTGGCCCCTGTAGTTTTCAAATAAGCCTGAATAACTTGATTGGCTGGATCAGGTAAGTCTAATTAGGTTGAATATAAACTGCAGGGTTGTGGCCCTCCAGGAGTTATGCACCCCTGATCTATGTATTCCATCATTCATTTAAAATGTACTTTTAAAGGCAAACAATACATTAGTGAAGAGATTAATAATAATAAAAATACCTTTCTGGAGTACCCATCAATGGCACCAAAAATCACAAGGCCATATCTGGAAAAATATTATATAAATGCATGCATGCATGATGTAACTAGGACTTTGCATTGATTATAAAACCCTATGGCCCTGTGTGTATTTGTATAATGTACATGTAAAAAAAAAATTACAGCCTTGCAATTCAATTAGTTGCTAGATGTATCATGTCTGATGTATGAATCTGACCTTATGAGCTTGTGATTGGTGTCTATGTGAACAAGATGCAGTGGGCCCGGGACAGAATAAGTCCTTCTGACAATGCATCTCAACTGCGTCATTCTTGTAAGTATTCCAGCAGAGTCCACTCGATGCATGGAATCCCACACCCTTGTCCATGGCACACGGTGACCCAGTGCTTGCAACTGTCCTTTCATCATTCTGTGACCTAGGTGTGGACTTTCAGCCTTTCCTGAACTGACAAGGTTGACAAGGTTGTCAAGCTCCTCATCGGAGATTATGGTATACGTATCTCTAACAGAAATTCCAAACTCATTGAGATGGCGATTAATAGTCCTTGTTGACACACCAAGAAGCTGGGCAATAGACTCTATGCAGCGGGGATTGTGACGTATTTCCGACTACTCTCTCTACTGGGCAAGCAGTTTCCGGTTCCGTATTAGATGCTAATCCACGCGCGAAACTTAACGACAAAATTGTAGTTTTTCTTATCTTGGGAGCTTAAATATGGAGAAAAAAGTATTCCGATATCAAAAGCTAATGCGACCTAGCTCGGAACATTGTTGTGTGCCGTTGTTGCTGTTTCGGCAAGATACAACTCGACAGTGATGTAAGGAATGCTCAAAGGTTCATTAGCTTTTTAGTCAATTTTAATTTCGGGGAAGAATATTCAACAGTTATTAATCTATGATCAACAAATTATCGAATATAGTCTGAACCGAGTCCTTACGTACATAAATAACCCACGAGGGGTTATACAGCACACGTCTGATTCGGTTATGTATATAACAATTAAACACAACGAATTTATGATTAATTAGGAATATACATCCTACACAGACCGATGGCTGTTGATCTTTAAAATTACCAAAGCAATTGAAACCCCCTTTCTCAGTCAGCACGTCCGCCGTGCTGTTCGGTTGAAAGTTATCAATAGCTTGTGGCCTATTTTAGCTTAACTTTACTGACACTGTTTAGTGCACTTAACAATATCAGATTGTAGCGTTTAGGATCTTTTATATTAAAGCGGCTTTGTTATGTGGTCAACAACAACAGAGGCAATAAGGTATAACTGAGGTTTTTAATAACAAAACTACACTACTGGTAAAACAAAGATATAGATAAACAAAGTAAACTAAAACAAATAATAAAAGAAATGTAGAAACATAAGGAAAACACAATTGCTAGCACAATTAGACCCTCAGAGACAGCCACAGGATACACACTTTAACGCGTCTAAATTTGAGATGGAACACTTGCATTCAGACCTGTTTTTGTGTAGGAGAGAGCGTGCGGCGTCCTGGAGATGGAAGGCGGACTTCTTTGATACTTCCGAGCGTGGATGTTTCGCGGGAAATTCAAACGTCCTAAAACAGTTCTGTATGCGCAAAGGCAGTCTTATCACCGGGATGCTGGAAGACTGACGAAACACACGTGGGTAACTCGGTCGGAGGACGAGAACCACACGGAGAACAGATTAGCTATACGCAAAATGAAACAAAGACAAACTAAAAACATGAACAAAAGAAAACACACGAAGGTTACATCTGGGAGCAGGATACACAGCGCAAGACTGAGGGAATGAACTGCTGCACGGCTTTTTACCGGGAAGAGTCCACGCCCACTTTGGAACGAACTCTCCAATGATCCTTTCTCGCTTTGGCGGGGTTCCGTGGCCTTTGTTTTGTCGGAACGCCCAACTTTCGGATTTATGGCCGTTATGAATATGGTCAAAAACATTACAGAGATGGAAAAACATAGCAGAGTACATTTTAACGGAACCTCGTTTGTATGGTTAGTTAGACCACGTTGGGAGCTTTCATTTGCTATCATGAAAGACGTGTTTGACGCACATACAAGTGAATATATGCTCTTAGGCTCTTTATACAGGCCCTTAGAGTTTTAACTACACAACTAACAATCTTAACTGGCATGATACACAAAAAGGGATATACCAGAATACAGGAATATATCATATTTCTCTTAGAATCACCCATTTCTCTGGGTTTTCCCTAAGGAATGCATCGGCGCGTGTCCATAGGTGTGTGTGTGTGCGTGTATCCGTGGTTGCGAGCGTGGATATGTGTGTGCGTTTCCATTTCACACATCTGGCTTCGTTCTCTCCGCAGAGATGGGTGTTAAGTGATAGCAATCTGTATGAACAACCTAGGTCCGAATTTTTATGGCCATTTGTGTAAACCATCTCTTATCCTAAAGGTGTCAATAGGCGAGCTCTTATCCAGACCCAGTGTCGCCAGAGGGTGATTTGCCTCGAATGACCAAGGAGAAGATTAAGCTTATTTCAAAAGGAAAACATATACTTGTGATTATACATTTCACGATATTGATATACAGCTTAATAGATGGATCAGATTGGGAGGATTGTAACGATATCAAACATCACACGTCACAGACATAATACTGCAGAGTTACCTCTTAACGCATACGTACAGGCATTTTATAATTCTCTTACACGCATGATGACATTCTTAGGACACGTTTACACATTACAGCTCTCCTACATGTATTTCGACACATCGGATATGTTTTAGTAACAATTTAATATATGAAAAGTCATGTTTCCTGCATGTGTGTTTGTGTGGATGTGTATCGAGCACACGTGGTGAGAGGAGACAATGGAAACATCTGTTTTTCGCTTCTCCCGCCCGATTTCCGCCAGGGGGGAGTAAATCAAGGCCGGTTTGTTGTCTTAAGAGTGAGAATTCGCTGTTTGTAACGATATTCAAGACATTCATCAACATAAATGACCAAGAAGGGCAATCTCGTCGCAGACTTTGAGACGCCTGGTTTGGTTAAGAGAAGTCCGTATCAGTTGACCACATGGTCGTTGGAATGTGGTTAGTTAAGGCTCTTTGTTCTTGCGAGTTAATGATTTAATAAAAGAGAATTAATGATTGTCCGTCCAATCTCTACAGTCCCCCCTTTTCGGGAGATGACGTCTCTGGGGAGACATCGTCTGCCGACAATCATTGCATGGGAAGATGGAAGGTGAATCATGAATTCGGGTAGCAGGTGATTATCAGGGCTGAGGGCTTAACTCAATGAGGTCGCTGGCAGCCTCTAGCGTGTTACTCTCTTTCCGGGGGTTTCGCCGGAAGCCTCCGGACACGGCTTTTGTAAGCCTGACGTTAGATTCTCGCATTTCATTGAGTCGCCGGTACAGGAGGAAAGCCACGCCCAGTGTTAGGATGTGGCCGACTACCATAGAGAGGCACAGCGCCGTGTCGGCGGCGGTCCAGGCTCGGACAACAGGTGAGGCAGTCAGGGTGGGCTGCCGAGACAAAGCTTGTAGTGCGGAGTCGAGAGGAGCGATGTCAATGAGTTGTGACCCCCCTGTCTCAATTTCCAGTTCCAGTTCTGGACCCAGGGTGAAGTTGTGGTCCTTGAAGAAGGAGGGGATTTCTAGTTCTGTTTCGTACTCGTGGCTCGGGAGATGATACAATGCCAGATCATCTACGTGGAGGATGGCCCCTTTAGGTACTTGAATCCACATGCTTTGGTTGAGCAGGCTGACACGGGTGGCGGTGTCATGCTGGTCGTACGTCAGAGTAGCGGTGAGTACTGGAGTATTAACAAGCCACCGGTCACCAATGATCTCTGCTCGTGTTTCTTCCACTTGCATGCGAGGCTTGGCTTCAGCAGGGCATCGGTTGTCGCTGGACATGGCCTGCAACCCACAGATTCCATCAGTGTTATCTCTGAGGAAGGGTTTGCTAGGGCAGAGATAATGAATGTCTTTAGTCAGTGTACACATGTGCAGGTTTGGGGCCAGGTACAGCTGTGGATCGCTGTCGTGGTAGGCTACCACATCTGGGGTTCGGATCTTGACGTGCGTGTTACCTTTCCAAAACCCGACATTGACAATGTCCTTTAGTCTGTAAATTCGGTTTGACTCGATGATGGGTAGATTCAGGAGGAATCCCATTTCTCTCTGCTCTGAGTCGACATAGAGTGGGATGGCGCTGCCCAAAGAGTAGGCCAGGTGTACTTGGAGCGGATCAGCTGGCGTGGTGATGGCGGAAGCCAGCACAGTTTGGACAAGGCTCAAAGGTATGAGGTAGGGTGGGATCCTACCCATGGCCAGGCTGTCAATGGAGGAACTCACTTCTCTCAACATATCCGACATCAGGGCGGTGACCAGCTGTGTTTGGGCAAAGTCATTCTGAAAAACAGTGAACAGCTGTTTCATGGAGTTCACAGTCTGATTCAGCAGGACGCTGTGGGTGTTGAGAACGACTATAGTTCCCCTCAAGGTCCTTCCGACGGTCTGCAGGGAGGCACTCTGCAAGGTGAGCTGCTCTTTTAACTGGGGAATCTCGGTTTGAATTTCAGCCACATGTCGTCTCACGGTGGCTAGGTTAACTGCGTTAACGCTTGACATACCGATGTTGAACAGGGTTCCCACTGCTGCTGCGGCTCCGAGTAGAGCTCCCAGGAACCGTTTGGGGCGGCGGTTGTGTCCGCCTAGTTCCGCTTGGGTGACGGTCATCTTTTCAAGTTGGTTTAGCATGTGCCTGACATAGGCCTCCGTGTGGGCAAGGGAATCCTCTGTCCATCGGGCACCGGCCCAGCTGTACTGGGCTACTGCGCTGGGGTAGTGTGCTCTGTAGACGTTGCAGGGATCGAGTCGGACATACACCTTCTGGGTGTGGGTCCGACAGTTGGTTATCAAGAGACCTGGTTGCTCCCTCAACACGATGCCTGACGCCGGGCCTGTTGCGATGACATCAGGTGGCGGTTGCCCTCTGGTCGACTGAAGGCACAGGATGGCGAACCACAGCAGCATCCTAGTAGAGGTAAAAGGGAGACGTGGAGAGAAAGGGGGAGAGAGAGAGAGAGGCAGTGTGTCAGCGAGAGTTGTCCTTGGTTTGGCAGGACAGTCTTTTCGCTCCTAGGATGGTAATCAGGTTAGTTTGCATTGGCCCTTCCCCGCCTTTCTCTGCCAGCAGCCGAATGTCTTTTAATTTGGTTGCGGTGGACCCATTTGAGCACTGGGTCTTTCTGTCCCCGACTCAATTGGATTCGGTACGCCACCGGAGAAAGTTTATCAACAATTTCGTGCGGTCCTGTCCAATGGGGCAGGAATTTCTTGGACAGCCGATGGGAGGCTGTGTGTGATGGCTGTGCGAAGCTGTAATACCAGACTCTGTCACCCACGGCTAATTCCTGGTGTGACGCTTTCCGGTCATAGTATGCTTTCTGGCCCTCGGCACTTTTTTGAAGCTGTTGTTGGGCGAAAGCAAAGGTTGCTTTCAGATGCCGGTGCAGCTCATCGAGGTACTGGTGAGTGGTGCAGGCTGTGATGAGACTGGAGTCTCCTGGCTGATACAACAGGTGCAGCGGCAGTGTCATCTGTCGTCCCGTCATTAGTTCAAAGGGAGACACCTGAGTTGAGTCTTGTGGAGTGGCCCTGAGGGCCATTAGCACCAGCGGGAGTTTCACATCCCAGTCTTTCTGGTTGGCGGCCACATACTTTTTCAGCATACTGACCACAGTCCTATTCGTCCGTTCAACTTGGCCTGATGAGATCGGATGATGGCTCACGTGTAGTTGAACTTGGACCCCCAGGAGTTTCCAGATCTGCTGCATAATCTCAGCTGTAAAGTGGGTACCTCTGTCTGAGTTGACACTCATTGGCAATCCGAATCTGGAGAAGATGTGGTTCATCAGGAGGTATGCCGTGGTCTGAGAGGTGTCGTTGGGTGCTGGAAGACACTCAACCCATTTTGTAAACTGGCACACGACTGTGAGGAAGTACTTGTTGCCCCTTGTTGACCTGGGCAGAGGCCCTACCCAGTCGATTTGGAGGTCTGACCACGGGAATGTGACTCTCCTGCGTTGTAGCGGAGCTCTGTGGTTTGGATTTGCAGGTTGGAACTGGCAGCAGATTAGGCATTCTTTGACATATTCCGCCACATGTTCTTGCATGCGGGGCCAATATGCCACTTGCTTCAGTGTCTTATAAGTGGCTCTGGTGCCGTGGTGGCCAGCACATGGCGCGTCGTGGGCGTATATTAACATGACCCCCCTTAGGCACTGTGGCACCACAAGCCTTGGCGCTGTGTTGTCATCAGGTGCATACCACAGAATGTTGTCTATCACACGCAACATGTGCTTGATGTCATGCAGGCGTTTGAGACATGAGTCGTCAGCGAGGTCAGACGGTGTGAGTGGGTGGTTGGAGGGGTCAGAGAGGTGGTTTAGAAAAGTCTTTATGGACGTGTCAGAGGCTTGCATGTCCGCTATGTCGTTGTTTGAAATCTGCGGAGTCAGAGTGAGAGGCTGAGAGGTGGGCAGAGCGGCAGGAAGAGTTCGTTTGCTGCGGGTTAGCACTGCCACATCAAAGGCTGGTGGTTGGGCTGGAGGTGACCATAGATTACCGTGCAGTGCGCCAGTCTTGGCAAGGGCATCGGTTTGGTCATTCAGGTCCTTGTCGAGGCCCGGTTGTTTGGAGTGTCCTTTCACCTTCTTCCAGTAGACAATCATGTCGTGTTGTGTAGTCAGGTCATCACATGCTTGAAACAAGTGTTGGTGTTTGACAGGCTTGCCGTTTGAAGTCTTAAAGCCATTTTGTTTCCAACCTGGAAGGTGGCATGTGAAACTTAGTCTGGCATAGTTCGAGTCTGTGCAGATAAGGAGTTCTTTGATGTTATGGGTCGCTGCGATTTGCATAGTTATTAGAATGGCTGCCACCTCAGCATATTGTGACGACTGAGGTCCCAGCTTGAAGTGTTGTGGTTGGCAAGGCAGATCATTTACCCATAACACACCCGCACCTGCTTGGCGGATGCCCTCTTGGTTGAAGGAGCATACATCGACGTAGGCTGTGGGCATACCTTGGCACGTATTGTCGTCGAAGTATCTGTGACATGTCTGTTGTGGTGGTTCTTCCACAGTAGCTGTTGCAGGTGGTGCGTTATCAGAGCAGTTCTGGCAGGCAGCCAGGCCGTTGCCTAGTGCTGACTTGTGGTTCTGAGCATATCTTGCTTCAACGTTGCGTCCCTGGAGGGCCATCAACCACGTGGCGATGCGGGAATTGGTGACCACGCCATCACGTATGCGTTGGCTGTTGAGGAACATGACAGGCTGGTGACAAGTCTCTATGATAACTTTCTGAGCTCCAATATAGTTGGAGAATCTTTGAATGGCCCATACAGTGCAAAACAGTGCTTTTTCACAGTCTGAGAATTTAGTCTCTGGTGGGAGGAGTGTCTTGCTGGCATACGCAACTACTCTTTTGTCTTGATCGTGTCGTTGGTACAGGCCAGCGCTGAGACAGTGGTTGGAGAATCCAGCTTCTAAGTAGAATTCTCTTTGTGGGTCGGGGTATGTCAGACATGGAGCTGTGCACAGGTGACGTTTCAGCTCAGACATGGCATCGTCCTGGACGGTTGTCCAGACGAATGGGCAGTCTTTTTTCAGCAGGGCAGTCAGAGGCTTTGCAATGTCTGAATAGCTTTCGATGAACTGCCGTGAGTAGTTGCACACTCCCAGAAAACTTCTCAGTTCTGAGACGTTGGTGGGTGGTTTGATGTTTTGAACAGCTTGAATGCGGCTGGACTGTGGTTCGATGCCCTGTGACCCGATCAGTAGTCCCACGTAGTTGACCTTGGTTCGACACCATTGTCCTTTGTGGAGGGCAATCTTAGCGCCTGCAGCGGATAACTGGTTCAAAACATAGTCTATTTCTTTCAGGTGATCGGTTACTGTTGTGCTCTTCATCAGCACGTCGTCTACATAGATGATATTTCCTCTCATTCTTGCATCGGGGCATGCTTTGTTTAGGAAGATGTTAAACTCAGCGGGTGAGTTAGCATAGCCGAATGGACACCTGGTGAAAGTGAATTGTCTGTTACCGAACGTGAAAGCTAGCTTGTGCTGGTCTTCTGGATGCACTGGTATGGTCCAGAATCCTGAGGCCACGTCAAGTGTAGAGAAGATGGTGGCCCCCCTGATTCTGGGTATTTCCTGCTCCAGCTGGGTCATGGGCCATCGTGACAGTGGCACCTGTTGATTCAGTTTCCTGTAGTCGATGGTGGGTCGCCACTTGCCGTTTGGTTTGATTACCGGCCAGATAGGGGCAGAATAGGTGCTGTTGCATGGGCGAATTACACCTTTTTAAGCATAGAGTCAATGATTTCTTGCACTGGTTCGTGTGAGGCGATGGGGATCTTGTACTGCCTGATGAAGGTGGGAGGAGCCTTAGGGTGCGTTGGGATGCGCACGGTGTGCAGGTGGGTGAGACCACAATCTAAAGAGTCTTTGGCAAATGACGCTTTGAATTTGTAAAGGACTTGTCTGAGTCTTTGTAGATCTGCGTCCTCTTTGATTGCATCGGCGTCTTTTAAAATTTGCTGAACTTGGGACTCAAATCCAGGATATGGCTCCTCTGTGGGTGAGTCGCCTGTTGTGTTTGCAGGCGTAGGTGCAGCTGTTTCATCAGTCTCATATGCAGGTTCTTTGGAAACTGTGTATACGGCAAGGTGTTGGTCCTCCGTCAGTTCCGTTCTGCATACTTGATCTTTGTTCATCGGCATGACTGAGGCGATGGAGATGGTTTTGAAGGGCGCTGTGCGTAGTGTGTCGTCTGTGTACCCTTCGGGTGTCATTGAAGCTGGAATGGGCCCAATGACTGGCAAAGTCAGTTCAAAATCAGGAAAGTCATGGCTCACTAGCCATCCTAGCCGATAGGCTTTTGGAATTGTGATGTCCACTGCTATGCAGTTGTTGAAAAGGATGTAGACTGCCCGAGATGATACTTCAGTGAGGGGTGTGGCCTCAAGTGTGAGGCCAAGTTCAACACATTCGGGTGAAGGTTGAAAGAAACCCAGTGTGTTGTTAAGATTTTGGCCTCGTCGTATGTTGAGCCTTACAGTGACCCCTTTGGTGTAAGCAGGTACCACAGTTTCCTGTTCGCTGATTAGGGTGCAAACCTCTGGAATGGTTTGGCCTGACAGAAGATTGTCAGTGTGTGTATGAACAACAGCTGGCTGTAAAGTCAGTGGGGCCCACAGTACCTCATTAATAAAATCCACATGAGCCTGGAGGCGAATCAGAACGTCTGCTCCAATGTAGACATCGTGGGGCAGGTCCGGAAGGACCAAGAAGTAATGGGTCAGGCACCGCTGGTTCCAGTTCAAGTTCAAAGCGCAGATACCTTTTGCCGTCACCAGGTTTGGTGGGCATGAGTTCAGAAGGAAACGTGTGCGCTTGCTTGCATAAGGAAGGTCTGGTGTGACTTTAATTAGCTCGTTGAAAAGTGATAGGCTTATGGCAGAGTTGTCTGCACATATTGCGAGTACAATGTCTGTAGTGGTGATACCATTCAGCTGCAAGTTGTCGTTGACCTTGGGACAGAAAGGCTCAGAGTCTTTGGTAAGTTGAAACGTGCAGAGTAACGAACTTGAATCTCGCTCAGGTGCTGAGTCTGTATCCCCGTGGCTGGTGGCGAAAGTTCCCGTGACCTTGGTGGCCTGACAGCCTGGCTCCGTTGACCTGGGTGGCTGACAGGGGTGAGGTTCTCGCACTTGAGCCCAAATTTTCAGCTGTCTGAAGTCCAGCAGGGGCTCGAAGCGGTCTAGCAGATCTTTGCCGATAAGGAGGGGATACGTGTCCACCGGTGAGATGTATATCGGGTGGATCAAAGTCATGGGGCCAATTGTTAGTTGAATGGGAGCTATTTGTTCAAGCCGGATGTCAGTTTGGCTGTATGATTGCACATTCAACCCACAAGTCTGAGATTTTAAAGTTCTGTTCTGCCTGTTAGCTTCAAATCTGAGTCTTTCAAAGAGTTCGGCTGATATCAAAGTGAGGTCCGATCCGGTGTCCACCAGAGCCTCGAGTTTCACTTCACTTTCCAGTGTGATAGAAAGATAAAGCTTGCGTGCTAGCCCTTTTTCGACCAGGTTCCCCAGGAGTTTTAGTGTCGGGGCTTGTGTGGTGACCGATAAACAGTCAGGGTCAGTGTCTTGGGATTCGTTGCAGAGACACACAACCAAAACAGCACTTTCTGGTATCTCAGGGGTTTGCTCGCTGGTGTGATGGGTTGGGTTGTCCGCTTCTGGATGTGCGGTTGTCAACAGCACTGAGTGGGTGTCATTATTACTTTGTGTTGTGACAGCTGGCTCTGTGGCCTGTGTCAGGAGAACAGTGTTCGGGGTGCTTGGTTCAGTAGGAGGGCTGTCAGGAAGGGTCTTAGTCCTTACCCTTAGTCACGAGGAACCAGGCTTGTCCTCTTTGTCAGTTTTCTTGTGAAGAAGCTCTTTCAGGATTTTCAGGATCTCTGCGGTCTCTGCCGTGGACTCACTGTTTTCTTTGGCGGCAGGCTCGGATTTGGACTTGAACTTGCTTGGGGCCTGCCGAGAGGGGTTTCGCTGCGGGCTGCCTGGACTAGGCGTTCTCGTCGCTGGAGTTCGGCTCCGTCTGGGCCGTCGGCTGGCTTCCCACGTGGCTCCCCCCTTTTGGTTGTGGGGGGGCCGTGGGTTGCCGTATGGTCTTTCAGAGCGCCCGCTCTGGTGCTTAGGACGAGCGCCGTCGCGGTTGCGTTGCCCTCTGCTGGCTTGAAACGGTCTTGACTCGTTATTAGAAAGTCTGTTAGTGTGGTGTTGTTGGGCGCCCTCTAGGGCCAGCTCTGGGTGCTGATTGGTGATAGGGCAGATAGAGGGAGTTTTTACAGTCTTTTCAGAAACAATTTTCTGTTTGATGAACGCCTTGTGGGCTAAGTCTCTCAGTTGTTGGGTAGTCATGGTGCGAGGACAGGCCAGGACCCCTAAGTGATGGCTCACAGTGGGATGCAGGTTTCGGAGAAACAAAGTTCGGAAGTTAAAGTCTTCCTCCATCCCCGGATCATTCCGGGCACCGAAGTAGGCTTGTCGGATGCGATTATAAAAAGCCTGGGGAGTTTCCAGTCGTGCCTGCTTGAGGTTCATCGCGGTGATGAGTCCTTGATCTGTTTCTGGATCAGAAAATTCCCTGATGAACGCCTGTCGCAGTTGCTGGTAGTCCGACTTGACAGTATCTGGTTGGCGATCCAGAAAACTGCGTACGTCCCGGCTAGACGTAATTCGAAGCAGGTATAATCTGTCCCAAGGGGTCACATGGGGAACAGTGTACAAGTGGAAGTCAATGTCTTTCAGGTAGGCATGCACATCGTGGCCTCCTGCAGGGTTTGGGGTGAAGGTAGGAATGTTCCTGGCCAGCTTGTCAAGTTCTTTAAGCGCCATGCCGTAGTAAGTGGCAGGGGTTTGCTGGGAAGCCCCTCCTTTTCCTGAGGGCGAGGGCTCTTGTAGGCTGTCCGTTGATGTCTGGGACGGTGGACGTTCGTTTCCCTTCACAGTTCTTTGTTCTTGGCTGAAGTGTGCGGACTGACCGGTCAGGGGAAACTTTGTAGTGTGCGTCTCCCTTTCCCGGTCACTCTGCAGTTTATAGGAGTGTTTTAACTCACGGTGGACCAAGTCAAGCTCATTTTTATAAAGGTCTCTTTGCTGTATAAGTTCATTGATTTCAGCTCTGGCCGCTTTTAAATGTTTCTCACAGGCTTTGGTCTTTGCGTCTCTTTCTTTTAGTTCAGCCTCTGCTCTTGCAAGCAGAGCGTCACCTTGATGCAGTTTTTCGGTGAGTGTCTCTCTGGCTTTTCTTTCTTTCAGTTCCTTTTGGTTGGTGTCTAGACGAAGGCTTTCCAGAGCATTTTGAAGTTTTTCTACTTCCTTCTGTAGCTCTGGGTCCGTTTCCTCGTCGTCGTCCTCCTCGTTCTCGAGTAGTAGCTGATCAAGCCGACTCTGGGTTTCTGCTTGGTCGCGCCGGGCCTCCTCCGCTTGGAGTCGCAGAGTTGCCGTCTCCTGTTCCAGGTCGATGGCATTTCTTTCGTGAAGGCGGGCTTGTGCGACGAGCGTGTGGGCCAGGTTTCCCACGATTCGGGCCCATTCTTTGTGGTTGTAGCTCTGAGTTGGGTCATGCCTCATCAGCAGGTCCAGGTCTGCGTCCAGCTGCGCCTGGTTCCGGGGCTCGGAGTCGCCGGTATCCTTGGGCAGGAAGGTGGCTGTCATGGCACTCAACCATGTCTCGAGGCTGTCCCAGTGGGCTGCTGGGCTGGGAGACCGGGACATGCTGGTTTACTGTAGGGCGAAACGGAGCACAACACACACAAACACAAACAGACCAAATGCAGGTTCGATCTATAATTTATGCGCTATACCTTTAATACGGCGATGCCGTTTACAGGAATTTCGACTAACTGATGCAGACAGTTAGGCAGTTTAGGCAGGGACAAATTGTTTAGGTCAGCGCAGGGCCGAAATAAAGATTTTGACAGGGCCGGAGCCTAGTAGGTCACGGTTAACGCTAATGGCTCGGTTGTCAATCTGTTATTTAGCTTTCCGGGGGTGTCTCTGTGGGCTTTGTCTCTGGGTGATCTGAAAGGCACAGTTCACACAGAATAGAGAGAATTAACAGAAGAATAGCAGGATAAACTTAAAGTAAGGTTAGACAATAGAAACGAATGGGTCTGCAGAGCCAGAGTGAAATAATAGCACAGAAAGTGTTAATCTGTTACTAAAAGGGCTGGACACGACTATGTGTGGTTTTCTGAGAAAAGGATGGCCACAGTTAAATGTCACGGGAGAATCTAATATTCTTGTGGCTTATACTAAGTGGATGACTTTTCCTTCTTTACCTTATTTCAGCTTGCCTGTGGTGATCCGAAATCACACCGGCCGGAGCCAGCGTCGAGGTCAGTCTTTTCGTTGCCCCAAACACGTAACCGAGGTGTCCGCGGGCCTTTCCTGTGCATCAACCACGGTGCGCCCACTCAAACAATTTCGACTTTAAACACAACCGGCACTACCGAGGAGATAACCTGCTTACGACACTGCAAAGAGAACTGTTCCCCAGAACCCTCGTTACGAGTGGTCCCGATTTAGACCCTGGTTTGAGTAATAGGTCCGAAATTGCCTTGTGTCGCTTTAGCGTGGTTAACTTCCCCTTTATGGAAGTGCCAAATTGCTGATGTCTTATTGCGTGCCGCACCGATGGAAAGAGACAGGAAGGTCCGAGACTCACCCACAGCAGGTGCTGGTAACGCCGGCCAGACGACCCCGCCCGCTGGAAACAAACCAGGGATGACGGTCAAATCACCACAGCGCAAGAGAGTTCTACCTGTAAATACCAAATGAGATAGAGAAAAGTGACTTTACAATTACTTAAAGCTTACTTTGTCTGAACCCAATTGAGTATCTGTGTGTGTAGAACATACAAAGCTTTGCTAACTAATGGGAGAGAAGAAAAACAGAAAGGGAATTATGACAATGTTGGTAATTATCAGAATAACCTGAGGAGAGGGGTCAGTGAGTAAGGCAGGGTAAACACAGGAGTACGTAAGCTGTAGTGGCGGGTTTGGGCCAAAAAGGGCGTACTTTCCAGTGGTTAGCCTGTAGAGAAGACAACTTAATTGAAATTGCAAGTCAACTGGTTTAAATTCAATTCGGGTAAGCGTATACAGAGAGGTTGAATAACACCTAAGATAGTGCGGGTGTATTTGTGATTAAAAAACAAAATCACTAAGAGACAGAAGGAAAGAAAGAGGGGAAAAAAAAAGTATAATAATTTTTTTTTTTTTTTTTGAAAAAAAAAATTATAAAAAAAAAATTAATAAAAGTTATCAATTTATTAAAAACAAATTAACAAACTTATTAATTTATTGAAAAGGGGAAAATTAAAAGATTAATAAGACTTATTGATTTATCTAAGGGAAAATCAATTAACTTATCTGGAGAGAAAATGAGATTAAGTAGAATTATTCATAACCCAATTCATAAAATTGAGTGGGAATTTAATTCAAATTTTTTCAAAGTTGTTCTTCAAATCAAATCTGGATGAGATTACGAAAATTAACGGATGGGATTACTTCTAATGCTAATCACGATCGCTGTAAGGTATCAGTGACAGCCTAGAACAAACCCAACTGAAAAACAGACTGAAATCTCAAACAGAATGCAAAAACCACCAGAAACTGACTCAGCGTTGGAGGCCCGGAAGAGGGCGTCACTTCAACTGTGAAGAATTAGAAATGACTGGAAAAGAAAATTCAGGAAAGCATGACCTATCTGTTGGCGTCCACACAGTGGCGCTTTCGCGCTCAAGTCGATGAAGAGGGTGTGGCGGTAATTTGAGACTGAGGCGCTAGGCTGCGCTCTAGTGTTCAGCAACAGAATCACAACCAACCTGCTTCAATTGTACCTTAGGTGGGACGCGCAGAATCTGAACTGTACACAATTTAAATCCAGGCGGATTTTTACGGTGCTATGTTTCACGGGTTCGTGAGGCAGAATTATTGCACTACACTTACACGTAAACTGTACCAACAGGAATTGACGTCTGTGGTTTTACTCCAAACACATTTATCATTTAGCACTTAATGATTTACATGTTCTGTTTTAACATTTGGTTAGCTAAATCAAAGTTGAAAAACAGGAGTTTTCGTTAATCTAACGACTATCATATGATATCAGGCCTTGTTAGGTTGAATAACAGGAGCTTCGCTGTATTCAAATCCTCTATCGCTTCTGCTCAGAAGATTCTCGTTCTGAAAGCAGGCTGGTTAAAAGCAAATATCTTAACATGTAAACGTCTTTACAGAGGTAATACTTCTTTTTCTTACGAACTACAGTTTACTTTCAACACTTAACAGTGAATATCAGTATTATGAACTGCAATTTATTTTAGCAATTACCACGACTAAACGTTTAGACGAATTTAGCAGTTTGTAATGTGCTCGGCTGAAGCTCAGCTTTCAACGTGCGTCGGCGCGCTTGTATCTTACTCAAACACAACAAAATACACAAAATTGACACTGCATTAATTGCTCACACAACAAAGCTTAAAATATTCCCAATAATTCTCCACCACTTAATATGTAAGGAATGCTCAAAGGTTCATAAGCTTTTTAGTCAATTTTAATTTCGGGGAAGAATATTCAACAGTTATTAATCTATGATCAACAAATTATCGAATATAGTCTGAACCGAGTCCTTACGTACATAAATAACCCACGAGGGGTTATACAGCACACGTCTGATTCGGTTATGTATATAACAATTAAACACAACGAATTTATGATTAATTAGGAATATACATCCTACACAGACCGATGGCTGTTGATCTTTAAAATTACCAAAGCAATTGAAACCCCCTTTCTCAGTCAGCACGTCCGCCGTGCTGTTCGGTTGAAAGTTATCAATAGCTTGTGGCCTATTTTAGCTTAACTTTACTGACACTGTTTAGTGCACTTAACAATATCAGATTGTAGCGTTTAGGATCTTTTATATTAAAGCGGCTTTGTTATGTGGTCAACAACAACAGAGGCAATAAGGTATAACTGAGGTTTTTAATAACAAAACTACACTACTGGTAAAACAAAGATATAGATAAACAAAGTAAACTAAAACAAATAATAAAAGAAATGTAGAAACATAAGGAAAACACAATTGCTAGCACAATTAGACCCTCAGAGACAGCCACAGGATACACACTTTAACGCGTCTAAATTTGAGATGGAACTCTTGCATTCAGACCTGTTGTGGTGTAGAAGAGAGCTTGCGGCGTCCTGGAGATGGAAGGCGGACTTCTTTGATACTTCCGAGCGTGGATGTTTCGCGGGAAATTCAAACGTCCTAAAACAGTTCTGTATGCGCAAAGGCAGTCTTATCACCGGGATGCTGGAAGACTGACGAAACACACGTGGGTAACTCGGTCGGAGGACGAGAACCACACGGAGAACAGATTAGCTATACGCAAAATGAAACAAAGACAAACTAAAAACATGAACAAAAGAAAACACACGAAGGTTACATCTGGGAGCAGGATACACAGCGCAAGACTGAGGGAATGAACTGCTGCACGGCTTTTTACCGGGAAGAGTCCACGCCCACTTTGGAACGAACTCTCCAATGATCCTTTCTCGCTTTGGCGGGGTTCCGTGGCCTTTGTTTTGTCGGAACGCCCAACTTTCGGATTTATGGCCGTTATGAATATGGTCAAAAACATTACAGAGATGGAAAAACATAGCAGAGTACATTTTAACGGAACCTCGTTTGTATGGTTAGTTAGACCACGTTGGGAGCTTTCATTTGCTATCATGAAAGACGTGTTTGACGCACATACAAGTGAATATATGCTCTTAGGCTCTTTATACAGGCCCTTAGAGTTTTAACTACACAACTAACAATCTTAACTGGCATGATACACAAAAAGGGATATACCAGAATACAGGAATATATCATATTTCTCTTAGAATCACCCATTTCTCTGGGTTTTCCCTAAGGAATGCATCGGCGCGTGTCCATAGGTGTGTGTGTGTGCGTGTATCCGTGGTTGCGAGCGTGGATATGTGTGTGCGTTTCCATTTCACACATCTGGCTTCGTTCTCTCCGCAGAGATGGGTGTTAAGTGATAGCAATCTGTATGAACAACCTAGGTCCGAATTTTTATGGCCATTTGTGTAAACCATCTCTTATCCTAAAGGTGTCAATAGGCGAGCTCTTATCCAGACCCAGTGTCGCCAGAGGGTGATTTGCCTCGAATGACCAAGGAGAAGATTAAGCTTATTTCAAAAGGAAAACATATACTTGTGATTATACATTTCACGATATTGATATACAGCTTAATAGATGGATCAGATTGGGAGGATTGTAACGATATCAAACATCACACGTCACAGACATAATACTGCAGAGTTACCTCTTAACGCATACGTACAGGCATTTTATAATTCTCTTACACGCATGATGACATTCTTAGGACACGTTTACACATTACAGCTCTCCTACATGTATTTCGACACATCGGATATGTTTTAGTAACAATTTAATATATGAAAAGTCATGTTTCCTGCATGTGTGTTTGTGTGGATGTGTATCGAGCACACGTGGTGAGAGGAGACAATGGAAACATCTGTTTTTCGCTTCTCCCGCCCGATTTCCGCCAGGGGGGAGTAAATCAAGGCCGGTTTGTTGTCTTAAGAGTGAGAATTCGCTGTTTGTAACGATATTCAAGACATTCATCAACATAAATGACCAAGAAGGGCAATCTCGTCGCAGACTTTGAGACGCCTGGTTTGGTTAAGAGAAGTCCGTATCAGTTGACCACATGGTCGTTGGAATGTGGTTAGTTAAGGCTCTTTGTTCTTGCGAGTTAATGATTTAATAAAAGAGAATTAATGATTGTCCGTCCAATCTCTACAGTGAGTTTTCATTCATTTCCCGTTGAAGAGGATCTCCGAAGGAAATGGATCGTTAAGATTAGGAGGGATGACTTCCAAGTCAATAAAAACACAAAGGTGTGCAGCGTTCATTTCAGACCTGATGACTTTATGGAAGGGACTAGTCTTAGACGTCTGAAAAAAGGTGTTTTCCCTACACTGTTTGAGTGGAACCGTTACCAAGTGCAGCCGCCGAGGTCGAGTGTTTGGGAACGGCGGGAGAGACCGCTGCCCCCTGATCCTGACTCGGACGTAGAGCTAGATATGGATTTTGAGGTGGAGAGGACTGGACACGATTATTGTTCAGTTCCCGAAGCTGCAGCTGTGGACATGGTTTTACATGAAAATGAGGAGTTGAAAAGAAAGATAGAAGATATACAGAAGCAGTTGGACCAGACTAAGATCATATGTCGCTTTGGTCTCCAGAGATTTGCTGGGTCCGATGAAGACATACGCTTTTATACAAGGTAAGATTAGGCTATATTGCCTCCAAAGTCACCAAGGAGGCTGGAAACACTCGGGCACTTCCTGCAATAGACGAGTTCTTTCTGTTCATGGTGCATCTTGCTTTGGGCCTCAAGCAAAAGGACCTTGGTCATCGGTTCCATGTACATCAGACCACAGTGAGCCGCACCATAACAACCTGGGCCAACTTCCTGTACTCTGTTCTGGGGTCAGTGTGCATTTGGATGCCGAAAGAGAGAGTACGAGCCCATCTGCCAGAGGAATTTCATCATTTTCGAGACACCCAGGTTTTCCTCGATTGTACTGAGATCCGCTGCCAAACACCTTCCTCTTTGCTATTACAAAGTGAGGTTTTTTCAAACTATAAGTCTCACTGCACCTTCAAGGCTTTAATAGGAATGGCACCTCATGGTGCTATAACATTTGTGTCTGGACTCTATGCAGGGTCTATTAGTGACCGGGAGTTGTTCAAACAGTCAGGGATCATTAACCTTCTTACTCCTGACATGGCCATCATGGTGGATAAGGGCTTCTTAATTGATAGCCTAGTGCCGTGCAAAATCCACCGGCCTGTTTTCCTTACCAAGGGAAAACAAATGTTAGCTCATGAAGTGACACACACTCAGTCTGTAGCCAGGCTCAGGGTACATGTTGAACGTCTTATCCAATGCAAATACTATGGATTTCACACTCAGTTTTGTCTGTTGGTCAGATTTATGAATACAGAACAAAGACAGTGTTTCCTTATACATGTTTTATTATAATTTCCTAATACATAACACTATATGCATATAATAACTAAAATTCAAAATATATAGTATATATACATGTGTATTGTATAAATAGTGTGCATGTATGTATAAATATATATTGTGTAGCCTATATTGTGTGTATATATGTAATTATTTTTTTGTGTAAATAACAAATGAGAATACTACAATGTAAAAGCTGTATGTAATCATTTCAATATAATTGAATGGACCACCAGTGTTATGTGGCCACACTGTTACACTTAACAGTCATTAAATAAAGCAACAATTGTAGAAATTGGAAAAAAACTTCTGTTTATCTGAAATCATTTAAACATGCAAACACTTCAGTAGGTAGTGGTAAAAGAAAAACAGATCTGCTCGGTCTCTAATGGTGCGCATTACATCAACATTTTTGTAAATGCGCTCAACAAGCATGTCCTCCTGCGCACACACAACAAAATCACACCACTCAAAACCTGTTAGGAGGATCTGACCTTGCACTTGCCAGTAATACTTGTGCTGCCTCCTAAGATGCAAAGAACCATCTGACATTTTGAGGTAGGGACAGTCAACATAACTCTGGATGTTAGGGCATTTTATTTCCAGCAGGCCAAATGGTGGGTTGTCAGAAGGATCAAAAACGACTCCATCGGGAGAGCATCCCAGCCATGGAGCATCAGGGTGTATGATGAACCCACAGGGTGAATAATTCACATTTTTTAAATTGCAGTACTCGGTCACGGCAACTGGCTCCATATCGATTCCTCTCCTCATGTCCTTCGTCATGACAGTCCCCCTCAAAATTCTGTGTGCCAGATTGTCAGCTGATGTATGACAGCGAACATGGCATGCCTCGTGAAAGCGTGTAGATGTGACTCGCATCTTCTCAGCCGATGCCATTCCTGGCATGAGCTCTGCTCCCGTGTTGCAGCTTCAACCCTGTGAGCCATTTCGAATGACACCTGTAGTGACTTCATATATACTACATGCTCCTCCTCTGATAAAACACAGACACATGTGGTTGGCTCAACCCTATAGCTTTGGATTGGAATGGAAGGTTGGGCAGGGGCGTCTGGGATGTTGATGATTTCCCGCATTTCTGGTGGTTTTAGCTGAAATGACAGCACACTCCCTTCCTGGACAGCCCCAAAAGCTGACTGAACTATTGGGACTTCTGCTGACATGCCCATGGTGGTCACCAGAGGTGCAAGTAAACGAGGAAAGTCCTTGTATACCTCTGCCACTCTCAATGTGGCAAGATCTGACATTTCCCCGTCCAGTGCTTTGTAGAGAGAACTTCTGAAAATGTTGAAGTAAAAAAAACACAAAAAAAACAACTGCACCATTACATATTAACCACATAAACTAAAGGTAATATAATCTCACCTCACACAAACAGCGGTAGAATTTTGCGGTTTGCGGACCTCCATGTCTCCCACCGGACCTGGCCTAACACCCTGACAGTAGAGACACATTTTGACATGCCATCACAATAACTACATTATTTTATTCATATTAAGTATTTATTCATATATTAAATATAATAATGAATAAAATCATTAGTTAAACAAATATATTATATTAAATTAATATATTAATAAATATTAATACAATTGTGACGACCTGTATAAACAGTAGACAGAGACTGAGCCATATACATTTAGATAATGTTAATTATCAGCTGATATGGGCAACTTATTAGCAGGCCTAACCGTTACCCTAACATTGACCCTAGTCACCCTACTCTTAATTCGTGCGGCTTTTCACTTTTCCTCATGGATCTATGACAGACTGCCCTCACGCTGACCTCTCCTGTCACCTTGTTTTTCATTGACACTGTTAGGGAGAAAGATGAACATACATTTTGAAACTGGGATTACACTCGTTCTTACAGTGTGCTGGTCTGTATGTGTGAACGTTATGTGTATGCGCGTGCGCTGGTCTGTCTGTTTTAATATAGTAGAGTACATTAGCTACTTACCCTCGTAGTTGTCGATATAGCTGCCGATGTACATTTTAAATCCCTTTTCCCACTTGCTGTTGGGAGCGGCACATGATTTTTTTACCAGTCGGTCTACATCATTCACCGTCAGACGAGGTAAGTCCTGAAGACAACGACTATAAAAGAGCGCCATATCTGTCCGTGTATAAACAGGAAGTTGATAGCCTAGTACAAGCGAACCCGGAACTGTGACGTGCATAGAGCCTATACATGGAACAGACAGCTCATACTCACAAGATTCTGAAGATGCTCTCTGGAAATAAGAAACTTTGGAGGTCCCTTCACTCCAAATTGCACTTCAAGGGCAGTTATGGGTACACTGTTATTTTCCACTTGCCTTTCCACTGAGTTTTTTTAAGTTGGATAGTTCATTAAGGAGTCCGACTGGGATTGTAATTTGGTTATGGATGGATGTAATGAAAAGAAGTTCGTGACTGCATATAAATTGCAAGTAATCTAAGTCCAGCGGCTGGCGACTCACTGCACACTGGAGTTTGGAGAGCAGTCTCTCCATTACCATTCGCCCCAATTCAACCCTGGTGGCATCATTGTGCTTACCGATCTACAAAATAACAGTGTCTTCAATTAGTTATTAAATGTAACATTATATGTGGCGATACACGGCGGGATTGAAGATTGACAGCTAGTGACTATGCCAACCTGTAATCTTGCCATGGACAATACTAAATTAAATATTCTATTAAGGCAACACAGTGAATGGGCGGGAGACGAGGATACAGAAAAATATACATTTTATTAAAGATAAAACGAGACTTTACAAAAGCTCAAAGAACAACCCATAAATAAGAGTTAATGTAGATAACAACAATTAGCCTGCACCATTTAATAAAATACACAGAGCGACCTGAGTAGTCAGCGGCATCTGAGTTCAGGATAAAGGAGCTGAGGCGTGACAGCAGGGAATAAAGGGCACAATAAGGCCTCCATGGCAAGTCACCATTCCCGTACACCTGGGCATCAACACTCACGCGCATGCGCACACACACACACACCACTCATGATGACACAGCACTCGTGATGAAAAGACCACCATAGCAATTAAACTTTGGCAAACGCTGTTAATACTAATCGGATGTAGCTTTTAAAAAAACAACCACACTTTAATGTTAGTGAAATAAAGGGAAACAATCAACTGTACATACCTGGAATGCACTTGTATGTCTCTGCTCTGCCATGGTGATGAACTATTGCGATCTGTGTCTCCTGCTGATGACGTGATTCGCAGGGTTTCTTGACTCCACCCCCACGTCAAAACAGGCCATGAAGAGGAGCGCAGAGAAAAGTGGAGCAAAGGAAAAACGGTATTGCGAGCACACACTCGACTGAAACACAGAATAAAAGCAACGTTGCAACTAATTTAGTAGGTGTGACTATGGTAAATATGTTGCAGAGATAAAATAGGATTACAGCGGTCATTGATTATTTTGCAATTAATTATATCTATCGTTTTGCAGTACTTTATTTTATTTTGCAAATCTTTATTTTTGTTTGCAAAACTTATTTTGTCCTCAATACTTTTTTTCACCTTTGCCATTCTTTATTTTTGTGAGCAAAAAATATTTTTTTTGCTCAATACTTTATTTTTGATTTGCAAAACTTTATTTTTGATTTGCAAAACTTTATTTTCTTTTGCGATACTTTATTCTTTTCAAAACTATGTGGCATTATATTGACTCCATACATTACACAAGCTTGTAACGGACAAAACGTGACTTGTTGTATACATAGTTCCTACATGACGTCACAACATTCGGGCATTTGCCGAGCCGGCGCCATTTCTGAAGGGCAGAACATTAGGCTGAAACGAGTTAATTTCATGATAAAAAGTTAAAGCGGTCATCTCCTGCTGGGTCAATGGATGTTCAAATCGTGCCGGAGGTTCAGTTAAATTTGGATTTTATAGTATACCCGTCATTAGACTTCATGAATGTGAGTTTTTGTCAGAACAACGACAAAAACGACTTATATAAGAAATATAAGTTAACACTTTGCAGTTTGAATGATGTCCTGTATGACAAGGTATTAAAAACATACAAAAACAACATTGTTTCCACTGTTCGATCGCGCCCGCGCCTCTCTCTCTCTCTCTCACACACACACACACACACACACACACACACAGACATAGACAGACACACACACATTCCAGCATTGCAATCTCAGATTATGTCCCTAAAGAACCCACGTATAAAGTAGTTCCGCATGACATTAATTAATTTGCACGCAAGTTTTATTTATTTTTATACCGTGTACATATTCATGCACGAACCGTGACACCCGTACCGTTTCGGTTCAATACGAATACATGATAGTATCTGAGGCAAAGCTGCATAATCACTGCTCAGTACGGATCCACACCATTTATGACTGAAATTTTCGCATTGTACCTCTCTCTGTCTAGAGATCTCTGTTTAGATCGGTAAGATTTTTTATGTTTTTAAAAGAAGTTTCTTCTGCTCACCAAGGCTGCAATTATTTGATAAAAAATACCAAAAAAAATGAAATGAAATGTTGTGAAATATTATTACAATTTAAAACAGCTGTTTTCTATGTGAATATACAGTAAAGTGTTATTTATTCCTGTGATCAAAGCTGAATTTATCATCATCATTACTCCAGTCTTCAGTGTCACATGATCCTTCAGAAATCAGGATAATATGATGATTTGATGCTCAAAAAACATTCATTATTATTTTCAATGTTGAAAACAGTTTGAGGTGAATAGATTTGATGAATAGAAAGTTCAAAAGAACAGCGTTTATTTAAAATAGAATATTTTCTAACATTATAAATGTCTTTACTGTAACTTTTGATAAGTTTAACTAATCCTTGATGAATAAAAGTATTGATTTATTATATTTCTTTCCCCCCAAAATAAAATTTAAATTTAAATCTCTGTCACTTTGTCTCTTTATGATTTTCTTAACTTTATAAACAGAAAGAAATATTCTAAATTTGCTTGTAAACCTTTGTAAACACAGCAGCTTATGCCCTCAAAGATGGCGTCTCCAGGGAGGTCACGTGACATTCATTGGCCTGTGGGAACTATGTATTATTATATTTTATTGTTGCTGGTGCACTAGTGTGATGTATTTGGGTCACATGTATTAACAACAGGAGCAGCTTGAGGGCGTTATTGCCGGGTGGTAACCGGGTATATAAACTCACCTACCATAGAGGAAGTCAGTGTAAAGGGTAGTGGTTTATGTATAGTGTGCCAAGTCAGAGAAGATGTTAATCATGTACTTTTTACTTGTGATAAGTATAATGATAATAGAATAATCTGTCAGGAAATGGAAGGGGAGAACTCTATTCATGAAATTCTGGAAGAAAAGGGCATGACAAGGGAGAGACTTAAATTAATACTGGTTTAATGGAAATAGTATAATTGCCCTTGGGGTTTTTATTTTAATTTTTTTTAATTAAGTAATATAATCCTAGACTCTAAGACGTTCATGGTATTACACATTCCTGTACAGTTGGTGGCGGTATACTACAAAATAGTCATCTGCCAAGAAACAAAAGAAGGAGGAAGTCAGTTCGTTTGGCAGAGGGAAATCCAATGTTTGGTTGAACATGCTGGCTTGTCTATAGTCCTTTGTTGAGAGCTCTGAGTTTCTGCTCAACTGTGAATATGGATGATTTATATTCTTGATGTTGTATTTATTTCTTAAGATCACTGATGTTAGCTATGTGCTTTCTTTCTAGAAAGGACTTTTTATTCACATGTTCTGTTGTGAACACTGATTGAAGAAAGAGACATGTCAGAACACCTCCAGGACCCAGAAAACACCTCGGACCCCAGAGGGTTAACACAACATAAATTAACATTGGAACGCACACTTTGTAATTGTTTGTAAATCTTTAACAGAAATGAGCCTTTTCACGTGTGGATACAGTTCATGTTTGTTAATGTATGTTTTCATAAGTTGCTATAATATTTTGTATTTTTTAGCCCTTACTGCATAATCATAATTTGATAAACTTTAAATAAAACTTAAAGTGAAATTGTATCTTTTTTTTATCTGCAATTCTTATCACTGTATTAATGGCTATTCTTATTTCCCTTGCTACAACACTTGTGGCTTTCTTTAAATGGTTCTATAGTGTGTAGTCTGGTTTGCTGATTGCTGATGCGGTTGCGTGTGCATTAATAGTAAATGATGTTTAATGCACCTTTGTTTGGTGTTTCCGGAGTGAATTCAGGCTCTAAAAGATAACAGAACGCTGATCAGCTCATAAACACCATCATCTCCTGATGAGCAGCGTCTTCAGTCTTCAGGCTGACTCCAGGTAAGATCATGTCTCTCATGTGGGAATTATTGTGTCATTGTGTTTCAGCCGTTATTCAGACGTTAGCACATGTTGTTCAGCTTGATGACTCTCTAGTGTGCTTGATTATGTGCAGAAGAAACTAAAGAAATGAAGATGGAATTGTTTAAAGCAGGTTTGGAAGTTTTCTTTAAGGTCCTGCCGGAACCAGTTTCCTTGAGATTCATTTGATGATGATGATGATGATGTGATCAGCTCATAAACTTCATCATCTTGTAGTTTGATGTTCATTATGAGTCCAGGTCAGATCATGAGATCATCTCATCCGTGAGTGTATATTGTCAACTATCTTTGTGTTTCAGCCTCTGGTATCACTGTGATCATTTGCACTTAAACGAGTTTCCTTTAATTAACATTGTGTGTGATTTCAGTCAGTCAGCAACACAGATTTACATTTCTTAAAGAAAACAGGCTTGCAGAGCAGCAGAAGATTCAATATTTTAGAGAGATCAGAGTATTTGTGCTTTCTCTCGCGGTCATTCATGGTTTCTTATTCTACTGAGGATATGAATAAACGCTGAGTGAACTTTAACTCTTTCAACGTCCGTCTTTCTGTGTTTCCCTGTTATATGCTGTCGGACTGAAGCTTTGAGGTGTTGATGGACTCCATCTGAGTTTGATCATCGCTCTGAATATGATCTGGATGGAGTCTGTCACAAAAACATCATTTTCAGCTTTTTGCTCCAAATGTTGCATTCAAGTGTTGATAAAAAAGGAATGCATGAAGTTAGAATAAATCCGTTTTTTTAAAGCAGAGTGTTGGATCTTTCTGTTGATATACTGTATTATATTCATCGGGATATCTGAAAAAATGGCAATATTTTTTAAAACACTTGCGGGGAAAGAGTTAAAAACACTGAGTGAAGTTTAAAAATGAAAGCATCCAGATATAAAGTTAAGTTTCTAAGTTTATTTGTTAGTTAATTGTGTCTTTAAGGAAATGACCGTTTCACACGTTGGATAAAATAGTTAGTGTGTAATCTCAGGCATTTCCTACATTAGATCAACAAGCTTTCAGATGTGTGTTTTTACAGTGTGTGCAGTGAATGAAGAGCTCTTTAAACACGGCAGTGGAAACTTGTGAAACATCTGTCAGTCTGTGTGTTATTCCACAAACTTCTGCTTCGACCTGCAGACGAAACACACAATCCTGTCAGTAACGTAAGTTCTTCAAGATTTATTCCTAGTTTAATAAACCATTGTACACTTGCAGCTGCTGGACTGAATATTCAGAACAACAGCATTCTTGCCTCTGTCATATTGTTCAAATGGAGGATTCACAAACTTTAATCTTACATTTCACGTATGTCAAGCTTTCTAACATTACACACATCTCCTCTAAAGAACATGTGAAGCAAACCGAGGAAACTTTATTTCAACAATCACACAGAAAACACATAATGTCATATATTTTTCCCAAATGTTTTTAATAAAGATAAATGTATTTTTACAATAGTAAATGAATGCATGTTTTTAAACTAATGACTGGTTTGTTATTTAGTGTCTGTCAAGATTTCATGAAACAATGGCAGAACTAAACGCCAGCAGCAACGGATCAAGTGGAGAAGATTATTATATCAACGGATCAAGTGGAGTAAATCATGAAGAGGAATGGATGGAATTTTTCAGTAAAACTGAGTCTATAGATCTATTAATTATCAGCAGCATTTCAGCCATTGAGATTCCAATCATGATCTTAACTCTGTGTGCGTTGTGTGCTCTTATCAAATCTAATCGCTCCACTCCAGTTTTTGTTATTCATTTGATTCTTTCAGATCTCATTCAGATCATTTGTAGATTAACACAGACAATCACAAGGTCACGGGATGCGGAAAATGCATATCATTATAGTTTGATTGTGGGTCTGTATTTTATGGCATGTGTTGCTCTTGAACGATATCTTCTGGTTTCTCATCCTATCTGGTCCAGATCTCATCATTCACTAAAAGTCTCCTGTGTTATTTCTGTGATCATCTGGTTTGTTCCTCTGATGTTTGCAGACGTTAACAACTCCTATTGGCTGTTAAACCCTCTGCCCCGATCGATCGCCTGTTTAATCCCCTACCCGATAATCATTCTGTGTTTTATTGGCACTTGTCGCGGTCTTTCACGAGCAATATCACTTACTTCTGTAAAGCGCAAAAAAATATTGGGCAGTTTGTTCCTGGTGCTTCTGACTTACACTTTTCTCATTCTCCCCTCTGTAATCCTAACTTTTATTATAGATTATAGAGGTTACAGTTTCAGTTTATTGCTCGCTGTGTTTTTGGGTTTTTCTTATTGTCTCCTGTTCCTGAACCCACTGGCTGACTGTGTGTTGTACATGTTCATCAGGCCTGATGTTGGAGGGTTCATGAAGTCTGTTCACTGCTGTTGTAGAGCTGACACACACCAGAACTCGACACACAGCCGGGACGAACACTCTCGAGACAGTAGTGCAGCGTTTGCCTGCTGTGTTTCAGTGCAAAAGCCTGCGTCTCATTCACAGACCGCCTGCAGTTCAGTTTAAACATCTGCACTCAATACATGCAGTCAATGGCATTCTGTTCACTCACACACCCTTCCTTTCTGTGACATTTAGCTTTATTAGAGATAACTCTCCATTCATCAAACTCAAACTCCATTGCTCTGTGTGCGGCCCATAAAACACATCCAGTAAACAGAGTTTTATTAAATAATAATAATAATAATACATTTATTTTGTATAGCGCCTTTAAAAGTTGCTTTCTCAAAGCGCTTTACAGACAAGCATAACAACAGAAAGAAACACTACACTCTTTAAACACAAAGATAATCAGGTAAAATAGTCAGGTAAAAGCAATCCTAAAATAAAATGTTTTAAGAAGGGATTTAAAAGTCACTAATGTATTTGCTTCCCTAATGTCAGCCGGGAGAGAATTCCAAAGTTAATTCCAAGTTTAATTCCGAATTAAAGATGTACTGATGTAGCGTTGATGCTTCTGCTGGTTCTGTATCAGCAGGACTTTATCATACGATGGAGAGGAGGGTTGTATAAAGCACCGTTTATTCTCACTTCATTCCCCGATAGACTGACAGATCAACAACATCAAGTAGTTTCAGCTCATAGTCTTGTGTTCCTAATGCATGTACATTAGACTCTTTTTACCAAATAACTACTGTTCACGCTATTACAAAGATAGTTCACTCAAAAACTGACATAATGTACATATGCTCATGGGCGTCGGAACCATTGTATACTTTTTAAGACCAATGATATTAGACTCACTCACTTTTACATTCAGTGAGCGCATATTAGGGTTGTGCCGATAGACGACAGTATCGTGTATTGACGATAGTCAGAGATGTCACCGATGGCTGCTGCCTTTGACGATATCAATACGATATTTGGCTCAGTTTCCCATTAATGTATTAAATAATTATTATCATTATTATAAGGTTATACTGTTATTAAATTAATATTAGGAACTACAATTAATTTGTCTTGCCTAAATTCATAATGACATCACCGACACGCGCGAGGATTGAGAACTCCTCAAAGAAAATGTGTTTAAAACCGACTACAAAACTACATCCACATCAATATTAAATTGCAAGGTGACAAATCGTCAAGAGTGCTTGTTATAACAGACGCATCATTCTAGGTGGTGTTGTTCGTCAGATTACAAAATGTTAACTAGAAAAAGTTCGTCGAGACAAACTTTAAGTTGGCTTGTGAAAGTTTGGACCAATAAGTTTGAAGAAGTTTAAAGAAGTTTAAAGTTTAATTAGTTTATAGTTTAGTAAGAAAGAAAGAAAGATAGATTAGTTAGAAAGAAAGAAAAAAAGATTAGTAAGAAAGAAAGAAAGATAGATTAGTTAGAAAGAAAGAAAGAAAGAAAGATAGATTAGTTAGAAAGAAAGATAGATTAGTAAGAAAGAAAGAAAGAAAGAAATATAGATAAGTTAGAAAGAAAGAAAGAAAAAAAGATTAGTTAGAAAGAAAGAAAGAAAGATAGATTAGTTAGAAAAAAGAAAGAAAAAAAGATTAGTAAGAAAGAAAGAAAGATAGATTAGTTAGAAAGAAAGAAAGAAAGAGATTAGTTAGAAAGAAAGATAGATTAGTAAGAAAGAAAGAAAGAAAGAAATATAGATAAGTTAGAAAGAAAGATAGATTAGTTAGAAAGAAAGAAAGAAAAAAAGATTAGTAAGAAAGAAAGAAAGAAAGATAAATTAGTAAGAAAGAAAGAAAGATTGATTAGTAAGAAAGATAGAAAGATAGATAGATTAGTTAGAAAGAAAGAAAAAAAGATTAGTGAGAAAGAAAGAAAGAAAGAAAGAAAGAAAGAAAGAAAAAAAGAAAGAAAGATAGATTAGTTAGAAAGAAAGAAAGAAAGAAAGATTAGTTAGAAAGAAAAAAGGAAAGAAAGATAGATTAGTAAGAAAGAAAGAAAGAAAGATAAATTAGTAAGAAAGAAAGAAAGATTGATTAGTAAGAAAGATAGAAAGATAGATAGATTAGTTAGAAAGAAAGAAAGAAAAAGAGATTAGTGAGAAAGAAAGATAGATTAGTTAGAAAGAAAGAAAGAAAGAAAGAAAGAAAGTTAATTAAAAAGAAAGAAAGAAAGATAGATTAGGTAGAAAGAAAGATAGAAAGATAGATAGATTAGTTAGAAAGAAAAAGAAAGATAGTTTTTATTTAGAAAGAAAGAAAGATAGATTAGTTAGAAAGAAAGAAAGAAAGAAAGTTAATTAAAAAGAAAGAAAGAAAGATAGATTAGGTAGAAAGAAAGATAGAAAGATAGATAGATTAGTTAGAAAGAAAGAAAGAAAGTTAATTAAAGAGAAAGAAAGAAAGATTAGTTAGAAAGATAGATTAGTTAGAAAGAAAGAAAGAAAAAAAGATTAGTAAGAAAGAAAGATAGATTAGTTAGAAAGAAAGAAAGAAAGAAAGAAAGAAAGAAAGAAAGAGAAAGAAAGAAAGAAATATAGATAAGTTAGAAAGAAAGAAAGATAGATTAGTTAGAAAGAAAGATGGATTAGTTAGAAAGAAAGAAAAAAGGTTAGTTAGAAAGAAAGAAAGAAAGATAGATTAGTTAGAAAGAAAGAAAGAAAGAAAGAGATTAGTTAGAAAGAAAAAGAAAGATAGATTAGTTAGAAAGAAAGAAAGATAGATTAGTTAGAAAGAAAGAAAGAAAGAAAGAAAGTTAATTAAAAAGAAAGAAAGAAAGATTAGTTAGAAAGATTGATTAGTTAGAAAGAAAGAAAGAAAAAAAGATTAGTAAGAAAGAAAGAAAGAAAGAAAGATAGATTAGTTAGAAAGAAAGAAAAAAAGATTAGTTAGAAAGAAAGAAACATAGATTAGTTAGAAAAAAGAAAGAAAAAAAGATTAGTAAGAAAAAGATAGATTAGTTAGAAAGAAAAAAGGAAAGAAAGATGGATTAGTAAGAAAGAAAGAAAGAAAGAAAAAAAGATTAGTGAGAAAGAAAGATAGATTAGTTAGAAAGAAAGAAAGAAAGATTAGTTAGTAAGAAAAAGAAAGATTGATTAGTTAGAAAGAAAGAAAGATAAATTAGTTAGAAAGAAAGAAAGAAAGAAAGTTAATTAAAAAGAAAGAAAGAAAGATAGATTAGGTAGAAAGAAAGATAGAAAGATAGATAGATTAGTTAGAAAGAAAGAAAGAAAGTTAATTAAAAAGAAAGAAAGAAAGATTAGTTAGAAAGATAGATTAGTTAGAAAGAAAGAAAGAAAAAAAGATTAGTAAGAAAGAAAGATAGATTAGTTAGAAAGAAAGAAAGAAAGAAAGAAAGAAAGAAAGAAAGAAAGAAAGAGAAAGAAAGAAAGAAAGAAAGATAGATAAGTTAGAAAGAAAGAAAGATTGATTAGTTAGAAAGAAAGAAAGATGGATTAGTTAGAAAGAAAGAAAAAAGATTAGTTAGAAAGAAAGAAAGAAAGATAGATTAGTTAGAAAGAAAAAAGGAAAGAAAGATAGATTAGTAAGAAAGAAAGGAAGAAAGATAGATTAGTGAGATAGATAGATTAGTTAGAAAGAAAGAAAGAAAAAAGATTAGTGAGAAAGAAAGATAGATTAGTTAGAGAGAAAGAAAGATGGATTAGTTAGAAAGAAAGAAAAAAAGATTAGTAAGAAAGAAAGAAAGATAGATTAGTTAGAAAGAAAAAAGGAAAGAAAGATAGATTAGTAAGAAAGAAAGGAAGAAAGATAGATTAGTGAGATAGATAGATTAGTTAGAAAGAAAGAAAGAAAAAAGATTAGTGAGAAAGAAAGATAGATTAGTTAGAAAGAAAGAGATTAGTTAGAAAGAAAAAGAAAGATAGATTAGTTAGAAAGAAAGAAAGATAGATTAGTTAGAAAGAAAGAAAGTTAATTAAAAAGAAAAAAAGAAATATAGATTAGGTAGAAAGAAAGATAGATAGATTAGTTAGAAAGAAAGAAAGAAAGAAAGAAAGTTAATTAAAAAGAAAGAAAGAAAGATTAGTTAGAAGGATAGATTAGTTAGAAAGAAAGAAAGAAAGAAAAAAAGATTAGTAAGAAAGAAAGATAGATTAGTTAGTTAGAAAGAAAGAAAGAAAGAAAGAAATATAGATAAGTTAGAAAGAAAGAAAGATAGATTAGTTAGAAAGAAAGAAAAAAAGATTAGTTAGAAAGAAAGAATGAAAGATAGATAGATTAGTTAGAAAAAAAGAAAGAAAAAAAGATTAGTAAGAAAGAAAGAAAGATAGATTAGTTAGAAAGAAAAAAGGAAAGAAAGATATATTAGTAAGAAAGAAAGAAAGAAAGATAGATTAGTGAGAAAGATAGATTAGTTAGAAAGAAAGAAAGAAAGATAAATTAGTTAGAAAGAAAAAGAAAGATAGATTAGTTAGAAAGAAAGATAGATTAGTTAGAAAGAAAGAAATAAATAAAGTTAATTAAAAAGAAAGAAAGAAAGAAAGATAGATAGATTAGTTAGAAAGAAAGAAAGAAAAAAAGATTAGTAAGAAAGAAAGAAAGATTAGTTAGAAAGAAAGAAAGATAGATTAGTTACAAAGAAAAAGAAAGATAGATTAGTTAGAAAGAAAGAAAGATAGATTGGTTAGAAAGAAAGAAAGAAAGTTAATTAAAAAGAAAGAAAGAAAGAAAGATTAGTTAGAAAGATAGATTAGTTAGAAAGAAAGAAAGAAAAAAATATTAGTAAGAAAGAAAGATAGATTAGTTAGAAAGAAAGAAAGAAAGATAGATTAGTAAGAAAGAAAGAAAGATTAGTTAGAAAGAAAGAAAGATAGATTAGTTAGAAAGAAAAAGAAAGATAGATCAGTTAGAAAGAAAGAAAGATAGATTAGTTAGAAAGAAAGAAAGAAAGAAAGTTAATTAAAAAGAAAGAAAGTAAGATAGATTAGTTAGAAAGAAAGAAAGATAGATTAGAAAGAAAGAAAGATAGATTAGTTAGAAAGAAAGATAGATTAGTTAGAAAGAAAGATAAATTAGTTAGAAAGAAAGATAGATTACTTAAAAAACAAAGAAAGAGATTTGTTAGAAAGAAAGATAGATTAGTTAGAAAGATAGATTAGTTAGAAAGAAAGATAGATTAGTTAGAAAGAAAGATAACTTAGTTAGAAATAAAGAAAGATAGATTATTTAAAAAACAAAGAAAGATGGATTTGATAGAAAGAAAGATAGATTAGCTAGAAAGATAGATTAGTTAGAAAAAAAGAAAGATAGATTAGTTAGAAAGAAAGAAAGATAAATTAGTTAGAAAGTAAGATAGATTAGTTAGAAAGAAAGATAGATTAGTTAGAAAGAAAGAAAGATAGATTAGTTAGAAAGATAGATAGATAAGTTAGAAAGAAAGAAAGATTAGTTAGAAAGAAAGAAAGATAGATCGGTTAGAAAGAAAGAAAGATTAGTTAGAAAGAAAGATAGATTAGTTAGAAAGAAAAAAGATAGATTAGTTAGAAAGAAAGAAAGTAAGAAAGAAAGAAAGAAAGATTGGTTAGAAAGAAAGATAGATTAGTTAGAAAGATAGAAAGAAAGATAGATTAGTTAGAAAGAAAGAAACATAGATTAGTTAGAAAGAAAGAAAGAAAGATAGATTAGTTAGAAAGAAAGAAAGATTAGTTAGTTAGAAAGAAAGAAAGATAGATTAGTTAGAAAGAAAGATAGATTAGTTAGAAAGATAGATAGATAGATAGATTAGTTAGAAAGAAAGAAAGATAGATTAGTTAGAAAGAAAGATAGATAGATTAGTTAGAAAGAAAGATAGATTAGTTAGAAAGAAAGATAGATTAGTTAGAAAGATAGATAGATAGATTAGTTAGAAAGAAAGAAAGATAGATTAGTTAGAAAGAAAGATAGATAGATTAGTTAGAAAGAAAGATAGATTAGTTAGAAAGAAAGAAAGATAGATTAGTTAGAAAGAATGAAAAAAGAAAGAAAGAAAGAAAGATTGGTTAGAAAGAAAGATAGATTAGTTAGTAAGAAAGATATAAAGAAAGATGGATTAGTTAGAAAGAAAGAAACATAGATTAGTTAGAAAGAAAGAAAGAAAGATAGATTAGTTAGAAAGACTAGTTAGTTAGAAAGAAAGAGATAGATTAGTTAGAAAGAAAGATAGATAGATAGATAGATTAGTTAGAAAGAAAGAAAGATAGATTAGTTAGAAAGAAAGAAAGATATATTAGTTAGAAAGAAAGATAGATAGATTAGTTAGAAAAAAAGATAGATTAGTTAGAAAGAAAGAAAGATAGATTAGTTAGAAAGAAAGATAGATAGATTAGTTAGAAAGAAAGAAAGATTAGTTAGAAAGAAAGAAAGAATGATAGATTGGTTAGAAAGAAAGAAAGATAGATTAGTAAGAAAGAAAGAAAGGAATAAAGAACGATAGATTAGTTAGAAATAAAGATAAAGTAGTTAGAAAGAAAGATAGATAGATTAGTTAGAAAGAAAGATAGATAGATAGATTAGTTAGAAAGAAAGATAGATTATTTAGAAAGAAAGAAAGATAGATTAGTTAGAAAGAAAGATTAGTTAGAAAGAAAGAAAGATTAGTTAGAAAGAAAGATAGATAGATTAGTTAGAAAGAAAAAAGAAAGAAAGAAAGAAAGAAAGAAAAATTGGTTAGAAAGAAAGATAGATTAGTTTGAAAGATAGAGATTAGTTAGAAAGAAAGAAAAGATTAGTTAGAATGAAAGAAAGATAGATAGATTAGTTAGAAAGAAAGAAAGATAGATAGATTAGTTAGAAAGAAAGAAAGATTAGTTAGAAAGAAAAAAGATAGATTAGTTAGAAAGAAAGAATAAAAGAAAGTAAGAAAGAAAGAATGAAAGATTGGTTAGAAAGAAAGAGATTAGTTAGAAAGATAGATAGATTAGTTAGAAAGAAAGAAAAGTTAGAATGAAAGAAAGATAGAGTAGTTAGAAAGAAAGAAAGATAGATAGATTAGTTAGAAAGAAAGATAGATTAGTTAGAAAGAAAGTAAGGTAGATTAGTTAGAAAGAAAGATAGATTAGTTAGAAAGAAGAAAGATAGATTAGTTAGAAAGAAAGAAAGATTAGTTAGAAAGAAAGAAAGATAGATCAGTTAGCAAGAAAGAAATATTAGTAAGAAAGAAAGAAAGATTAGTTTGAAAGAAAGAAAGATTAGTTTGAAAGAAAGATAGATTAGTAAGAAAGAAAGAAATAAAGAAAGATTAGGTAGAAAGAAAGAAAGATTAGTTAGAAAGAAAGAAAGATAAGTTAGAAAGATAGATAGATAGATAGATAGATAGATAGATAGATAGATAGATAGATAGATAGATAGATAGATAGATAGATAGATAGATAGATAGATAAAGTTCATTAGTACATATAGAATGGTAGTTTAATTGAATCTAGGGCTTCAGGGAGTTTAGATTTGAGTTTTTGTGTTGTTCACTACTGGGCCACCGTAGTCTTGGCTCAATTTGAACTGTTGCAATGAAAGTCAATGGGATTTTTATGATTTTTAATATTAATTTTTAAGAAATCTGAAAGTCAAATCAGTTTGAAAAGATATAGCACACCGAGTCAGAACAGTCTGAAGGTCTGACCCGAGTTTGGAGTTTGTAGAGTTAAAGCTCTAGGACGAGTTAGAGTCAGAATTTTTTGGGTAAGAAAAATAAGAAGAAGAAGAAGAAGAAGAATAATAACTAGAAAAAGTTCGTCGAGACAAACTTTAAGTTGGCTTGTGAAAGTTTGGACCAATAAGTTTGAAGAAGTTTAAAGTTTAAATTAGTTTAAAGTTTAATTAGTTTATAGTTCAGTAAGAAAGAAAGAAAGATAGATTAGTTAGAAAGAAAGATAAAAAAAAGATTAGTAAGAAAGAAAGAAAGATAGATTAGTTAGAAAGAAAGAAAGAAAGAAAGATAGATTAGTTAGAAATAAAAAAATAAAAAAAGATTAGTAAGAAAGAAAGATAGATTAGTTAGAAAGAAAGAAAGATAGATTAGTAAGAAAGAAAGAAAGATAGATTAGTAAGAAAGAAAGAAAGAAAAAAATAGTAAGAAAGAAAGAAAGATAGATTAGTAAGAAAGAGAAAGAAAGATAGATTAGTTAGAAATAAAAAAATAAAAAAAGATTAGTAAGAAAGAAAGATAGATTAGTTAGAAAGAAAGAAGGAAAGAAAGATAGATTAGTAAGAAAGAAAAAAAGATAGATTAGTAAGAGAAAGATTGATTAGTAAGAAAGATAGATAGATTAGTTAGACAGAGAGAAAAAAGATTAGTAAGAAAGAAAGATAGATTAGTAAGAAAGAAAGAAAGATAGATTAGTTAGAAAGAAAGAAAGATAGATTAGTAAGAAAGAAAGATAGATTAGTAAGAAAGAAAGAAAGAAAAAGATTAGTAAGAAAGAAAGAAAGATAGATTAGTTAGAAAGAAAGAAAAAAGATTAGTAAGAAAGAAAGAAAGATTAGTAAGAAAGAAAGATAGATTAGTTAGAAAGAAAGAAAGAAAAAAGATTAGTAAGAAAGAAAGAAAAAAAGATTAGTAAGAAAGAAAGAAAGATAGATTAGTAAGAAAGAAAGAAAGAAAAAAAGATTAGCAAGAAAGAAAGAAAGAAAGATAGATTAGTTAGAAAGAAAGAAAAAAAAGATTAGTAAGAAAGAAAGAAAGAAAGAAAAAAAGATTAGTAAGAAAGAAAGATAGATTAGTTAGAAAGAAAGAAAAAAAAGATTAGTAAGAAAGAAAGAAAGAAAAAAAGATTAGTAAGAAAGAAAGATAGATTAGTTAGAAAGAAAGAAAAAAGATTAGTAAGAAAGAAAGAAAAAAAGATTAGTAAGAAAGAAAGAAAGATAGATTAGTTAGAAAGAAAGAAAGAAAAAAAGATTAGCAAGAAAGAAAGAAAGAAAGATAGATTAGTTAGAAAGAAAGAAAAAAAAGATTAGTAAGAAAGAAAGAAAGAAAGAAAAAAAGATTAGTAAGAAAGAAAGAAAAAAAGATTAGTAAGAAAGAAAGATAGATTAGTAAGAAAGAAAGAAAGAAAAAAAGATTAGCAAGAAAGAAAGAAAGATAGATTAGTTAGAAAGAAAGAAAAAAAAGATTAGTAAGAAAGAAAGAAAGAAAAAAAGATTAGTAAGAAAGAAAGATAGATTAGTTAAAAAGAAAGAAAGAAAAAAGATTAGTAAGAAAGAAAGAAAAAAGATTAGCAAGAAAGAAAGAAAGAAAGATAGATTAGTTAGAAAGAAAGAAAAAAAAGATTAGTAAGAAAGAAAGAAAGAAAGAAAAAAAGATTAGTAAGAAAGAAAGATAGATTAGTTAGAAAGAAAGAAAAAAGATTAGTAAGAAAGAAAGAAAAAAAGATTAGTAAGAAAGAAAGAAAGATAGATTAGTAAGAAAGAAAGAAAAAAAGATTAGTAAGAAAGAAAGAAGGATAGATTAGTAAGAAAGAAAGAAAGAAAAAAGATTAGCAAGAAAGAAAGAAAGAAAGATAGATTAGTTAGAAAGAAAGAAAAAAAAGATTAGTTAGAAAGAAAGAAAGAAAGAAAAAAAGATTAGTAAGAAAGAAAGAAAGAAAGAAAAAAAGATTAGTAAGAAAGAAAGATAGATTAGTTAGAAAGAAAGAAAAAAGATTAGTAAGAAAGAAAGAAAAAAAGATTAGTAAGAAAGAAAGATAGATTAGTAAGAAAGAAAGAAAAAAGATTAGAAAGAAAGAAAGATAGATTAGTAAGAAAGAAAGAAAGAAAAAAAGATTAGCAAGAAAGAAAGAAAGATAGATTAGTTAGAAAGAAAGAAAAAAAAGATTAGTAAGAAAGAAAGAAAGATAGATTAGTAAGAAAGAAAGATAGATTAGTTAGAAAGAAAGAAAGAAAAAAGATTAGTAAGAAAGAAAGAAAAAAAGATTAGTAAGAAAGAAAGAAAGAAAACAAGATTAGTAAGAAAGAAAGAAAGATAGATTAGTTAGAAAGAAAGAAAGAAAAAAAGATTAGTAAGAAAGAAAGATAGATTAGTAAGAAAGAAAGATAGAAAAAAAGATTAGTAAGAAAGAAAGAAAGATAGATTAGTAAGACAGAAAGAAAGAAAAAAAGATTAGTAAGAATGAAAGAAAGATAGATTAGTAAGAAAGAAAGAAAGATAGATTAGTAAGAAAGAAAGAAAGAAAAAAAGATTAGTAAGAATGAAAGAAAGATAGATTAGTAAGAAAGAAAGAAAGATAGATTAGTAAGAAAGAAAGAAAGAAAAAGATTAGTAAGAAAGAAAGAAAGATAGATTAGTAAGAAAGAAAGAAAGAAAAAAGATTAGCAAGAAAGAAAGAAAGAAAGATAGATTAGTTAGAAAGAAAGATAGATAGATTAGTTAGAAAGAAAGATAGATTAGTTAGAATGAAAGAAAGATAGAGTAGTTAGAAAGAAAGAAAGATAGATTAGTTAGAAAGAAAGAGATTAGTTAGAAAGAAAGAAAGAGATTAGTTAGAAAGAAAGAGATTAGTTAGAAAGAAAGATAGATAGATTAGTTAGAAAGAAAGAGATTAGTTAGAAAGAAAGATAGATAGATTATTTAGAAAGAAACATAGATAGATTAGTTAGAAAGAAAGATAGATTAGTTAGAAAGAAACATAGATAGATTAGTTAGAAAGAAATAAAGAAATAAAGATAGATTAGTTTGAAAGAAATAAAGAAAGATAGATTAGTTAGAAAGAAAAAAAGATAGATTAGTTAGAAAGAAATAAAGAAATAAAGATAGATTAGTTAGAAAGAAAGAAAGATAGATTAGTTAGAAAGAAAGAAAGATAGATTAGTTAGAAAGAAAAAAGATAGATTAGTTTGAAAGAAATAAAGAAAGATAGATTAGTTAGAAAGAAAGATAGATAGATTAGTTAGAAAGAAAGAGATTAGTTAGAAAGAAACATAGATAGATTAGTTAGAAAGAAAGAAAGATAGATTAGTTAGAAGGAAATATTAGTTAGAAAGAAAGAAAGATAGATTAGTTAGAAAGAAAGAAAGATAGATTAGTTTGAAAGAAATAAAGAAAGATAGATTAGTTAGAAAGAAAGAAAGAAAGAAAGAAAGATAGATAGATAGATAGATAGATAGATAGATAGATAGATAGATAGATAGATAGATAGATAGATAAGAAAGAAAGATAGATTAGTTAGAAATAAAGATATATAGATAGATTAGTTAGAAAGAAAGAAAGATAGATAGATAGATAGATAGATAGATAGATAGATAGATAGATAGATAGATAGATAGATAGATAGATAAGAAAGAAAGATAGATTAGTTAGAAAGAAAGATAGATTAGTTAGAAAGAAAGAAAGATAGATTAGTTAGAAAGAAAGAAAGATAGATTAGTTAGAAAGAAAGAAAGATAGATTAGTTAGAAAGAAAAAAAGATAGATTAGTTAGAAAGAAAGAGATTAGTTAGAAAGAAAGAAAGAGATTAGTTAGAAAGAAAGAGATTAGTTAGAAAGAAAGATAGATAGATTAGTTAGAAAGAAAGATAGATAGATTAGTTAGAAAGAAACATAGATAGATTAGTTAGAAAGAAAGAAAGATAGATTAGTTAGAAGGAAATATTAGTTAGAAAGAAAGATTAGTTAGAAAGAAAGAAAGATAGATTAGTTTAGAAATAAAGAGATTAGTTAGAAAGAAAGAAAGATAGATTAGTTAGAAAGGAAGAAAGATAGATTAGTTAGAAAGGAAGAAAGATCAGATAGATAGATAGATAGATAGATAGATAGATAGATAGATAGATAGATAAGTTAGAAAGAGATAGATAGATAGATAGATAGATAGATAGATAGATAGATAGATAGATAGATAGATAGATAGATAGATAGATAGAGTTCATAAGTACATATAGAATGGGAGTTTAATTGAGTCCAAGGCTTTAGGGAATTTAGATTTGAGTTTATTTGGTGTAGACTACTGGGCCACCGTAGTCTTGGCTCATTTTGAACTGTTACAATGAAAGTCAATGGGATTTTTATGATTTTTAATATTAATTTTTAAGAAATCTGAAAGTCAAATCAGTCTGAAAAGATATAGCACACTAAGTCAGAACAGTTTGAAGGTCTGACCCGAGTTTGGAGTTTGTAGAGTTAAAGCTCTAGGACGAGTTAGAGTTTAAATTTTAGAGTCAGAAGAATAATAATAATAATAATAAGTTTAAATAGGATTTCAGTAAGTTGGCTTTCTCAAGCCAACTTAATAAGTTTAAATAGGATTTCAGTAAGTTGGCTTTTCCAAGCCAACTTAATAATAATATAACTAAAATTATATAGACCTATAACAGTCTTTAGTTCACGATCACGGCACATATCAGTCATCTGTCTGTGAAAATCAAAAGCAGCTTCAAACACTTTAAAAACAACTTGTTTAACAAGATATTCTTCTAATTTTTTCACTGTCATTAATGTAGGTTCACAAGAGAAATATTAAGCCAGTAAATTAAGATAGTTGCTATACCGTTATATCCATCGTCGTCTCTGAGAGAATGTGGCGTTAAGCAGATGATGCCGAAAGTCCGTTTCTGCTTTCACTTTCAGGAAATAAGGCCTCGCAAGTCGTAATGCTCAATTCATTGACCCGCGTTCTTTGGGCTTGTTGAAGTGCGCATATAGGCATGACAGGAACGCATCCTTACTGTGAATTTATATGCATCCAGACAGAGAGTCGTAGGAGGAAATATATCGCTAACACTTTCTTCACCCAAGAAATTATAAAAGCGTGTTTTCATCTCAGAAGAAGGCTATAGTCAAAATGCAGCATCTGTAACGGCATGAGGATAATATATGCGTCCGTAAATTTCTCGCTTACATGTTTGAATGATCGGAGTCAGATACACTAATGAGTAGGATTATTATAATTTTTCCTCACTATACCGGGAAATAACCTGATTTAGACTATTAATAAACACTCCACCTTAGCTAGCAAAATAGCGAGCCGCATCTCACGAAAATAACCGCCCGTTGTAACTTACCCTTCCAGTCAAATATTGCGTTGCAAACATCAAAACCCGCTTTAAATGGTCAAGGAAAATGACCATGGTGTCAGCGGGATAATCCATGGATAGCTGTGCATTTAATGCACAACGTGGAGGCGAGTTTACTTGTTTGATTAAAAGGCACCAGAATACAGAGCTTGCATGTAAATCAGAAGAGTTATTAGTAATATTGTTGTGTCTCTATAGAAGTGTTTCATATGTCCCATATGGAGTCAGAGACTGTCCTGTATTCTCTCTTTTCTATCATTAATATAATTAAAGATCTCTCAGTTCTCCTGTGTGTGTTTCTGTCTGTGCTTATTTGACAAATAACAGCGGAGTTGAAGAAGTGTAAGTGGAACCAAAACCAGAAACCAGTATCATATTTCATTCCAATATGTCATCAAAAAATGTGCACAAAAAAAAAAATATATATAAAAATGTAAAACACAATCCAATTAATACAGATTACAGACCTTTCATTACATCTTTAAACCCAACATTTCATCCTCCCCAACCTCACACAAAAAACTTCCCACGACCACATTGCAGAAAAATCCATAATATTATTTACTAATTTGAAATAAGCAAACTCAGCTTTACCTCGAGCAGCCACCATCCCTCTCAGAACTCTCTCTATGCCTCAACTGAACCAGTTCCCGATCCTAAACTCGTGCTCGAATTAAAGCGCCCATCGCTCTTTCCTCTAAGATGGATCTCAATTCAAATTTCTTATTCCTTAAATCATTAGGGAATTTACATATTTAAATCAGCCAGGGCTGAGCATCTCCGCAGACTAATAGAAAATAACCAAAATAATTCAAGGTTCTTATTTAACACTGTGGCTAGACTAACAAATAAACAGGCATCACCTGAGCAAAATATTCCGTTACAATGTAGTAGTAATGATTTTATGAATTTCTTCACTGAGAAAATAGAAAACATCAGAAACACAATTGTAAATGTACAATCTTTTATGGTGTCTTATAATTCAGCCTCAATTATCGCCCCTCAAGAACAACTCCACCGCTTTACAACTATAGGACAGGAAGAGCTAAATAAACTTATTATTGCATCTAAACCAACAACATGTTTATTTGATCCAATACCCACTAAACTACTTAAAGAAGTGTTACCTGTAGTGGAAGAGCCTCTTCTCAATATTATTAATTCATCTTTATTTTTAGGTCACGTTCCAAGAATATTCAAGCTGGCAGTAATAAAACCTCTTATTAACCCTCTGGGGTCTGAAATCACGCCGGCATGATTTGCTCGCTTTTTTTCTTATCAGTGCAAAATAGACTCAAAATACTCTGTTGATTTTGATCTTACATTTAAGTGTTATACATCATTCAAAACTGTTAAATGTCTCCTTTTATTTGTGTACACACATAATAAAAACAAAATGTTGTGTTTTTCGTAAAATAAGTAAAATAAACATGATGCGCGTTCTGTCCTCTCTCTCAATGTGAAGCTCATTCTGAAACGCGACAGAACATGATCTGTAATTTAGCTAATGTTTGTCACACAAACTTGAAACGTATGTCTTTACAACGCTTGGAGTTTCTATTTTTAAATGATGTAAATTATATCAAAAACAAATATTCTATGTTTAAGTAATCCGTATGAAAGCAGCGACATATACAGTTTCTCAAACGGGCCTCATTAGCGATAATGTGACCACGCCCACGCGAAACAGCTGTTCGCATACTAATGAGCCACGTGGAGGAACGCGATCAACTACCTCAACACAAAGAATCAGATTCAGCGTCTTCAGTCCTACTCTGCTTTTCATGAGTGGGGAAATCTGTGTTTGTGCTGTGCTGTGCCCTTGGATTTACCTCAGAAGAGTTAGAAGAACAAGATTTGATTATGAGATTTTTAAGGTAAGACATGTTATTGTTATAGTAAGTTAGCATGTTAGCAGCAGCTGCAGCATGTTATTGTTGCATAAACTTTACATTGTAGCTACTAGTTAAACTGGTGCCAGACTAAAATGTACGTTATAAAATGTGATTGGAGTTAAAAACATGAGGTCTAATGCTAAATGTACATGTAGCCTATGACACAATGACATCGCATTCAGTAAATGTTTGCACGTGCTGAGTTAGAGTCACGCGCTGTGGGTTTGAAAAGCAGAACAAATAAAACATTATAGGCTTCATGTTTTTACTCCAACATTTCATAACGTCGTAACGAATGGAAACGAAGTAACATGATAATCCATATAGTTTTCTCTAGTGTAGTGTCACTGAACTTTTTAACGATTTATAGGCTGCCTTCTATAGGCTATTGTTATTATTTCATGCAGCCCTACATATGCCTACAAGGCACAACACACTTGGGAGTTCATATATATAGTGTATGTATGTATTTAGTAAATTTCATAATTGTAACCAGAAAAATCTAAAATAGTTTCTCCTGATATCAGCATGTTCACAGGTGTTTTTTTTCCTAAATGTTTTCTTTTACAGGGACCAGAAGACACTGATGAGTCCTGCTGACATTCACATGAGTCTCTCTAGATGAACATGGTAAAAAATCAAACACTTTGGAGATGACAGGTATGTAGCCTACTATGTTTTAGGAATGGCAGAAAGCTGTGGGACTGTCCAAGTCTCTGTCTTTAGATCAGTGTTTACTAATGTGCTTTTTTGTCATTTGTTGTGTATCTTTGGATAGTGTTGAGTTGTAAATAAATCCAAACCATCTAAAAGCCATTATTTTTTAAGTCTCTCCTCACTCTTTGTGCAAGGTTCCTGATAATGACAGCTGATAGCACCTTATAGGGCCATTAGGGGAGGGTCTTTGTCTTTCTCAGGTGTGAAACACTAAATATTCATGGATTGATGGTTCATGGTTCACGCCTCCTCGCATAAAGCTTTCTAACACAAAACACGTCTTACAAATTTTAAATCAATATATTGTCTTATCTGAGTAAGTAGTCAGGATGATTTTCACATAGTTTTGAAGCAAATATTCTAGGCCATGTGATACAATTTTCAAAAGTCTTGTGAATAAATAATTAGTATGGGGTTTATTACCTTATTTCAGGGACAATGTTTTTTAGTTTTTTCACAAACCACGCATAAACGTCATTATCTCAAAACTAAAAATGTTTACATACATGCTGCTGACATATTACTGTAGCAGAGTTTGTCCTGAATACAGTGTAATCAGACTTTAGCCATGAAAATGTCACAAGTATCAGAAATAAGCACAAATGTCAGAGCATATCAGAACACTTCCAGGACCCAGAAAACACCTCAGACCCCAGAGGGTTAAAAAACCACAATTAGATCCAAATAACCTAGCAAATTACAGACCCATTTCAAATCTTCCATTTATGGCTAAAATACTAGAAAAAGTTGTGTCCGCTCAATTGTGCTCTTTCTTGCAAGAAAATGATATCTATGAAAAATTTCAGTCAGGATTCAGACCGTATCATAGTACAGAAACTGCGCTAGTTAAAATTACAAATGATTTACTTTTAGCTTCTGACCAAGGCTGCATCTCAATACTAGTTCTACTCGATCTTAGCGCTGCATTTGATACTATAGATCATAAAATACTCCTGGATCGACTACAAAACTACACTGGTGTTCAGGGACAGGCATTAAGCTGGTTTAGATCGTACTTATCAGACCGTTACCACTTTGTCTGTTTAAATGGGGAAAAATCAAAGATAACGTCAGTAAACTATGGAGTACCGCAAGGATCTGTGTTAGGCCCTCTACTATTCTCAATATATATGCTGCCACTTGGTAATATTATAAGAAAACATGGAATTAATTTTCACTGTTATGCTGATGACACTCAATTATATATTTCATCACGGCCAGATGAAAACACTAACTTATCTAACTTGACAGAATGTCTTAAAGATATAAAATACTGGATGACGTGTAATTTCCTGCTATTAAATTCAGATAAAACAGAGGTATTATTTATTGGTCCAAAAAACTACCCACAAAATCCCTTACAATACAACTTTAATTTAGAAGGATGCCCTGTTACTTTATCCACTACAGTAAAAGACCTGGGTGTCATACTTGACCCCAACTTGACTTTCGAAAATCATATTTCATATGTTACAAGAACAGCCTTTTTCCACCTTAGAAACATTGCTAAGCTACGTAACATGCTATCAGTCTCTGATGCAGAAAAGTTAGTTCATGCATTCATGACCTCGAGACTAGATTACTGTAATGCTTTATTAGCTGGTTGTCCTGTATCCTCAATAAACAAGCTACAGTTAGTCCAAAATGCAGCCGCTAGAGTTCTTACCAGGTCAAGAAAATATGATCATATAACACCAATTTTATCATCTACATTGGTTACCTATAAAGTTCCGTATCAACTACAAGGTATTGCTACTGACCTATAAAGCCCTAAATGGTTTAGCTCCAGTCTATTTAACGGATCTTCTATCGCCCTACAATCCGTCGCGCTCTTTAAGATCACTAATTCGAGGCTTCTGGTCATTCCTAGGATATCTAAGTCCACTAAAGGAGGGAGGGCGTTCTCACATTTAGCTCCTAAACTCTGGAATAGCCTTCCTGATATTGTTCGAGGCTCAGACTCGCTGTCCCAGTTTAAAACCAGATTAAAGACGCATCTCTTTAACCAAGCATTCACATAATGCATACCTTTTATACTACTGCTGAATCAGATCGAATGCATTAATATTATGAACATCAGCTATGCTAATTATTTCTCATCTGCCTTTCTGCTGTTATCTCGGGATGCAAGTCCCGAGGTAAATAGCGTTCGTCAGCTACAGTTTGTATCCAGCCTCTCACGGAGACTTCGGATGCCCCAACACCTGTGATGAGACGACTAAACGCCTGTGAAGAGACGACTCAACGCCGGCGATATGTTATGCCCTAAATTAATACATGATGAACTAACTGTATTTTATATGTACATTTCTAATGCACTTTCTGTAAAGCTGCTTTGAAACAATGTGTATTGTGAAAAGCGCTATACAAATCAATTTGAATTGAATTGAATTGAATTAGATACACCCAAAACATTTACATCCATCCGATTTCCATACCAATAATTTCTTTCTCCAACTGCTCAATTTTCTTCTTTACACACACAGTAGTATTGTAGGAAACATTTTGACAAAAAACCTTTATCTGTGTTTTCCCACCTCCCACCATTGTGTCATTTTTTTCACAATTACCTTTATTCAAATTCCACAATTTCCAAAAATCTGAAAAGTTTTCCACAAAAAGACCTATCCTGCAGCAATTTAGTGTTGAAATGCCAGTAAAACCTGGGCGTGCTAAAGTAATAATGTTAAAATCTATGGTTGCAATATGATGATCCGAAAAACCGTTAGGGAAAATGTTAGCATTGGATACATGTCACAGTGGGTGCTTCTCATTTCTTATTTGTGCGTCCTCGTCTCAGCTCCGCCCCCTGTAGGATGCGAGGGAAGGCTGCAAGGAAACAAAAGGAGGACGGAGGAATCGAATTAAAGCTTTTTTATACATTGGAATACTTGACCACTCGAGCGTCACTCCACAGCGTCATCAGCAGCGCTCAGTGTTGGGAGTAACGCGTTACAAAAGTAATGCATTACAGTAACATATTACTTTTTGCTGTAACGCAGTAGTGTAAGGAATTACTAATCAATTTTCAGTAATATTTTACTCGGTACATGTTCAGTAACGCTTGCGTTACAACACACTTTTAGTTTTAATTGTAATAAAAGAAATACGGCAAGACCGCGAGACATTAAGGAATGAAAAATGCAAGTAGGGTAAGTTACCTGTTCGTGGTCAGTCAATACCCGTGTGTGGTGTCCAAGTTGGTAAATAAAGACTAAATGGCAGCATCTGATATATCTGTATAGTGATTTATTTTTTCCAGGAGTGCCGTAAGGCATGATCTCGGCCTCTGTGCTCGCGCTGGCCAGTGGAAAAGCAGCTAATGGGTGAAGATGGCATGAAGAAGACTGTAGGCTACATTCGCGAGATGGACGCATTAGGCTAATCTATTTGTTCTGTGTTTTCTTTCTAAACAGTTAGGCTATGTTTAGGTGGTATTTATTTTCATGTTTTCATCACGCAATCATGTTTTTGATGCGGTGGTGACGCGTTCATGTAACATGCTAAGGGTCGATTCACACATAGCGCCTAAAAACGGGTAGAAAACGCTAAGTGCGCCGCGTTCTCCTTTTACCAAAGCACTAGGGCGGTTGCGCTCCGGAGGCGTCTGTCGTTGCTAAGCTTGTTGTTGTTAAGGTTCTTGTCACGTGACCTACGGTGCGCTTGCGGCATTCTGAAAAGTTTAGATGTTTTTATCTCGATGCGTCGCGGACGCGCTTGGAAAAAATGAGCGCGTCACACCGCGATCGCGTCGCTTCCATTATGAGCGCGCATACCGCGCGCCTACATTTGAAATAACGAACTTGAGCGCGCAAAAGACGCGATATGTAAATCGGCCCAAAGGGTGGCGGCGGAGCTGCCGATAAAGCTGTCTCAAAGAACCGGCAAAACAAAAGCAATTATTATGAATATGTCAAATTCATAATTTTGCAAGGAGACATTTTAATTGTTTATTAATAAAGATGAAGTTGACGATGCTGACTCGCGATCTTCGCAGTAGTGAATGCGCCAGAGAGAAATGCACATTTCATACAGATTACATATAAGCAGAGAGCAGTTTTCTTTCGTTTTGAATTGTTCTGTTTACAAGTAGACATTTCAATATTGATATATTTTGTCCGTTAGGGGAGGTATAGGCTACCTTAAACGTGAGTATAAGTATGAGTATGAGTTTCGGTTAATTTGTGAGATGCGCTCCAGTTCACGCGCCGGCGCCTCCGTGTCGTGATTATCTATTGTCCGCTATATTTACTTCTTATTTATTAAATCCAGGCAATTGGTTGATGAAACATTGATTATAATTAAGATACAATTAATACAAAACGAAATTCACTTTAAAGAAAGGCTTTGTGTCTTCTGTTTGAGGTCTCTGTGAAAGTTTTCACAGCGCTCATGTCCGTAACATTGTTTTTTCCTCATAAATGCGAACACGAAAAATAAAATAAAAGAAATATTTTATGTTCTGTGGAGAGCCAACACTTCTTCATCCGGTGGGTAGAATTCATTTGCGCAGTGTAATCCACAGAATTAAAAAATATATATTTTGCCTCCTAAAAGCTAAAGATTTTTTTGTCACGCATGAATGCGTGTCTATTTCCCTCATATTAAATATAAAACACATGTGTAGACTGATATTTTTCTAATGTCTGGACTCCTTTAAAGGAGTAGCCTATGGATAAACAGACGTTTCAATATATTGGTATTAAATGCATTTTCTGAGAATTTATATTTCAAGTTTTGACTGCAAAAAGTCCATAACGCTGGAATTCCCCAATTTTAAATAATTTATCCTCAACTAGTTTTGTGGTGTTGGTTTACGTATTTTATAATGTTAACTTCCAATAATACTAATAGTAATTTAAAGATGTGGTATCATTGGATCGGGACAGGAAGAATAACTCTGGGAGTTGGGGAAGGGGTGTGTTGCCATTCTGCAGGTTCGTGGATCTGAGTGTCGCGGTTTCGGTTTCATGTCGCATATCGTTACAGCCCTAGAATGTTAAATTCTACTTCTGTATAGCTATTTTGGTGAAAGCAACTCAAAAGTAATACAGGAGCAATGTAACACATTACAATTCTGAGACAGTAATATTGTAAGGTAATGAATTCCTTTTAAATAACAGTAACACGTAATATATAATGTATTACAGTTTGAATGTAACTTGCACAACACTGAGTGCAAGTAATGTTCTCAGGAAAGCAAGATCAATCATTCATGCAATACGGAAGTCCTCAGTGGCAGATGAATGGATGATTCAAAGGTATGGTTTGTGTTTTATATTTAACTTTCTTACACTTACACACCCACAAACTGGCATAAATGGATTATGAGGACTCTCCATAGACTATATTTCATCCCTCTGCATTCGCTGTAACAAGAGCAGACAGACGATGAAATCCGGGTTTTAATTTAAAGGGGTCGTGAACTGGCTTTTTAAAAAAAATTATATTGTTGTCTGAGGTCAACTTATGACGTTCGCTTGGCTTTTACATTCAAAAACACAAAATGAATAAGTAATAGGCTATTTTCTACCCTAGTTTTGAGCCTAGCTCAAAAACGCTCGGTTTTTATGGGCATCTTGCAATGAAGACTTGGAAGTAAACGCCCACTGCTGTGAGTGGATAACAGTTTTGCATATGATAATGAGTTTCAACTCACTCGTCAGTGCACAATGTTTGACAAGCTACATCTTTTTTATAGTTGGACTCTTCTGTGACTGATTAGACGCGTACACATAATTATTAGATGACCTTAATAATTACAAATGACCTTCTCATGGCAGCTGACTCTGGCCATGTCAGCATCTTAATTCTTCTAGACCTCTCTGCAGCCTTCGATACAGTCTCCCACTCTATTCTTCTCACCCGCCTCTCCAAACTTATTGGCCTCACTGGTACTGTGTATTCCTGGTTTAAATCCTATCTCACCAACAGGCAACAATACACCACTCTTAAGGGCATATGCTCTGAATCTGCGCCAGTCTTACACGGTGTGCCACAAGGATCGGTGCTTGGCCCACTGCTGTTTTGCATATGCATATTTACATGCTTACATGGATTACACTTCCACTGTTACGCTGAAGACACCCAGCTCTACATTAGTACTAAGCCCTCTACTCCACTTCCACCAGTGCCACTTATCAATTGCCTGAAGGACATAAAGAACTGGCTGGACAGTAACCTTCTAAAACTCAACAAAGACAAAACAGAACTCATGGTTTTTGCCCCACTGTCACTTCTTAAACATGTTGATGACATCACATTGGATGTGGATGGCTGCTCAATATCTGCATCTCCTCAAGTACGCAACCTTGGTGTCATCATGGACTCCACTCTCTCCTTCCAACAGCACATCAAAAACACCATTAAAACTGCATTTTACCATCTTAAGAACATCTCCAGACTCCGACAGTGTCTTTCCAACTCTGTAGCTGAGACCCTCATTCACTCCTTCATCACCTCCCGACTTGATTACTGTAACGGTATCCTGTTCGGTCTGCCTAGCAAAGCTACTGACAGACTCCAGTATGTACAGAACTCTGCGGCTAGGATGCTCACTCACACAAAGCTTGGACTTCACATCATTCCTATCCTTAAGAAGCTTCACTGGCTGCCAGTTAAATCGAGGATCAAATATAAAATCCTCCTCCTGACGTACAAATCTCTCCATGGACTTGCCCCTCAGTACCTTATTGATTTACTACACCCCTACACTCAGCTACGGTCCCTGCGGTCCTCTGACAAGGACCTGCTCACTGTCCCTAAGTCCAGACTCCGGACATTTGGTGATAGAGCTTTCTGTGTTGGTGCTCCATCACTCTGGAACAAGCTTCCTCATGCCATCCGCTCTGCTCCCTCTCTAATAACTTTTAAAAACCAGCTTAAAACACACCTCTTCACTGAGGCTTATGGGCTTTAGCTCCCCTGGCCTCTTGCCTATCTCCTCCCCCCCCCCCCCCCCCCCCTCTTGTTGTTAAAGCGTCCTTGGGTTTTCTGAAAGGCGCTATATAAATTAAAGTTATTATTATTATTATTATTATTATTAGATATCAAACGATCTGTAACAATGCAATACTAGCCTATCAGATTATTATTATTTTTTAAATAAAAATTTTACTCACATAAAGTGTGTTGCACTATTCCTGTCGGATCCAATATAGAAGGCACAGCACCGTTTTTTTTATCTTAATCGGTCTGCAAATCCAGTCTCGACCTGTGTCTTGTTTACAAAACAATCCTCAGTGAAATGAAGCAAACAAACGGACAATGTTTTGCCCACATCAGCTGGGACATCATTAAAAATAAAGTTTAACCCAAGCGGCAACATTCTCATCTGAAAAATGAAGCCTACCCGGAAGTGCGAAAAACTGCAATACATCGAAAATCCGCTAGGGACAGGTCCCAAAGGGGAGCAATTGTCCATAGACCCCCATGTTAAAATGTCCGTTTTCACAGCACAAATTCATGCTTTTACAGGTTGGTCCCATGGACTTTTATCGTATTTTTCGATAGGTTATGAGTGCCTGACAACTGTGAGGGGGGTGAATTTTTTTCTAACTCAATAGTTTAGATCGTATTTAGATATAAAATGTATGACAAATAAGGGCGTGGTTAACTTTGATTGACAGCTTGATTGACAGCTGATAACGGGCTGCGCCGAGTGGAATTCCTGAAATCTGACATCTCGCCCATGATCTGACACACACATCAGACCAGCTCTGGATCCTTTATGAACATTTGTATTGAAATATCGTACATCAAATGGGTTGCTCTGCTATAAACTGCACTAACAGACACTGTAGGAGTAACGTTACTTCGCTCCATTTTTTTCCGGTAAGTGACTACCACTACTTCCACTACTATTTCACGTAAGTTAGTTAGCACTATTTAGCATCAATGTTTGATGGCAGTGGCACTGCATTAGTTAGCATTAAATCGCCTCAGATAAGTTAGCGTCCGAGGTACTTTACCTATATAACTGACGTTTGAAACACTGTAAATGCGTCTGCAACTTGCAATAACGGGTCCATGAACAAAAGACTCTTGGCTGAATAACTTTTGTAACTTTAATAAGAATCAGTATATTTAATTCATACAGTGAAAACTAAGGTGTTTTATTTTTACATTTGATTATTCAGCTTATGTTGTTAAATAAACCTAATGTAGGATAACCTGAAACCCTAAATGCTGTGCTTTACACTGATGTTAAAATAACACTTCTTATGCTACAGTAAAACACTGTTCACTTTCAGAAATTGTTGAGATGTTTTCTCTGTGTCACAAAAGGAATGTGAAACATGCATGTAATTTAAAATGGGTTGTAGCAGCTTTGCAGTGACTGTAGTAGCTAGCCTAGTCTGAGTCGATCATAACGGTACAGAGAGCTGCCGCTGCGCGTCCACCGGTCGGCTAAGCCGATTTCCCAAATATTTCAAACATGGCGCCGCCCATACCCCACATAAACGGCTTCAAAACCGTTATTCAGAAAGTCTATGGGTGACGTCACAGACGCTTTGTCCATTTTTTTTTACAGTCTGGTTGGAGCAGGACGGGAGATCTGACGGGTCAGTCGTGTGGTCTGGTTGGAGCAGGACGGGAGATCTGACGGGTCAGTCGTGTGGTCTGGTTGGAGCAGGACGGGAGATCTGACGGGTCAGTCGTGTGGTCTGGTTGGAGCAGGATGGGAGATCTGACGGGTCAGTCGTGTGGTCTGGTTGGAGCAGGACTGGAGATCTGACGGGTCAGTCGTGTGGTCTGGTTGGAGCAGGACTGGAGATCTGACGGGTCAGTCGTGTAGTCTGGTTGGAGCAGGACTGGAGATTTGACGGGTCATTCGTGTGGTCTGGTTGGAGCAGGACGGGAGATCTGATGGGTCAGTTGTGTGGTCTGGTTGGAGCAGGACTGGAGATCTGAAGGGTCAGTCGTGTGGTCTGGTTGGAGCAGGACGGGAGATCTGACGGGTCAGTCGTGTGGTCTGGTTGGAGCAGGACTGGAGATCTGACGGGTCTGGTTGGAGCAGGACTGGAGATCTGACGGGTCAGCCGTGTGGTCTGGTTGGAGCAGGACGGGAGATCTGAGGGGTCAGTCGTGTGGTCTGGTTGGAGCAGGACTGGAGATCTGACGGGTCAGTCGTGTGGTCTGGTTGGAGCAGGACTGGAGATCTGACGGGTCAGTCGTGGTCTGGTTGGAGCAGGACGGGAGATCTGACGGGTCAGTCGTGTGGTCTGGTTGGAGCAGGATGGGAGATCTGACGGGTCAGTCGTGTTAGTCTGGTTGGAGCAGGACGGGAGATCTGACGTGTCAGTCGTGTGGTCTGGTTGGAGCAGGACTGGAGATCTGACGGGTCAGTCGTGTGGTCTGGTTGGAGGAGGACTGGAGATCTGACGGGTCTGGTTGGAGCAGGACGGGAGATCTGACGGGTCAGTCGTGTGGTCTGGTTGGAGCAGGACGGGAGATCTGAGGGGTCAGTCGTGTGGTCTGGTTGGAGCAGGACTGGAGATCTGACGGGTCAGTCGTGTGGTCTGGTTGGAGCAGGACTGGAGATCTGACGGGTCAGTCGTGTGGTCTGGTTGGAGCAGGACGGGAGATCTGACGGGTCAGTCGTGGTCTGGATGGAGCAGGACTTGAGATCTGACGGGTCAGTCGTGTGGTCTGGTTGGAGCAGGACTGGAGATCTGACGGGTCAGTCGTGTGGTCTGGTTGGAGCAGGACTGGAGATCTGACGGGTCAGTCGTGGTCTGGTTGGAGCAGGACGGGAGATCTGACGGGTCAGTCGTGTGGTCTGGTTGGAGCAGGATGGGAGATCTGACGGGTCAGTCGTGTGGTCTGGTTGGAGCAGGACTGGAGATCTGACGGGTCAGTCGTGTGGTCTGGTTGGAGGAGGACTGGAGATCTGACGGGTCTGGTTGGAGCAGGACGGGAGATCTGACGGGTCAGTCGTGTGGTCTGGTTGGAGCAGGACGGGAGATCTGACGGGTCAGTCGTGTGGTCTGGTTGGAGCAGGACGGGAGATCTGACGGGTCAGTCGTGTGGTCTGGTTGGAGCAGGACTGGAGATCTGACGGGTCTGGTTGGAGCAGGACGGGAGATCTGACGGGTCAGTCGTGTGGTCTGGTTGGAGCAGGACGGGAGATCTGACGGGTCAGTCGTGTGGTCTGCTTGGAGCAGGACTGGAGATCTGACGGGTCAGTCGTGTGGTCTGGTTGGAGCAGGACGGGAGATCTGACGGGTCAGTCGTGTGGTCTGGTTGGAGCAGGACTGGAGATCTGACGGGTCTGGTTGGAGCAGGACTGGAGATCTGACGGGTCAGTCGAGTGGTCTGGTTGGAGCAGGACGGGAGATCTGACGGGTCAGTCGTGTGGTCTGGTTGGAGCAGGACTGGAGATCTGACGGGTCAGTCGTGTGGTCTGGTTGGAGCAGGACGGGAGATCTGACGGGTCAGTCGTGTGGTCTGGTTGGAGCAGGACGGGAGATCTGACGGGTCAGTCGTGTGGTCTGGTTGGAGCAGGACGGGAGATCTGACGGGTCAGTCGTGTGGTCTGGTTGGAGCAGGACGGGAGATCTGACGGGTCAGTCGTGTGGTCTGGTTGGAGCAGGACGGGAGATCTGACGGGTCAGTCAAGTGGTCTGGTTGGAGGAGGACGGGAGATCTGACGGGTCAGTCGTGTGGTCTGGTTGGAGCAGGACTGGAGATCTGACGGGTCTGGTTGGAGCAGGACGGGAGATCTGACGGGTCAGTCGTGTGGTCTGGTTGGAGCAGGACGGGAGATCTGACGGGTCAGTCGTGTGGTCTGCTTGGAGCAGGACTGGAGATCTGACGGGTCAGTCGTGTGGTCTGGTTGGAGCAGGACGGGAGATCTGACGGGTCAGTCGTGTGGTCTGGTTGGAGCAGGACTGGAGATCTGACGGGTCTGGTTGGAGCAGGACTGGAGATCTGACGGGTCAGTCGAGTGGTCTGGTTGGAGCAGGACGGGAGATCTGACGGGTCAGTCGTGTGGTCTGGTTGGAGCAGGACTGGAGATCTGACGGGTCAGTCGTGTGGTCTGGTTGGAGCAGGACGGGAGATCTGACGAGTCAGTCGTGTGGTCTGGTTGGAGCAGGACGGGAGATCTGACGGGTCAGTCGTGTGGTCTGGTTGGAGCAGGACGGGAGATCTGACGGGTCAGTCGTGTGGTCTGGTTGGAGCAGGACGGGAGATCTGACGGGTCAGTCGTGTGGTCTGGTTGGAGCAGGACGGGAGATCTGACGGGTCAGTCAAGTGGTCTGGTTGGAGGAGGACGGGAGATCTGACGGGTCAGTCGTGTGGTCTGCTTGGAGCAGGACTGGAGATCTGACGGGTCAGTCGTGTGGTCTGGTTGGAGCAGGACGGGAGATCTGACGGGTCAGTCGTGTGGTCTGGTTGGAGCAGGACGGGAGATCTGACGGGTCAGTCGTGTGGTCTGGTTGGAGCAGGACGGGAGATCTGACGGGTCAGTCGTGTTGGTCTGGTTGGAGCAGGACTGGAGATCTGACGGGTCTGGTTGGAGCAGGACGGGAGATCTGACGGGTCAGTCGTGTGGTCTGGTTGGAGCAGGACGGGAGATCTGACGGGTCAGTCGTGTGGTCTGCTTGGAGCAGGACTGGAGATCTGACGGGTCAGTCGTGTGGTCTGGTTGGAGCAGGACGGGAGATCTGACGGGTCAGTCGTGTGGTCTGGTTGGAGCAGGACTGGAGATCTGACGGGTCTGGTTGGAGCAGGACTGGAGATCTGACGGGTCAGTCGTGTGGTCTGGTTGGAGCAGGACGGGAGATCTGACGGGTCAGTCGTGTGGTCTGGTTGGAGCAGGACGGGAGATCTGACGGGTCAGTCGTGTGGTCTGGTTGGAGCAGGACGGGAGATCTGACGGGTCAGTCGTGTGGTCTGGTTGGAGCAGGACGGGAGATCTGACGGGTCAGTCGTGTGGTCTGGTTGGAGCAGGACGGGAGATCTGACGGGTCAGTCAAGTGGTCTGGTTGGAGGAGGACGGGAGATCTGACGGGTCAGTCGTGTGGTCTGGTTGGAGCAGGACTGGAGATCTGACGGGTCTGGTTGGAGCAGGACGGGAGATCTGACGGGTCAGTCGTGTGGTCTGGTTGGAGCAGGACGGGAGATCTGACGGGTCAGTCGTGTGGTCTGCTTGGAGCAGGACTGGAGATCTGACGGGTCAGTCGTGTGGTCTGGTTGGAGCAGGACGGGAGATCTGACGGGTCAGTCGTGTGGTCTGGTTGGAGCAGGACTGGAGATCTGACGGGTCTGGTTGGAGCAGGACTGGAGATCTGACGGGTCAGTCGAGTGGTCTGGTTGGAGCAGGACGGGAGATCTGACGGGTCAGTCGTGTGGTCTGGTTGGAGCAGGACTGGAGATCTGACGGGTCAGTCGTGTGGTCTGGTTGGAGCAGGACGGGAGATCTGACGAGTCAGTCGTGTGGTCTGGTTGGAGCAGGACGGGAGATCTGACGGGTCAGTCGTGTGGTCTGGTTGGAGCAGGACGGGAGATCTGACGGGTCAGTCGTGTGGTCTGGTTGGAGCAGGACGGGAGATCTGACGGGTCAGTCGTGTGGTCTGGTTGGAGCAGGACGGGAGATCTGACGGGTCAGTCAAGTGGTCTGGTTGGAGGAGGACGGGAGATCTGACGGGTCAGTCGTGTGGTCTGCTTGGAGCAGGACTGGAGATCTGACGGGTCAGTCGTGTGGTCTGGTTGGAGCAGGACGGGAGATCTGACGGGTCAGTCGTGTGGTCTGGTTGGAGCAGGACGGGAGATCTGACGGGTCAGTCGTGTGGTCTGGTTGGAGCAGGACGGGAGATCTGACGGGTCAGTCGTGTTGGTCTGGTTGGAGCAGGACTGGAGATCTGACGGGTCTGGTTGGAGCAGGACGGGAGATCTGACGGGTCAGTCGTGTGGTCTGGTTGGAGCAGGACGGGAGATCTGACGGGTCAGTCGTGTGGTCTGCTTGGAGCAGGACTGGAGATCTGACGGGTCAGTCGTGTGGTCTGGTTGGAGCAGGACGGGAGATCTGACGGGTCAGTCGTGTGGTCTGGTTGGAGCAGGACTGGAGATCTGACGGGTCTGGTTGGAGCAGGACTGGAGATCTGACGGGTCAGTCGAGTGGTCTGGTTGGAGCAGGACGGGAGATCTGACGGGTCAGTCGTGTGGTCTGGTTGGAGCAGGACTGGAGATCTGACGGGTCAGTCGTGTGGTCTGGTTGGAGCAGGACGGGAGATCTGACGAGTCAGTCGTGTGGTCTGGTTGGAGCAGGACGGGAGATCTGACGGGTCAGTCGTGTGGTCTGGTTGGAGCAGGACGGGAGATCTGACGGGTCAGTCGTGTGGTCTGGTTGGAGCAGGACGGGAGATCTGACGGGTCAGTCGTGTGGTCTGGTTGGAGCAGGACGGGAGATCTGACGGGTCAGTCAAGTGGTCTGGTTGGAGGAGGACGGGAGATCTGACGGGTCAGTCGTGTGGTCTGCTTGGAGCAGGACTGGAGATCTGACGGGTCAGTCGTGTGGTCTGGTTGGAGCAGGACGGGAGATCTGACGGGTCAGTCGTGTGGTCTGGTTGGAGCAGGACGGGAGATCTGACGGGTCAGTCGTGTGGTCTGGTTGGAGCAGGACGGGAGATCTGACGGGTCAGTCGTGTTGGTCTGGTTGGAGCAGGACGGGAGATCTGACGGGTCAGTCGTGTGGTCTGGTTGGAGCAGGACTGGAGATCTGACGGGTCAGTCGTGTGGTCTGGTTGGAGCAGGACGGGAGATCTGACGGGTCAGTCGTGTGGTCTGGTTGGAGCAGGACGGGAGATCTGACGGGTCTGGTTGGAGGAGGACGGGAGATCTGACGGGTCAGTCGTGTGGTCTGGCTGGAGCAGGACGGGAGATCTGACGGGTCAGTCGTGTGGTCTGGTTGGAGCAGGACGGGAGATCTGACGGGTCAGTCGCGTGGTCTGGTTGGAGCAGGACGGGAGATCTCTAGGAACAGGACTGGGCAGCCCTGGTTTAAAGGGTTAATGATTGATATTGTGACTTCCATATTTGTCCTTGTTTTATAGGTTTGAGGATGGATTACAAACCTTGGGTCTGCTTGAGGAAGAGTCAATCTCGTGTTTTCGAAAACATTTTTATTACCTAAAAAGCCACTTCAGGCAAAAGAGTTACCATCTGCTTCTGGAGAGACTGGCTTATAGAGGATGAAGGTATGCGCCAGGCTTGTGTAAAATTCAGAATTTCAGAATTGGCCTGCATTCAATACATGAATTTGAATTTGAATTGAATTGACTCCGCCCCACAGGAAGCTGAATTTGAATTTGAATTTGAATGACAGGAAGTGGAATTAAATTCATGGCAATTCAAATAAATTCCACACAGTCACACAACAGAAGGAATGTGATGAATCTCACATTAAGGTTTAGTAAGATTACTGTGGAAATGTAATTGCTTACTGTTATTAGTTACCCATTATAAATGTGGTTTGGGTTATTTTATTTGGGTTACTTTATCAATGCAAAGCAATTTCCTTTTAGTTTGATAAGTAACTAAATGAATTACACATTTTACCTCAGTAATACAAATAAATACGATTACATTAATTTTGTACATTCATAGTGACTAGTCACTCCTCAACCCTGCATAAATTTTGTTCTAAAATATAGATAATGATAAAATTCTTGAAATAAATTACTCCCTCAATGTTGTTAATTAGTTTTGTTCCAATTTTCATTTCAAAGTAATCAAATAACACAGTGTATAATGCAATCATATCTGACATATACTGTAAAGCTTCATTGTTAAACTCTTCATTTAAAATATGTATTTGAGTTTCTTTGAATTTTTATTGAATTGCAATTGTGCTTCCTTTAATTGAAATTCGAATTGTAATTCTAGATCCTGTTTTTGACATTAATTCAAATTCAAGAATTGAATTGGAATTAAGGAGTCATTCTCAATTCAATTCTGAATTGTGCAGAAGCCTGGTATGCATCACATTAGAATATGTGCAAAAAATAGAAAAACATTACTGTCAATTGTAATATTTAACACTATTATTATCATTTATTTATTTTTGATCAAATAAATGCAGCTGGTGACTTCATTCAAAAATATTTAAAATATTAATGTTTCCAAAGTTTTGACCAGTATAGACCAGTTTGTTCTGGTTCTTGACCCTCATCAGCACTGGAACAGTTTCACCGTCTGTTACACTGTCATGGCGGTCAAGCAAATACACCAGATGAAAAATACTACTGTTACTGTGTCACGGATTGTAGTTTTTAAGAGTTTAGGAATGTAGTTTAGACTTCAAATGTGCGGTCTTATATCTAAGGAATAGTTAACGATGGGCATTTGAATTATTAGAAAAAATAATGCACACCCGAGGTGGAAGTCAATTATTCCTTACATACTACGGTTACCACACCATAAAACATTGTTCAGATGATGTACTTCAGAACATTTGTCAGGTTTTTGTCCTTTAAACACTCGTGTGTAGGAATAATGTCTCACGCATCTCCTCCCAAGCCTCAGTTGCTAATTCCAAAACTTCCTTTTAGAGCCTGTAACGGAGTCCCAGATGGCAGACTAATGCATTTAAAACCGGATTGGTGCTTGCGACGCGGAGCTGCGACAGCTCTGGAGGCATAACATAAAGAGCGTTTTTGTTCCTCTTAACAGACACAAAATGCAATTAAAATGTCTGTCCAACATGAACAGGGGCCTTACCTGTGAACAAGATGCGTTTAGCAACTTAGCCATGGTTTAAATAGTGTTTTAGACGGCAAGCTGTAGTCTCGCTCCTCCCACCTGGACTCGCGCTGAAGTCTCGCTCCTCCCACCTGGACTCGCGCTGAAGTCTCGCTCCTCCCACCTGGACTCGCGCTGAAGTCTCGCTCCTCCCACCTGGACTCGCGCTGAAGTCCCGTGATCTCAGTTGTAGCCGGGAAAGGTCAATAGTGTCCAGGTGGGAGGAGCGAGACTTCAGCGCGAGACTACAGCTTGCTGTCTAAAACACTATTTAGGTGAATTTAAACCATGGCTAAGTTGCTAAACGCCTCTTGTTCACAGGTAAGGTCCCTGTTCATGTTGGACAGACGTTTTAATTGCATTTTGTGTCTGTTAAGAGGCACAAAAATGCTCTTTATGTATATGCCCCCAGAGCTGCCGTTTTAGCTGAGTGGGAGCTCTGGGCATTCGCGGTCGCAGCTCCGCGTCGCAAGCACCAATCCGGTTCGCTTTTTTTTTCTATAGACAGTACTCACAAAGGTCTAACGATCAAGATTAACTTAAAAATTGCCCGGAGTTCTCCTTTAAGTTGTTAAACTATTGCACTGATAAACCCGTCAGAGCAGTGCTGAAGAGCGGGACACATGTGCTTTACATCATAAAATGGCATTTTGTGGCAAAAACATGGCCATACCAGTGTGTGAAACTGCTGCTGTATCTCTTGCACTGCCATGAAGAGCACTATGTAGTGTGTAGAGAGCAGACTTCTACCTGCATACCCTTCGTACACTAATGGAAACGACTTTATAACACAACAACAAACTCACGCTCAGAACAACTCATTATGTCAGTGTGAAATAAACAGTTATGGAAATGTAGAAATTCAATTTAAAGCTCCAATCTCCTCACGAAGAAGCTTTTCACTCAGAGAAGCTGTCAATCATGACATCACATAGCATCACATAACTAACGGAAACTAAACCTTATTTAAAAAATTAACACTTCTTTGGGAAAAAAAAATATTTGAAGTGTAATTTGATGTGTCAGTGATGTCCTTAAAGGAACACTCCACATTTCTGGAAATAGGCTCATTTTCCGACACCTCTAGAGTTAAACAGAGTTTTACCGTTTTCTAATCCATTTAGCCGATCTCTGGGTCTGGCGGTAGCACTTTTAGCATAGCTTAGCATAGATCATTGAATCTGATTAGACCATTAGCATCTCTCTCAAAAAAATGAACAAACAGTTTCGATATTTTTCCTATTTAAACCTGGACTCTTCTGTAGTTACATCGTTGAACTAAGACCGACGGAAAATGAAAAGTTGTGATTTTCTATGTCGCTATGGCAGGAACTATACTCTCATTCCTGGGTAATAATCAGGGAGCTTTTCTGCCGTACCATGGGTGAGCTGCGCAGTGATGTTACACAGTGCTTCTTTTGGCACTTTTTTTTGTATTGTTGTTTACCTTGTTTGTAGCAAGTTTATTATAGTTTTGCTTTTTTTAATTAGTTTTTATTTTAATATCGTTTTTGCTTTAAATTTCAGTTTAGTTTTAGTTCGTTTATTTCAGTTTAGTTTTTATTTTGTAAACACATTTCTATTTAGTTTTTATTTAGTTTCAGTTTTAGTAATTACAGTTTAGCAGCTAACAGAACACTTACAGTGAAGACCAAAGAAAGCAAAGCAAGACATTTATTTTCAGCAAAATGTAATGTTTGCAGTTTACAGTTAACTCTTGATAAAAATAACAAGGATGCAAAAGAACCAAACAAATGTACATAATACATGATGAACATGCATGAACAAACATACATATTTAAGATGAAATCTTTTAGAGTTTGTGTGTATGTGTCACCAGGTGACAAATTCGGCGGAACCAATTTCCGCTGGGAGTGTGTTCCCACCGGACGATTTCACTGACACACCGTGCTAGTGTGCTTGTTGTCAGTTGCCATGACAGCGGCAGCTGATTAGCTAAACGGTACCAGGTGCGGGTGTTTGGTGTGGGGATTTGTGATTGGGAGACATGGCCTAAAGAGGCAGTTAAAAGGAAAAGGAAGAAGCATTTGAGTGTGGTACTCTTTTGGGAGAAAATTATTCCTTTGGCAGTGGCTTGAATTCGCTGGGATCTTTGGAGAGGGCTGTGAGGATCTGGCTGGATGAAGGGTGCAACGGTGATTTGTGAGGAGACAAGCTGGAACGTGAACTGGATGTGAAGTGAGTGAATTGTGGAGATTGAGTCAAGACTGGAGAACGCCATCATTCTAGGGAGGAAGATAATGAAACACCGGATCTGTGTGAATGCATGTCTTGCATTGAGTTGAATAAGGAGTTGTGAAGTGTATTGATCACGAATATAATTGTCACTTAAGAGTGTGAATTGAGCCATCCTGGAAATCCTGATATCTTCTGAGTGTGGGAGAGTATTGAAGACGCTGTTTTCCATGCTGTGAGAAGTCATCTGCATCTCTTCATCTCCTGAGTGTTGATTCAGCGTACAGGGGGAGGTTTGATCATTGGGTGAGTGATGGCCTTATTGCACTGAGATTGAGAGTGGATCTGCAGTGCCCGAATTGAAGTGTTACACAGTATTGGACTTGACGTGAAGTTGCAGTGTGTGGGTGTATATGTATATTTAACCGCCAGTATTCCCCAGTTCACATTCTCGCCCTGTGTTTGCTGAACAAAGCCCTCAGTGTTGAATGTGTATGTCCCGCTCCGGCCACGAGCTCCTGTTCGATATGGAAGAGAAGTGTGCTTACCCTGTATATAACTTGTTCTGTCTATTTAAATAGAAGATTCTTTTGCCACTGCCTTGTGTGCTGCCTGTCTGAAGGAGAGACACCCCTCCAGCTTCAGTGCTGCCTGCTTGGAGCAATCCAGTCCAGCCGTAAGACCAATTCTCCATCTTACGAAAGGAACATGTCTGCACCTGTATAACCTGTTCTGTCTATTTAAATAGAAGATTTCTCTTGCCACTGCCCTTGTGTGCTGCTTGTCTGAAGGAGAGACACCCCCCCCCCCCCCCAGTCCAGCCGTAAGACTAATTCCCCATCTCACGAAAGGAACATGTTTGCACCTGTATCAAATGCTCTGCTTATTTAAAGAGAAGATTCTTCTGCCACTGCCTTCTTGTGTTCTGCCTGCCTGTTCGGAGTTCGGAGCAACTCCATTCGGCCGTAAGCCCGATCTCTCCGTCTTACAAGAGGAGTGTGCCTGCACCCGTAAAAACTGCTTTGTCTGTTTGAAAAGATGACTCTTTTGCTCCCGCCTTCTTGTGAGGTGTCTGACTGAAGCAGAGGTCCGCCCTGGCTACATCGTGTCAGTACCGCCACCCGCTCCAGCCGTAAGTCCTTGCTTCACCATAAAGAGAAGTGAACCAGTAAAATTGTCTCTGACTTGGATTAGAGGATACCTTTGCTTCTGACTGGAGCCGCCAAGGGAGAAAGACACACTGAGGACTTCGCTACGGGAGAGCACTCTACACGGAGACATACGTACCCGGCTACCTACCTGGCTGGCAGCGAGTCCCCCTCCTGGTTCCCATAGCCCTCGTGCCGACCACTTACTGAACAGTCGACGCCCGGGAACGTACTGACCTGTCTACCCACCGGTTCTCCAGTGAGGCCCCGCCGCCACCCGAGACTCCACTCACCTACCCTGTGGAGAGGAAAACTTACCTGCCACCCACCTGTCCGGTGCAAGAGTCCCCTCCTGGTCCGTGACCCCAGTCCCGGTCCGCTTGGATATCTGCCTGCCTGTATTCCACCTGAAGGGGGTCTACTTACCTCAACACTTACCTGCTCGCCGGACTGGCGTTCGACTCCCTCCTCCTCTGTGGCTGCCTGTGACACGGGTCGGTGCGGTGAACCCCTTGGTCTCCTCCATCCTGTGGAGAGATACGAAGTCCACATCAAGACTTTTAATTCCTGCTTTTATTCAATAAAGATTGTTACTTTTAATTTGTACTTGTCTGTCTGGTCTCTGGTACGCTCCCCAAGGTGGTCCTGGGTTAGAGGGATGGGTGCAGTCTGGGTTGACCCCCCCGACCTGTGACATATGTGTTGAATATTAATTTTGCAAAAACAGACTGATGCGTTCTTAAAAGTTGCAAATGTGTGTAGTGTTAATATTACTTGCACTAACAGACTAGAACAATCTTCAAGTGTGTGTGTAGTGTTCAATTTTACTTTCATCTTACAAATCAGTTCAGTAACAAAATGTTTTGTTAATTAAGAATACTCTTTGTTCAGGGAGGTGGTCATTCTGTTTCTCAGTCCAGATGAAAGCTGTCCGCAAACAGAAAATATTCTTTCTACACAGGCTTGAGATGCAGGTTAGTAGTGCTGAAGATCTTGGTAGCGAGGAACGAGTATTTCTGAAGGGTTTGGTTGGTGCCTCTAAAAGTTGATGGTAGTTCACATGCATCATCTGTCAATGACTACGTTTACATGCAGCCAATAACGGAATATTAGCAATAACCCGGTCGCGCCATGTAACCCGGCCATGTAAACACCGGCAAAAACCCGAATATGCTCATACACCGGTTTTTAAAACCCCGAATATTATCCCTGCGGTACCCCTTTTCTAACCTGGTCCTGTAAATATCGGCATATCCCCATCAAAAGGAACATTGATTTGGGTTCTGCGCATGTTCTATTCGCAAGGAATCTTGGTCTTTTGAGTAGAGGAACTTCCGTCTGGCGCATACAAAAACCTGCGTGCAGTATACCGGAAGTAAACAAGAAGTAGAGGTAAACATGGCGAGACGCAGCACAGCTCCATACTTTTGGAGCGAGGAGGAAGCCAATTTCGATCAAATTCAAAGGCGATCGCTATCTGCCCCGAACTATCCATTATCTGCTGCTGTTGTTGTTGTCTTTGGATACAGGAAGAAGAATCGGAACTGACGCATATTGCGTCTTAAGGTTGTCCGTACGTCCAGACCGTGCGTCGCCGTTTACATCGGGATATTGCCAATTGATTACAAAATCCATGTATACAGGAGTAACTCTCTCTGTTCACGCATGTAAACGGGTTATTCCCAATGTTTCAGACACCCGAATAGTGACCTTAACCCGACCATAATCCGAATATAGCGGCGTATTTTTGTCACTAACCAGCTAACGCCACAGCAGGCTGAAACATGGGGATTTGTATTGAAGACGCGTCACGCTGAACCATTGTAATTGATGGAATGTCTTTATTAATCCATTTCACAGACTTCGAAAACTTAAGCTCTTACTTTGAGTGATGCATTTCATGAGCCGTGCAAAGATACCTCAGACAGTGGAAGATGGTAACAATGGTGACGGTCAACAGAAAGTTTCACCCCATGCTCACCCTGCAGCCATGATCCAAACACCCAGAATAGTCCACAGGTGTACACACACACACACACTAATACAGACACTACACCCCTGGTCCCGCCCACAGTGACGATGACGTCATGATACGTGTGCACATACACCACAGTGGACAGAATAAGAGAAAATATCATAAAAACCAAGTCAAACCCAATGTATAGCTCCTACACCGAATATTGACAGCTTGTAAACGTAGTCATTGTGGCTGAAGTTTGGCTATATCTTAAGACCCCACGTGCCCTCTATGTCCAAGTCCAGCAACACTGAAGCACATCTTAGTGGGATGCAAGACCATCCTCATCCAAGGCCGTTAAACCTGGCGGCACAACCAGGTGCTAAAGAGTCTTGCAGCAGTGCTAGAAAGTCGACGGACAAGTGTGAATGCCCTTCCTCTCCCGTCATCCCGGTGGCAGATGACACCATTTGTCCGGGAGGGCGAGGGTGAAGCCAGCCTCACCACCACAAGATCACACACAAGATCAGACACTGGGCAGCTAATTGATTTGAATATCCCCAACTGAGCAAGCCAAAGGCAACAGTGGCAAGGAACCGAAAAACTCCATCAGGTGACCTAATGGTGTCCTAAAACTCCATCAGGTGACCCAATGGAGAAAAAAAAACCTTGGGAGAACCCAGGCTCAGTCGGGGGCCAGTTCTCCTCTGGCTTTTATGAACTAGAGGCCGGATTTACAGTAACTGTAAGTTTTAAAATTTTATATGAATGCCTGGCTGAAGAGATGCGTCTTTAGTCTAGTTTTAAACTGGGAGAGCGAGTCTGAGCAACGAACAATATCAGGAAGGCTATTCCAGAGCTTCGGAGCTAAATGTGAAAATGCTCTCCCTCCTTTGGTGGATCTGGATATCCTAGGTATGACCAGAAGCCTCGAATTTAGTGATCTTAAAGAGCGCGATGGATTATAGGGCGATAGAAGGTCCGTTAAATAGACTGGAGCTAAACCATTTAGGGCTTTATAAGTCAGAAGCAATACCTTGTAATTAATACGGAACTTTATAGGTAACCAATGGAGTAATGATAAAATCGGTGTTATATGATCATATTTTCTTGATCTAGTAAGAACTCTAGCGGCTGCATTTTGGACTAACTGTAGCTTGTTTATTGAAGATGCAGGACAACCAGCTAATAAAGCATTACAGTAATCTAGTCTCGAGGTCATGAATGCATGAACTAACTTTTCTGCATCAGAGACTGATAGCATATTACGTAGTTTAGCAATATTTCTAAGGTGGAAAAAGGCTGTTTTTGTAACATATGAAATATGCTTTTCAAAAGACAGGTTGCAGTCTAATATAACCAGTGTTGGGAAGGATACTTTTAAAATGTATTTCGTTACAGAATACAGAATACATGCCCCAAAATGTAATTTGTAACGTATTCCGTTACGTTACTCAATCTGAGTAATGTATTCTGAATACTTGGATTACTTCCACATTGAATTGCATTTTATAAGTGTAGGAATGCGAAATGATGCGGTGGTGACGCGTTGTAACATAGGGATGGCGCTGCCAATAAAGCACCTAAAAGCTGTCACAAAGAACCGGCAAAAGTATTGATTATGAATATGTCAAATATAGCAAGGAGATGTTTTAATTGTTTATTAATAAACAAGTGTTTTCTGTCTGTGTCACTGTCGCCTGCAAAGAGGAAGTTGACGATGCTGACTCGCGATCTTTGCAATAAGCTATGAACGCGCCAGAGAGAAATGCGCATTTCATACGAATTACATAAGCAGAACGCAGTCTGTTTTGTTTCGTTTTGAATTGTTCTGTTTAAATGTAGACATGTCTGTGACTGTAAGGCAAGTATAATCTTACGCTAAGTTTCGGTTCATTTAAGAGACAAGCTCCAGTTCACGCGCCGGCGCTTCCATGTCGTGAAATATTTAGCCTACTTCTTATTTATTAAATCAAGGCAATTGGTTGATGAAACATTTATTAAAATTAAGATACAATTAATACAAAACGAAATTCCCTTTAAGGCTTTTGTGCTTTCTGTTTGAGGTCTCTGTTTGAAGTTTTAAAGCAGTCTTTTAGTGCCGCTTTCAGAGCGCTCACGTTCGTAACATTGTTTTTTTCCTCATAAATGCGAACGCGAAAAAATTACTAACATTTATATTTTATGTTCTGTGGAGAACCCTTCTTCATCTGGTGGGTAGTATTACTTTTAGTTTGAGCAGTGTAATTCACAGAAGTAGGCTACTAAAACATATTTTGCCACCTAAAAGTTAAAGTCACGTTATTGGATAAATAAACAGACGTTTTTAAATATATTCGTATTAAATGCATTTTCTGAGAATTTCTATTTCAAGTTTTAACTGCAAATGTCGCGTCCATAACGCTGGAATTGCTCAATTTTAAAGTATTTATTTTGTGGTGTAGGTCTACATATTTTATAATGTTAACTTCAAATAATTCTTATAGTAATTTAAAGATGTGGTAGCATTGGATCTGGGGTGCGTTTCCCAAAAGCATCGTTAGCCAACTATGGTCGCAAGTTCCGTCGTTACCAATAGAGTTCAATGGAAATTGCGACCAACTTGGGACCATATTGGCTAACGATGCTTTCGGGAAACGCACCCCTGGACGGGAAGGATAACTTACTTTAAGATGCTTCTTTAGGTTGGAGGTGGAGTCTTTGGACGCTGAAAGGAGCTGGTTGCTGGCAAGCAGAGGTTGCACTGCACAGTTAGGCTATATTTCGTTCTCCCTTCTCTTTCTTTAATGTGAAATGCTGTTTGAATTTCCAAGATAGAAACGCATTCTTGCCCTGGCTCTGTTGTTCCGGCTCCATCTCTACTCTAGCTCCCGCTGCTCCTCTTCCGACTCCATTGTGACTGATCACGCAAACCGCGCATTTTTTTTTCGTTTTCACATTGGGGCTTCTGGGAAATGCTGAGTTGCCTTAATTTATTTAGAGAGTGAATAAACTTGTGAAACAGAGAAGTATCGTAATGTAATCCGTTGATTTCAACAATGTAACTGTATTCTAAATACCAACTATTTAAATTGTAACTGTAACGGAATACAGATACTCATCATTTGTATTCTGAATACGTAACGCCGGTACATGTATTTCGTTACTCCCCAACACTGAATATAACACCCAGGTCTTTTACTGTAGCGGATAAAGTAACAGGGCATCCTACTATGTTAAAGTAGTGTTGTGAGAGGTTTTGTGGACGATTTTTTGAACCGATAAGTATTACCTCTGTCTTGTCTGGATTTAATAAAAGAAAATTACGCGTCATCCAATATTTTATATCTTTAACACAATCTGTCAATTTGGATAATTTAGCGTATTCATCTGGCCGTGATGAAATATATATTTGACTGTCATCAGCATAACAATGGAAACTAATTCCATGTTTCCTTAGAATATTACCAAGTGGCAGCATATATATTGAGAATAATAAAGGGCCTAACACAGATCCCTGCGGCACTCCATAGTTTGCCGAAGTTATGATAGATTTTTTTCCATTTAAGTAGACGAAATGGTAGTGGTCAGATAAGTATGACCTGAACCAGCTTAATGCTTGTCCTTGAACACCAGTGTAATTTTGTAGTCGATCTAAGAGTATTGTGTGATCTATAGTATCGAACGCAGCACTAAAATCAAGTAAAACTAGTACTGAGATACAGCCTTGGTCCGAAGCTAAAAGTAAATCATTTGTGATTCTAACAAGCGCAGTTTCAGTGCAATGATGTGGCCTGAATCCAGACTGAAACTTTTCATAGATGTCGTTTTCTTGCAAGAAAGAGCCGAGTTGAGCGGACAATATTTTTGACATAAATGGAAGATTTGAAATGGGTCTGTAATTTGCTAGGTTATTTGGATCTAATTGTGGTTTCTTAATAAGAAGTTTTATAACTGCCAGCTTGAACGTTCTTGGAACATGACCTAAAGATAAAGATGAGTTAATAATATTGAGAAAAGGCTCTTCAGGTAACACTTCTTTCAGTAGTTTAGTTGGTATAGGATCTAATAAACATGTTGTTGTTTTAGATGAAGTGATACGTTTATTTAACTCTTTTTGTTCTATGGTTGTAAAGCATTGTAATTGTTCTTGCGGGGTGATAATTGCGGCTGAATTATAAGGCGCGAGCAAAGATTGAACGTTTACGATTTTGATTCTGATGCTTTCAATTTTCTCGGTGAAGAAGTTCATGAAATCATTACTACCAAACTGTAACGAGGTATTTTGTTCAGACGACGTCTGTTTATTTGTTAGTCTAGCCACGGTATTAAATAAAAACCTTGGATTATTTCGGTTGTTTTCTATTAATTTGCTTAGGTGCTCAGCCCTGGCCGTTTTAAGGGCCTTTTTATAACGTGACATACTGTCTTTCCACGCGATTCTAAAGACCTCTAAATTAGTTTTTTTCCATTTACGCTCTAAATTACGGGTTTCTCTCTTTAAAACATACGTAGTATTATTGTACCATGGTGCTATACTTTTTTCTCTGACCTTTTTTAATCTAATGGGTGCAACAATATCCAATGTTCTAGAGAGAATGGTGCTCATAGTGCTAGTTAGTTCGTCTAGTTCATCTGTTTGTTTGGGTTCAGGCAGCAGCTGAGACAGATCAGATAAGCTATTTGAGAAATGATCTATGGTGGATGGAAGGATTGTTCTGCCTGGTCGATAACATGGCGCAGCATGACATATTACACCAGTACGTAATATGCAAGTTACCATGTAATGGTCAGTGACATCATCACTTTGTGGAATGATATCTATATCGGTTGAATCGGTTCCATATGAAATAATTAAATCAAGTGAATGATTAAGACGATGAGTTGGTCCGGTGACGTTTTGCTTGACCCCGAAGGAGTTTAATAAATCTGTAAACGCAGCCCTTAACGCATCATTTGAATTATCTACGTGTATGTTAAAATCTCCAAAAATGAATGCTTTATCGACGTTGACCAAAAGATTTGAAAAAAAAGTCAGCAAACTCTTTTAGGAAATCGGTGTAAGGCCCTGGAGGTCTATATACGGTAGCCAATGCTAGAGATAATAGGGATTTTTTTCTTACATCTAAGAGCGTAACATTTAGCACAAGTACTTCAAACGAATTAAACCTATGACGAGTTTTCTGAGTAACATTAAGGATATCTCTGTAGATTATTGCAACACCGCCACCGCGACCGATCAGACGGGGCTCATGCTTATAACAGTATCCGGGCAGAGTAGACTCATTTAGACCGAAATAATCATTTGGTTTAAGCCAGGTTTCAGTAAGGCACAGAACATCGAAATTATTATCTGTGACCATTTCATTTACAATAACCGCCTTAGGTGTGAGCGATCTAATGTTTAGAAGACCTAGCTTTAGAAATTGTTTTTGTTCACTAATTGTCACGGCTTCCAGGCCCGCTGTCCCTAACAGTAACCGACAGCGAACGCCCTCGCCCGAATACTAATGTCTCCAGAACTACAAATCCCTTGCGCATCACTCTCGCACTGATTGCCTTCCACCTGTGTCTAATGATTGCCTGTCTTTAACCTATATCAACCATGCCTACGGCTCACTCTGTGCGAAGTATTGTTTCACAGTTGTGTTGCATATCCAAGCCGTTTCCTGGAAGTTTTCCTGGTTCTACCCCTTGCTATTCTAGATCTCCGTGTCTGTCAGCCGCCCGCCTATCGATCCCCTGCCTGGCTTACTTCACGCTTCTGCACACCCCACTACTCTGTTTAATTTTTTTTGACTCCTGTTGAGCGACTCTAATAAACCTTGTTGCAAATGGACCTGACTCCGACTTCTGATTCACAACACTAATAGTGAGATTTTTTGTTTTAATAACAATTAGATTTTTTCTAGATCCCGCAGTAGATTTATTATTTGATCTTAGTAAACGCGGAATAGACACAGTATCTATGCAATGTTCTACACTAGTATTAATATCAATTAAATTGGTGCAGTAGAGACTGTGATTTGGATTTTTGGTTACTAGTCAAACGGTATTTTAACATATTGGAGATGTTATCCGACAGAAGATCTGCCCCGATTCTACTTGTGTGTAAGCCATCAGCGCGGAAGAGCCTTGGTCGCTCCCAGAACAGATTCCAATTATTTACAAAGAGCAGTTTCTGCTCATTGCACCATGACATTAACCATTCATTTAGCGCGAATAATCTACTGAACTTTTCATGCCCTCGTCGGTACGTAGGAAGCGGTCCAGACACAATAATCGATGTTTCAGGCGATGTGCTGCGTACCGTATCGATCAGGCTCCTGTAGTCCTCCTTCAGAACCTCCGTCTGTCGCAGCCTAGTGTCGTTAGCTCCCCCGTGCAGCACAACAGCTCCGACGCGCTCGTCACCGTTCAAGATCTCAGGTACCCGCGCAGTGATATAGAGAACACGAGCACCAGGAAAGCAATGACTGTGCACGTTACTTTTACCTAACGTAGCGTGGACGTGTCGGACGGTGGAATCGCCGATGATCACTGCATCGCGTTTTGTTTCACGAAGAGGGGAGAAGCGGTTCTGAGTGGAGATCTCGAAAACCGGGAGGGGCGAAAAGATTCTTGTCCTGGCTCGCGGCTTCCGCGGAACCACCCAGGCTTCGTGGTGTTGTGTCGGAGCCGGAGTGAATGAAACCATGGCTGATCGTGACCTGGATGACCAATGCTGAGAAACGCACGGAGTAGACGAGGTCAGCGTCAGCGGGTTACTAACGTTAATCACTGATCCGTGTGCATCAGCGCGTGATGTTTCAAGAGCTAAACGCCGGTCTCTCAGCTCAGCTTGTCAAACTCACAGCAGGCAGCGAGGCAGACAAAAGCAGTCGATCGCAGGGCGAGCAGCAGTGAAGCGGTGTCTCGCTCTACGACCAACACCCAAATGTTCCAACCGTATTTGCGGTTCCAGCCATATAATGGCTTGAGACGCATCAGGCCAACAGTCCGAGTTGTAATTATGAGTTAAATGATGGTTCAGAACAGAATAAAAGAGAGAAATACGGAAAAACAGAAGGAAATACGAAGCTAATACGAGGCTTAGACAGCCACGACGCAAACAAACTCACAGCTCACAGCAGGCAGCGAGGCTGCCATTCACTTTGTCCATTCGCTGTTCAAAAGAGTGTCAATCCCAAGCTCGTCTAGGGTTTCATTGAGAGTAGGTCTGGTTTCAATCAGTCTTTTGATCATTTCAAACGAACTATTCCACCGTGTGGGGCAATAATAATAATAATGTAAGAATATCATCTTTCCCCTCTACAAACTAATGACTGTCTATGGTTTTTTTCTGATGTTTAAGTTATTGTATATATTTACTTTTTTAATTTTTTTTTACATGATTTAAGCAACTTAAGTAAATTTATGTTATCTGTAAGGACATTGTTGCCTTTGGCTTGCTCAGTTGGGGATATTCAAATTAAATAACCAATCATTAATACCATTGATCAGCCCTACCAAACGTGGATGTCTTTTTTCCAGTAATAAACAAACATTGTTATGTTGTTTTGATTGATACTGTGAAGCTGCTTTGATACAATCTGTATTGTGAAAAGCGCTATATAAATATATTTGACTTGACTTTGTGCATGTTACATTTTTAATTAGTAACAAGTGTATTATGCTATGAATGTGGTTTATGAGGACACCTCAAATGTCCTCTGTGGTGATGTGTGGTTGTTTGTCTGGATTAAAGGGGTGATGAACTGAGAAATCAAATTTTCCTTGAGCTTTTGACATCTAAGAGGTCATCATATTATAAGAATATCCTGTAAGTTTCAGAACTGAAAACGTCCTTATTAGTCCAATAAAAGCTTTTATTGACACCAGGCTCAGCAAACGACTCGTTTTTCAAAGTGGGGACCTATGACGAAAAAGATGATAAATAGGCCATTGCACCTATGAATGGGTCATAGTAGATCTCCAAAATTAGTTTTAAATTCATAATTTAATATTTATGAGATTTTTATTTAAGTAATGTTCTAATTCTAGATGTTTATATTTGCAAATGCTGCATGCTTTTGACGTGGTTTAATCAATGGCCGTGCGCGTGAACTTTCGAGTCGCTTTCAAACACTGGAGCAGCGCAGAGTTGCGATGGAAACGGCGCGCGGGACCAGCCACTGCGACTGACAACAAGCAGAAAAACTGTTGCTGTTGTTTCCACTGCTTTCAGGTGAGATTAGTCTCTGAAATCACACGAATAATACACACAACTGGTCTTTACACTTCTCTTACTTGTAATCGACACGCTTCATATGTACTTTATGGTTTAATGTCTTCGGAAAAGTCCGATAGCATCTCACCCGGTTTCAGAAGCTAACGAAGTTTTCAGAAGTTTCAGGTAAGCTAACGTCAACTCGGTTGAGCTTTTGTTTATGAAAGTTTGGGCTTTTAATCACCTCTTATGTGTAGATGAGAGTTTTTGTAGAGGTTTTACTTGGAAGTGAGAATTTATTTAACATAAACGTTATGTAGGCCTATTGTTAATCGGTGACGTCACTTAATAACATGGAGCGAGAAATTTGGCTGAAACTAGCTGCTCAATGGTAAGTTAAACAAATATTGATAAAAAATGTTCTGTGATTTCCGCAGCAACAAAATATCCCCTCTAAAACAGAGGGGAAGCTCCAAGGCTTCAACATTTCTGCAGAAAGCTGCTGCCAGAGATGCAGGAAACACAGCTGAACCAAGGAAGCTCATTAAATAACTTCATATCCATTTTGTCACAATATTTTTCACCTATATCACCATGCATCTGTCATTTTCTTATTTTTATTTTTTTTTCTCAAATTTCTAATTTATTTTAAGAAGGTTTTGACATCCACAGGTAAGTGTATGAGCAATATTAAATTATTAAGCAAACCTAAAAACAAATTCTGTTATCCTAATTAAGAAATTATTTTCTGTATATTCTTTATATTCTTTCTCTTTTCTGCATTTCCCATCTGCTGTAATTTCTTTCCTTTTAATAAACCTGGCATTGTATAATAATATTGTTGGCTCTGTGACAAATGGTTTGTTGTGTTCCTAGATCCTTCAATGTTGATGCCCTGCACCGTAGCAGAGTTTTTGTCCTGATCATCATCTCTAACTGTACGTTCACACCGCCGCCGACTTGAGCTTCCAAAGCGGCCGGAAGTCATTCATTTTCAATGGAAGCTGGCTTCTCTCCGCTGCAAGGAGCGTCAAATCCCTCGGCGTCGCGTTTTGAGCGTCTTGAGCGTCAATCAGAAAGTTGAAAGTAGCTCAATTTTATGGTAATGAGCTATGACGCGGTTCAGCGGCAATCAGCGGCAAAACGCAGCAACCAATCGGAATATAGACGTGCTTCGCGCTGGCTGATTCCGGAGAAACATACGATGTAAACTTTCGTTCCTACCAAAACATTAGTTCCGATTAAAACATTAGCCGCAGCTGCTGCACCAGCCGGTGATACTCTCCGAATTGATAACGGTCCTGGAGGGTGTAATGAACGAACCCAAAATCTCCAAGTCCGACGTCTTGACCGCACACAATAAAGCAGCACCAAACACAACTTCACAACGATGATCCAGTGATACACATTTGAGAATGAGCGCAACTTTTATTTTAAATATTTACGAACGCTCGTTTTAAGCGGGAATGCAATTCATTTGCTCACGGTAACACGATTTGACCAATTGCACTAATGCAAATAATAATAATAGCTAATTATTCTTTTTTCCCCTACCAAATGTGACCAAAACGGTTATAAAAATGCTGTCATTATAAAAGGTTTCTTCAATGTATTGCTTGTTTTTTCTGTTTATTACATTTCATGTTGTGACACTTCTCTTCTCCCTGCTACGTCAGAGCGTCCAAAGCGTCAACGAGCTTCCCCGTGCTTTTTGACAAGCGTCCTTGACAGAGCGGCCAGAGCTTCTTTGACGCTCAAGTCGGCGGCGGTGTGAACGTACAGTAAGAAGCTATGAACCATACTGTATGACTAGTAAGTGAAACTTCAAACATACACTAATTGTGTTGGTACAAATGTTAATGTTTTGAAAAGTTTCTTATGTTCACCAAGACAGCATTAAAAACAATAATATTGTGAAATAATATAATAATATTGCTAGCAAAAAGTTGTCATAGGTGATGTTTTATAAAACATTCAGAACTTAGACATAACTTTGAAATGGCAAAAGAGGAAACAACCCCTTGCAGTCTCACATAATGGGCCCTATCTTGCACTCAGCGCAAATGACTTTGTACACTGACGCATGTATCATTCCTATTTTGCACCCGCGCAAAGCGGACTTTTCCCTCCACAGACGCACGTCGGTAAACTAGGAAATTAACTTGCGCTCTCTGGGCGGGTCGGCGCAAAAAAAGAGGCGTGTTTCGGCGCAAACATTCCCTGGTGCTATTTTGCAGTTCCAGAAAACAATTGCGCCACTGACCAGAAAAAACCTAGTCAAAAGTCAGTGGCGCGTTGCGCGTTGTTCAGAATGCTATTTTAAGCGCGCATGCTTGGCCATAATGTAGCGGGTGCACAACGCGCATACACTTTGATTCTCTCATCAACACAGATGCAGCAGTTTTTATTTTTGCAAATCATACATTATAACAAGGAAAAATATTAGCCTAACACATGAGGGAAATCATTGTGGTGTCCATGAAGATGTAAGAAATATGTAGTAAGCCTAAATCTAGCTTACATTTACCCAATTTTTTCAGGCTAATTGTAGTAATGACATGGCTGATGACACCATTTTTGATGCCAGCAACAATGAGTGAAATACGGTTTAATCGAAAACACACAAACACGCTGTGTAATTGAACGAACGTTCGGCATAAACTGCGTTTCAGGTGTTTGGATAGGTCAGGAGGCACTTTACAGTACAGTCCTCAAAAAGTTGTAGCATTCTTTGTGGCATGTTGTGTTTTACACAACATTTCCATAAATCAAGGTTGTGTTGTTGACATAGATGAGGAAACATTAGAGGACTTAAGGAGACGTGATGGTGAACTGCATGTGCCGATGCCTTAACCCAAATGCCCCAGCAGCAGCACGGGACAGGAGAGCGTATTTGGCAGAAGAGCTGCTGCGTCATCTACAGTATAGTGAGGTAAAGCTAATTAATATCGGTCTAATGTTCGACTACATTTAAAAAATATAACCATGCATATATTCGTGATTCAGAGAGAACGAGTCCAAAACATCCGAGAGTGTTTATTTGTGACATTTCTTTATTTACATTTGTCAAAATGAAAAATCAATATCAAACAGTATATTGATTAAAAAAAAAATACAAACGGAAAATTAGGTTGAAAAGAACGTTGTCTCCTCGGCTGTGAACCGCTCCTGGCGCGCGCCTGGTAAATCCGCCGTATTAATAACAATCCGCCATGCAACATGCGCACCTGCTCTTAAAGGGTATGTTGGATGACGCTCTGATTGGTTTATTTCACGTTACGCCCAAACCACGCCTATGAATAATGAAGCTACTTCAGACCAACCCCTTTTAGATTTGTGCCAGGCGCAAGAGGCATTTATCCTGCCGGGAAAATAGCAACAGCGCCGAGACCCGCCCACAAAGGTACTTGCGCTTTGCGCTTTGACACTTGCGTTTCAGATCGTGCGCTGGGTGCAAGATAGGGCCCTATGTGTCATTGAATGAAATACAATGCAAGTCAATGAAAGAATGCCAATTAATCCAATAATCACACAGAACTCTACAAAATACACCTAAGATATGATCTGTCTGTTAACCCTTTCTCTGTTTAATTTTCTTTCATTTCATGCTGACAGATGCAGCCAAAAAACAAGGAGCAAAAGTGTTGGAAGCCGAGGAAAAAATAAAAACCTGGCTGAAGTATAGTGGAGACCGGAATGGAGGAAGAAAAAAAAGAGCAACAGAAAAAGGTACACAAGCCCTTTTTAAGGCTGATCAAATATGTTATTAATTATTATATATATATTAATACAGTGAAGAAAATAAGTATTTGAACACCCTGCTATTTTGCAAGTTCTCCCACTTAGAAATCATGGAGGGGTCTGAAATTGTCATCGTAGGTGCATGTCCACTGTGAGAGACATAATCTAAAAAAAAAAATCCAGAAATCACAATGTATGATTTTTTAACTATTTATTTGTAAGATACAGCTGCAAATAAGTATTTGAACACCTGAGAAAATCAATGTTAATAGTAGCCTTTGTTTGCAATTACAGAGGTCAAACGTTTCCTGTAGTTTTTCACCAGGTTTGCACACACTGCAGGAGGGATTTTGGCCCACTCCTCCACACAGATCTTCTCTAGATCAGTCAGGTTTCTGGGCTGTCGCTGAGAAACACGGAGTTTGAGCTCCCTCCAAAGATTCTCTATTGGGTTTAGGTCTGGAGACTGGCTAGGCCACGCCAGAACCTTGATATGCTTCTTACAGAGCCACTCCTTAGTTATCCTGGCTGTGTGCTTCGGGTCATTGTCATGTTGGAAGACCCAGCCTCGACCCATCTTCAATGCTCTAACTGAGGGAAGGAGGTTGTTCCCCAAAATCTCTCAATACATGGCCCCGGTCATCCTCTCCTTAATACAGTGCAGTCGCCCTGTCCCATGTGCAGAAAAACACCCCCAAAGCATGATGCTACCACCCCCATGCTTCACAGTTCTCAATTACTGTAATGTGATATGGTGCAACACCTTTACAAGTCATCTTATCTCATACCAAACAAGAATCAAATCACTTATATATCAAATATATGGAAAATATCGCAGACATGTGCGCACCAGTATGAGTGTTGTTTGTAGGGGTCCACAGATCTGGAACAGGGTTGATGATGGTATTAAGGTGTTGCCCTTTATCTCCAACTTCAAAAGACAATTAAAACATAATTTATTCTTAACCTATATCTAATTATTCAAAACTGATTTTCAGGGATTACTGGTACGTATGTGTATGTTCGTATGAGTATGTTGTTGTAACATATGTCTTGGTACATTTTTTGTGTGTACTTATTGTGTCTTACTGTACCTTGTCAGTACCTACCCATTTAAGAACTATGGGCCCCTACTTATAAGCTTTTTTTTTTTTTGCTTCTTTGGGAGACCCAGTTTCACTGTACCCAATCTACTTTGTACCTTTAAAATTGTATTATTGTAATGCTTGTAGAGGTATTGTGAATAAACTGAAACTGAAACACAGTAGGGATGGTGTTCTTGGGATGGTACTCATCATTCTTCTTCCTCCAAACACGGTTAGTGGAATTATGACCAAAAAGTTATATTTTGGTCTCATCTGACCACATGACTTTCTCCCAAGACTCCTCTGGATCATCCAAATGGTCATTGGCAAACTTAAGACGGGCCTTGACATGTGCTGGTTTAAGCAGGGGAACCTTCCGTGCCATGCATGATTTCAAACCATGACGTCTTAGTGTATTACCAACAGTAACCTTGGAAACGGTGGTCCCAGCTCTTTTCAGGTCATTGACCAGCTCCTCCCGTGTAGTTCTGGGCTGATTTCTCACCTTTCTTAGGATCATTGAGACCCCACGAGGTGAGATCTTGCATGGAGCCCCAGTCCGAGGGAGATTGACAGTCATGTTTAGCTTCTTCCATTTTCTAATGATTGCTCCAACAGTGGACCTTTTTTCACCAAGATACTTGGCAATTTCCCCGTAGCCCTTTCCAGCCTGGTGGAGGTGTACAATTTTGTCTCTAGTGTCTTTGGACAGCTCTTTGGTCTTGGCCATGTTAGTAGTTGGATTCTTACTGATTGTATGGGGTGGACAGGGGTCTTTATGCAGCTAACGACCTCAAACAGGAGCATCTAATTTAGGATAATAAATGGAGTGGAGGTGGACATTTTAAAGGCAGACTAACAGGTCTTTGAGGGTCAGAATTGTAGCTGATAGACAGGTGTTCAAATACTTATTTGCAGCTGTATCTTACAAATAAATAGTTAAAAAATCATATATTGTGATTTCTGGATTTTTTTTTTTTTTTTTAGATTATGTCTCTCACAGTGGACATGCACCTACGATGACAATTTCAGACCCCTCCATGATTTCTAAGTGGGAGAACTTGCAAAATAGCAGGGTGTTCAAATACTTATTTTCCTCACTGTATATAAATAAATATAAGTAATTTATATTTTGTTTTGATAATTACTTCTTTTTTTTTTACACAGAAAAGCAGATGCCTCCCCCTCAAGCAGATTCCAGCAGCTGTGAAAGTGAATGTAAGTGTCTTCCAATGTTGTTTTTTCTTCCTCTGTCTAACCCCACCACTAAACAGAGGTGTATTTCATCTTTACTAGGCGTACACTGCATTAAAGGGTTAGTTCACCCAAAAATGAAAATTATGACATTAATGACTCACCCTCATGTCGTTCCAAGCCCGTAAGACCTCCGTTCATCTTCGGAACACAGTTTAAGATATTTTAGATTTAGTCCGAGAGCGTTCTGTCCCTCCATTGAAAATGTATGTACGGTATACTGTCCTTGTCCAGAAAGGTAATAAATACATCGTCAAAGTAGTCCATGTGACATCAGTGGGTTAGTTAGAATTTTTTGAAGCATCGAAAATACATTTTGGTCCAAAAATAACAAAAACTACGACTTTATTCAGCATTGTATTCTCTTCCGGTTCTGTTGTCAATCCTAATTTGCTACCCCAACATGATGAAAATTTCTTGCAGGTGGGAAATAAATACTACTTTTCCCCCATAAAACTATACACTCTTCTTTCAGTTACACAATATTTAGCTTAGGTCTCAAACTAAAAAAAACAACAACATACACTAAATCACTGTAAATTAATAAAATTTTAAATTATAAAAAATAAAATAAAATCCATAATGCACCAGAAAATAAAATTATGGTATTTTAATTTTAATTTGATATGTTGACTATGTCCTTTTCGCAAATGATTACTTTCTGTTTTTCTGTTTGCTGGTTTTATATTTTACACAACACCCCAACTTTTTTTTTCTGTTTTGGGTTGTGTAATTTAAATAGAATGACATATCTTAAATGTTCTAAAAAGTTGTTTGCATGTTTGTTGTTGTTTTACAGGAGTATATGCTGCTACTTCTCCGGTCCGTCTTCATCATCAGAGCCACACACAATCTCTAATTCTAATGTTACTAATAAATTTCATTTTTATAACCAATCCAGTTTGTCTGTTTGGTGTCTCTTAATGCAATTCAACAATGAATAGGCCTTGTCACAATCTTAAAATTTGAGTGTAAGGTAGGTAAAGCCTATTTATTTATAAGTTTGCAGATTTAGTATTTATGAAGTTGTCAGATGGTTAAAATAGCCTATATATTTTTTTTTTGTTAAAAGGTCTGCTGGCCGTCCAATAACATGGTTGGCCCACCGGACAAAATTACGTTGGGCCAACGTCAGGACCCAACGTTGGCCCAACACAATAACAAACATTGGGCCAACGTCTGTTTGCTACCTGGGTATTGCATTGTTACAGATCGTTTGATATCTAATAATTATGTGTACGTGTCTAATCAGTCACAGAAGAGTCCAACTGTGAAAGATGTAGCTTGTCAAACAGAATTTAGATTCGGGATCGGACTCTGGGTCGAACATGTATGGGTGAATCATTCCGGTTGCCATTTCACAACATTGGAAGTTTTCAAAACAATTTCCCCCACGTGCACTGACGAGTGAGTTGAAACTCATTATCATATGCAAAACTGTTATCCACTCACAGCAGTGGGCGTTTACTTCCAAGTCTTCATTGCAAGATGCCCATAAAAACCGAGCGTTTTTGAGCTAGGCTCAAAACTAGGGTAGAAAATAGCCTATTACTTATTCATTTTGATGTTTTTGAATGTAAAAACCAAGCGAACGTCATAAGTTGACCTCAGACAACAATATAATTTTTTTTAAAAAGCCAGTTCACGACCCCTTTAAATTAAAACCCGGATTTCATCGTCTGTCTGCTCTTGTTACAGCGAATGCAGAGGGATGAAATATAGTCTATGGAGAGTCCTCATAATCCATTTATGCCAGTTTGTGGGTGTGTAAGTGTAAGAAAGTTAAATATAAAACACAAACCATACCTTTGAATCATCCATTCATCTGCCACTGAGGACTTCCGTATTGCATGAATGATTGATCTTGCTTTCCTGAGAACATTACTTGCACTCAGTGTTGTGCAAGTTACATTCAAACTGTAATACATTATATATTACGTGTTACTGTTATTTAAAAGGAATTCATTACCTTACAATATTACTGTCTCAGAATTGTAATGCGTTACATTGCTCCTGTATTACTTTTGAGTTGCTTTCACCAAAATAGCTATACAGAAGTAGAATTTAACATTCTAGGGCTGTAACGATATGCGACATGAAACCGAAACCGCGACACTCAGATCCACGAACCTGCAGAATGGCAACACACCCCTTCCCCAACTCCCAGAGTTATCCTTCCTGTCCCGATCCAATGATACCACATCTTTAAATTACTATTAGTATTATTGGAAGTTAACATTATAAAATACGTAAACCAACACCACAAAACTAGTTGAGGATAAATTATTTAAAATTGGGGAATTCCAGCGTTATGGACTTTTTGCAGTCAAAACTTGAAATATAAATTCTCAGAAAATGCATTTAATACCAATATATTGAAACGTCTGTTTATCCATAGGCTACTCCTTTAAAGGAGTCCAGACATTAGAAAAATATCAGTCTACACATGTGTTTTATATTTAATATGAGGGAAATAGACACGCATTCATGCGTGACAAAAAAATCTTTAGCTTTTAGGAGGCAAAATATATTTTTTGTAATTCTGTGGATTACACTGCGCAAATGAATTCTACCCACCGGATGAAGAAGTGTTGGCTCTCCACAGAACATAAAATATTTCTTTTATTTTATTTTTCGTGTTCGCATTTATGAGGAAAAAACAATGTTACGGACATGAGCGCTGTGAAAACTTTCACAGAGACCTCAAACAGAAGACACAAAGCCTTTCTTTAAAGTGAATTTCATTTTGTATTAATTGTATCTTAATTATAATCAATGTTTCATCAACCAATTGCCTGGATTTAATAAATAAGAAGTAAATATAGCGGACAATAGATAATCACGACACGGAGGCGCCGGCGCGTGAACTGGAGCGCATCTCACAAATGAACCGAAACTCATACTCATACTTATACTCACGTTTAAGGTAGCCTATACCTCCCCTAACGGACAAAATATATCAATATTGAAATGTCTACTTGTAAACAGAACAATTCAAAACGAAAGAAAACTGCTCTCTGCTTATATGTAATCTGTATGAAATGTGCATTTCTCTCTGGCGCATTCACTACTGCGAAGATCGCGAGTCAGCATCGTCAACTTCATCTTTATTAATAAACAATTAAAATGTCTCCTTGCAAAATTATGAATTTGACATATTCATAATAATTGCTTTTGTTTTGCCGGTTCTTTGAGACAGCTTTATCGGCAGCTCCGCCGCCACCCTTTGGGCCGATTTACATATCGCGTCTTTTGCGCGCTCAAGTTCGTTATTTCAAATGTAGGCGCGCGGTATGCGCGCTCATAATGGAAGCGACGCGATCGCGGTGTGACGCGCTCGTTTTTTCCAAGCGCGTCCGCGCCGCATCGAGATAAAAACATCTAAACTTTTCAGAATGCCGCAAGCGCACCGTAGGTCACGTGACAAGAACCTTAACAACAACAAGCTTAGCAACGACAGACGCCTCCGGAGCGCAACCGCCCTAGTGCTTTGGTAAAAGGAGAACGCGGCGCACTTAGCGTTTTCTATGCGTTTTTAGGCGCTATGTGTGAATCGACCCTTAGCATGTTACATGAACGCGTCACCACCGCATCAAAAACATGATTGCGTGATGAAAACATGAAAATAAATACCACCTAAACATAGCCTAACTGTTTAGAAAGAAAACACAGAACAAATAGATTAGCCTAATGCGTCCATCTCGCGAATGTAGCCTACAGTCTTCTTCATGCCATCTTCACCCATTAGCTGCTTTTCCACTGGCCAGCGCGAGCACAGAGGCCGAGATCATGCCTTACGGCACTCCTGGAAAAAATAAATCACTATACAGATATATCAGATGCTGCCATTTAGTCTTTATTTACCAACTTGGACACCACACACGGGTATTGACTGACCACGAACAGGTAACTTACCCTACTTGCATTTTTCATTCCTTAATGTCTCGCGGTCTTGCCGTATTTCTTTTATTACAATTAAAACTAAAAGTGTGTTGTAACGCAAGCGTTACTGAACATGTACCGAGTAAAATATTACTGAAAATTGATTAGTAATTCCTTACACTACTGCGTTACAGCAAAAAGTAATATGTTACTGTAATGCATTACTTTTGTAACACGTTACTCCCAACACTGATCAACAATATTATCTTATCATATTAACAATATTAACAATATCACTTGTTATCTAAAAATAAGATTACAGATATTTTTGATCATGCTGATTTGTCCGAAGTGAAGTTTGGCCGATGCTAATGTACTTGGGGTGTTTGAGATGAGCAGAACGCGGTTATATCCGCGGGTCAGGCAGACCAAATAATAAAATATAATACCACGGGTATTATAGCTCTCATTTCGTTCGGATAAAACATGGCATCACGTCATTACGTTTTCAAAAACCGCATATATCTCTTCAGGAAAAACAAAATCAAAGATAACATATGCCTAGAGCACCTCCTAGTGGACAGTATATAAAACACAAATAAATAAAAACCTACATGAGATATTGCTTAATATAACTTAACCCTAAGCTAACCCTAACTTAAAATAGTTTCCTCCCTAGTGCAGAGGACCCCAACAGTTGTTGTGTAAAGTCAGCATGCCTGGCGTTAGGGGGCCGTCACTCACTGTGCCAATGCAGCACGAGTGCGCTGGCGGTGTAAAACACAGGCCGACTGGACCAAGAAACCTCTTTCTTGCAACTCTCTGGCGTTTCGAAGTGCTCCCGTTATGCCCAGGCTGTCCTCGCCTCACCATGGCATTGTGTTCCAGTTCATGCCAATGAGTGCATATAGCCTGGCATCAAGAGCTGGAAACAACACAGATGTGCATATTTTTAGATAAAAAGTTAATCAATTAAAAGTTCCCTTTCTGTCAGTAATGTTTGATGTCATGTTGATGCTGACATACTGCATTTCACATCGCTTTTTGTGTATAAAAGGTGCCTGTACACAGCATGACTGCAAGGAACGCTCATAACTAAATATTAAGACTCTTTTTATATTTGTTAAATGAAATGGATACTGTTGTTGTCGTCAAGCCAGCTTCAGTCTAAATGCTTCCCCCATTGCAAACCTGTGTGCGATACTCTAATGTGTATGTGATATAGTGACTTTTATGTTTATTGATTTCTTCAAAGGCATTATAGGTAAATGTTATTTTTCTACCCTTACAAAACAAAAATATATTGCAGTATATTGGAAAATATCATGTGATATATTAGGCAATATATTCCCATACATGGGATTTAATATTTATATTTTCCAATATATTGCAATATATGCATAGTCCATATATATATATATATATATAAAGTTTTAGATCGGTAAGATTTTTTATGTTTTTAAATGAAGTCTCTTCTGCTCACCAAGGCTGCAATTATTTGATAAAAAATACAAAAAAACAGTAATATTGTGAAATATTATTACAATTTAAAACAGCGGTTTTCTATGTGAATATATAGTGAAGTGTAATTTATTCCTGTGATCAAAGCTGAATTTACAGCATCATTACTCCAGTCTTCAGTGTCACATGATCCTACAGAAATTATTATAATATGATGCTCAAGAAACATTTATGATTATTATCCATGTTGAAAACAGTTTTTTACATTTTTATTTCCGGATTCTTTGATGAATAGAAAGTTCAAAAGAACAGCATTGATCTGAAATGGAAAGCTTTTGTAACATTAATCACTACCATTCAAAAGTTTGGGGTCAGTAAGAATTTATTTTTTATTTTGGGGGGAAAGAAATTAGAAAATACTTTTATTCATCAAGGATGAGTTAAATTGATCAAACGTTACAGTAAAGACATTTATAATGTTAGAAAAAAATTATATTTTAAATAAATGCTGTTCTTTTGAACTTTCTATTCATCATAGAATTTTGGGGGGGAAATTGTACACGACTGTTTTCAACATTGAAAATAATAATTTATGTTTTTTGAGCATAAAATCAGCATATTAGAATGATTTCTGAAGGATCATGTGACACTGAAAACTGGAGTAATGATGTTGAAAATTCAGCTTTCAAATTATTTTTTAAAAATCTATTAAAATAGAAAACAGTCATTTTAAATTGTCATAATATTTCACAATATTACTGTTTGTCATTTTTTTTTCCATCAAATAAAGCAGCCTTGGTGAGCAGAAGAGACTTCATTTAAAAACATTAAAAAAATCGTACTGATCTAAAACTTTTGACCGGTAGTGTATATATATACATACTAATATATATATAATAATAATAATAATAAAGCATTTTATTTCATGGCGCCTTTCAGAACACCCAAGGTCACCTCACAAGAAATATACAGGTCACTACACAAATCAAAACACACAACAATCAAACAGCGTATATGTCACAGGTCGGGGTGGTCGACTGGAACCGCACCCACCCCTAGGACCCAGTACCACCTCAAGGAGCTACAGAGACCAGACAGACGAGGCAACAGACCGGGTAAAGTACAAAATAGTCTTTTATTTATTGAAAAGGAAAAGATCCTGACTAAAATCCTCTTGTTTCTCTTCCAGCGACAAGACAAGGGCAATGGGCTAGATGGACACACTCCGGCCAGACAAGGTGAGTAGGCTGGTAGGGTTCCTCTTCAGATGAGCTTCAAGTGACAGGACAAAGGCATATAGCTGAATGGACGCACTCAGGCCAGACGAGGTGAGTAACTGATACGATTCCTCTTTAGATGAACTTTAAGGGGCAGGGCACAGACAGGCGGCTGGATGGACACATTCAAGCCAGACGAGGTAAGTAGGCAGGTATGGTTCCTCTTCAGATGAACTTCAAGTGACAGGACACGAACAGACAGCTGGATGGACACACTCAGGTCAGACGAGGTGAGTTAGACTGGTACAGTTCCTCTTAGGACAAACGTTAAGTAGCCAGACAGGAGCATATAGCTGGATGGACACGTTCAAGCCAGACGAGGTAAGTAGACAGGTATGGTTCCTCTTCAGGCGAACGGCAAGATAACACGACAAGAGCTTTCAATTGGGTGGACCCATTCTGGTCGATGGCGAGTAGGCTTTGTATTACCCTGGATGGACACGTTCTCAAGCTGGGCGGGTCTCCTCCCTTCCCCTGTGACTGAACAGCACCGTGAGAGTCAGAGTCGTGAGCAACAGCAAGGTTGTGTTCCACACTCAATAATTATCCACTTCAACACACTTCCGTGATACACATCAATTTCAACACCACACTCCACGCGCTGGGTGAGATAAGGCCACTGCCCACACTCTAACCTGACTCCTCTGCTACAATCGTGGACGGGGTCGGGTGTACAAGGGGTAAACTGGAGACCCGAGAGGCACACGATTACAAATAATGTTCAGCACTTGTCCAAGCACACTGGCACAGCGATCTGGGAAAGAGGTGATGCACACAACAAATACTGAGAGGAGAGAGAGCAGAAGATCACGTCCCAGCTATCTTCAAATTCGGGTTTTACACAGTATTCCTTTCTCCATTAACACATCTTTCCCTCCTCATATCCATATAACAGTGGTACTGAAGCTTTGAATAAAGTCAATGAGTACTTATCTTTCTCAAGTGCATCAATGTGTTCCAATTCCTCCTTCTCAAGTGGGAACAACACTCCTCAATGATCTTCCATGGATACAATGAACAACAGATCCAACAGCCAGCCCGTGAACAACAACAACTCCAACATGCGTCCTGTCTCTCCAGCTGAACCCAACACACTCTCCAGTCTCAGCGATCCCTTTTTATCAGCCAAATTCCTCTTGCGTGTCCCAATCAGCGATCGCGGGGCTCTCGTGCACACCTGTTGTGTATTTCCTCATCAATGGCCGCTCTTCCGATGACCCGCGAGCGGCCGGAACCGGCCTGGTGTTACACCGGGGCCGTTCCGATGGGGAAACATTTTCCGCTAAATTTTGGTTCCGCTTGTTCCGGGTCACCCTGTGACATCTACATATAAAGTACAGTTAAATCTTAATAAAACATGTTATAAAAAAGCCTGTATAAAAAGATATGTCTTAAGGCGCGTTTTAAAAGTCAGCAAGCACTCGCTATTGCGAACATCAAGAGGAAGAGAGTTCCATAGGTGGGGGGCAGCATAACTAAAAGGCACCCATCTGGAGTTCTGGACCAACTGAAGCTTATGCAGCAATTTGGACGGAATACCTGTGAAAAGAGCATTGCAGTAGTCTATACGTGAAGTGACTAGTGTGTGGATAAGAACTGCGGTATTACTATTTGAGAGAAAGGGACGGAGACGGTTAATATTGCGTAAATGAAAGTATGCAATTCGTGTGATATTATTAATTTGTGCTTGAAAGGATAATGTGCCATCCATGATGACACCCAAACTTTTAACCTGAGAGGAAGGACAGATTGCAGTATTGTCAATGTATAGAGAGAAACAATTCGATTTAGATACAACAGATTTAGTGCCAACAAGCAGAGCCTCAGTTTTATTGCCATTTAACTTCAGGAAGTTTGCTGAAAGCCAGACTTTAATTGTAGCTAAACAGCTTGACAAAGATGGCGGAGGAAAAGAACCAGTGGGTTTAGCAGACAGGTAAAGTTGGGTGTCATCCGCATAACAGTGAAAATGAATACCATATTTCCTTAAAATATCACCAAGAGGGAGCATATAGATAATGAAAAGAAGCGGGCCCAAAACAGAACCCTGGGGAACACCAGTGGTTACTGTCGATATTCTACAATACAATACGTGTTTCTCTCGGACACGTTCGACATACTGAGAACTGATGAGCTGATGAGCTGAGCATGCGTGCAATTTTTTCTGAGGAACGAAATGTAAGTATTTAGTTGAACATCAGTAAGTGTAACAAAATAAAACATTTTGGAAACATGTTTATCACATAATTACTGTATTATCACTGTATTATTTTAAAGTTTGGAAACAATGATTGGATTGTAAAACTGTCAAACTAAACATTTATTATTATACTAAAATAGGCCTAATATTTTCAGGAACAGATCATTTAATTTCTAAGTAAGTTTATATAAATCTTTGATGTAAACTATTGCCAAGGTTTTAATGGTGCACTGCTTAGTAAATGTTTATAATGTGTTAACATAACAAATTAAACATATGTATACTGTATATACTGTATACAGTAGGCTATAGACATGCATACATTTTTTAGTTTTGTCGACTGTACATTCAGGTTTCAGCCGTTCTCAGTTCAGCACACACACGCCTATGCTACGTTTCTCGAGTCAAGAACTGGTTGTTGCAGTTCTTGAATCGCCAGTACAGAACCGAGAACTGTTTCTTTCGGACACATTCGATACGGAGAACCGATGAGCTGGAGATACTGCGCATGCGTGATAGCACCGTCTCTGAAGAGAACTTTCTTTCGGCCGACTGATGCTGTGCTGATACCGCTGATACATGAGCAGTACGGGTGAACCCAGGACTTAATGAGAGGGCGAATTCGGCGAAATGTACGTTCATTTAATAACAAATAAAATGATGAAGACCATATATGCATTTTATATCTTTAAAACATGTAAAACATCCGCGTTAGCACATCGCCTCTAGGCTGCAGCAGGGTTCGTTTGCAAAATGTAAATTGTAAGAAACTTACCCGAGATGATTATGACGATGAGTACTATTATTTAACTGAAGTTATGATTACAAATACTTTTAATTAAAAGTATTTTTATCCGCCGGGATGATAGAAATTACGTCATTACGTGATGACGTAAAAGAACTGGTGAACCGGTTTTTTGAACCGGTTCATTGAAACGAACTGTCCGAAAGAACCGGTTCGCGGGAAAAAAACTGACTTTCCATGGCCCTGTCCCAAATGGAACCCTAAGCACTCGCGGTATTCCTCTGAGTCCGCACTTTCGCGACGTAACGCTGCTTTGAATGTCGGGAAGAAGTCTGCTGTGGAGTCCGCATCAGCGTGGGCTCGGCAAAAGTGCGCATCAAGGGCGCAAATCGACCGCAAAAATGACAAATGGGACACACTGCGGTCTCACGGACTTAACGGACACGCGCATACGGCAGCCATTGTAAGTCCACAAGACCGAAAGTGCACATGAAGTGTGCCATTTGGGATTGGCGGCCTATCCTACCCCATAGATACTATGCTGTCAGTACCGGAAAGAGAAATGATTAGTTCATATCTTCGGTTTTGAGTTGTTCGTTCTTCAAGTCAGACTCAAACCCATAGCACTAGGCAGAGACAGAAATTATCAGTTATTAGGCTATAACAACAATGATAATAATAAAAACACATTAACAATAAAAAAGAGATGGACATCAGGGACAATAATAAGATGGAACTTTTTTATTTTTCAGATGATGTTTATTGTACATATATTTTGATAATTTTATGTTAATTCCTAACATATAAAACACATTCAGTCGCAGTCAATAATACGAATCTAATGTTTTATTTGATGCGAGATACCAGCTGTCACGTGACAAAAGAACGAAGGACTCGAAAGATGATCTAATCATTTGTGTCTCTGCCTAGTGCTATGGGTTTGAGTCTGACTTGAAGAACGAACGGCTCGAAACCGAAGATATGAACTAATCATTTCTCTTTCTGGTACTGACAGCATAGTCTCTATGGGACTGACAGGAAGAACGAAAGACTCGGACCCGTCCCGAACCCGAAGACTCGAGACTCGCGAAAGATGAACTACCGGTAATCATTTCTGTCATGACTTCTGTACATGCGATGTTGCGTGCATGCGCGGTCAACACAAAATGAATGAATCACTCTCTGAGACAACTCGGTAGTCCCGATTCATATTAAAGATTAGTTCAAAATGAACGAATCGTTCATGAACGACACATCACTAGCCTATAGCTTCCTATATAAATACATAGAAAGGCTTTTTGATTCCTATTGTTGTTTTAGACATGATTTCTCTATCTTTTTCGTTTTTTTATTTAGATATATATTTAGATATTATAAAAGACTACTTTTTTATTTATTTTTTTACATTTTTGCATTATGATTACAATCAAACAATAACATTTGGTTGGAAAGGGAACACAATGCAAACATTTTTGTTACTCAGTTACTTTGTTACTACATAACTAAAAAATCGAACAAAATAAGGGATGGATAGTGATAATTCAAAACACTTTATACAGACATTTTGCAATTAATTGGTATTTTATTCATTTTAATTCTATAAATGGTAATAAAAACTTCAGAAGGGAACAGCAATTATGATTGAACAGCAAAAACATAAAATAACATACCTGCAAACAATCATTATCAAACTAGATTTAAAAAAGAGGAATAAAAATGTAATAATAATAATAACTAGAATGTACATTTCCAGAAGAAAATGTGAAATGGTGCTTGCAGTGGCAAAACTCGCCACTCGGTTGCTAGGGTGTTCTTGGAGTTTGCTATGATGATGCAAGGCAGTTGCTAGGGTGTTCTGGGTGGTTGCTAGGCGGTTGCTAAGGTGTTCTGGGTGGTTGCTAGGGCGTTGCTAGGCAGTTGCTAGGGTGTTCTGGGTGGTTGCTAGGGTGTTGCTAGGGTAATCTGGGTGGTTGCTAGGGCGTTGCTAGGTGGTTGCTAGGGTGTTCTGGGTGGTTGCTAGGCGGTTGCTAAGGTGTTTTGGGTTGTTGCTAGGGCGTTGCTAGGCAGTTGCTAGGGTGTTCTGGGTGGTTGCTAGGGTGTTGCTAGGGTAATCTGGGTCGTTGCTATGGTGTTACTAGGTGGTTGGTAGTTGTCAAAGATGGTTCCTATGGAGTTTGTAGCATTTTATTGCCATGATTTAGCACTTAGCTAATCAATATTAGCATGTAGCTATTCACTGCTAGCATGTGTAGCATGTTGGAAGTGTTGTTTGCTAGCATGAGTCAAAAGAGCCAACCCCCATGTCTCTACGATGTTCTGATGCAGAGATATAGGTCTTGCTAAATGGTTGCTAGGGTACTCTGTTTAGTTGCTAGGGAGTGGCTTGGCAGCTGCTAATGATGGATCTCCAAAGGCTGCCTGTCAGTGTGAATGATATAAACCAATCCCCATCTCTATACGATGTTCTGATGCAGAGATATAGCTCTTGCAATATGGTCGCTAAGGTACTCTATTTGGTTGCTAGGGAGTGGCTTGTCAGCTGCCAATGATGATTCTCCAAATGCTGCTTGTCACAATGAATACTATAAACCAACTCCCATGCCTCTGTGACATTCAGAATGGAAGATATCCCTCTTTGGATTTTGGTTGCTAAGGCGCTCAACAATGGTCGCTAGGGATGGGCCAGGAAGTGTTGAGGTGATTTATGATTGGCTGTTTGCTGCCCTGAGTCAAACGAGACCACCCTTGTATTTCTATGACACTTCTATCCGGAGATACCCATTTCATCTCTTTCATTGGAAGTCTATGGGAGTTGTTGCTAAGGTGCTCTAATTGGTTGCTAGGGCCTGGCTTGATAGTTTCACAATGATCCTGAGAGACTGATTGGTCGTCTGAGTAAGATAAGCCCGCCCCCTTGTCTCTGTGACACTGTGATCCAGAGCTATGTTCAATACAAAATCCCAATGCAATTTACCATAGTAGGAAAAACACATGCATTTTATGGGCCGTCCTTCACCATAGTAAATCAATGGGGACACTTTTGGGGCCTCTTGTGCCCCAGGGGTGCAACTTTTACCCCATGGTGAGGTATGTTCTTACAGAGCCTGCCAGCCTCTTCAAATGTGGTAAATTACAAGTTTCTGAGAAATCATTGGTCAGTGCTACGAGTCGTCAAAGTTTGTGGCAATGTTAAGTCTATGGGATTTTTTTTACCCAATGATTTGCCCCTGGGGCGAACACCGTACCCCCCATCGCTAAGAAAAGTCACAGCACACCTCTCCTCAATAATCCGCACAATTTGACGCCTCAATCAGGGGTCTGTGATGTCGGCGTGTATTTTTTAACAGATGATTACTATGGAGTTTTTAAAAGGAGTTTTTATAGAGTTTTTATAGAGTTATTTAGTATGGCACGAGGCCTGCGGCCTCGTGCCTATCGCCCACGGTTGCTAGGGTGCTGTAACTGGTTGCTATGGTGTGGCTATGAAGATTTGAGGCCATTACTTATTGGCTGCTTGATAAAATAAATCCTCTGAGGGAGAGAGAGAGGGCCTGACAGCAGGGCTGTCAGGCCCTTTTCTCTGGGTGTGTGTGAAAGTGACAGTTGGATTTGAATTTCTGAAAATTCCGCAATGTTAAGTCAATGGGACTTTTTTGGCCGCTTTTTCGTCCGCTGTGCGAACATCGTACACCCGATTGCTTATAAAAATCATAGCACACCTCTCCTCAATGAGCCGGTCGATTTGACGCCTCACTCAGGGGTCTGTGACAAACGGTGCGGGACGAGTTACGCGCCAAACTTTTGTCCGGAATAATAAGAATAAGAATAATAAGTATGAGCAATAACAATACTGTTGCTTTGCCATAGGCAAGCACCATTAAATATTATTTTAACTATATACATACAAACTGTAATTATTGTATGTATTGTTGCATATGCAACAGATATCAGGAACACATATTAGGCTAAAATAAGAGCAAACACAATTATTTGTGTGTGTGTGTGTGAGAGAGAGAGAGAGAGAGTGAGTGTGTGGTGTGTGTGTGTGCGCGTGTGTGCATTTGAGCAAGAGTCTCTTTTGTATTTTTTTCATTTATTGATTTTATTTCACATATTCTCAAAATTTGCTGTTGCAATCTTACCAGTTAATTTCTGTGTGTGTGTTAGGGTTGCCACCTTTGATTTGTGAAAAACCGGGACACTTTGGGGGGGAGGGGTCAACCCATATTTGCAAATATACTATGTTAACAGTTGTAGGACTCCCTATTGCCTCTCTTACCTATATTTGTCCTAACGTAGATGCTCTCCCTGAAGTAGATGACCTCACTCTGGACTCCTTTCTACATTAAATGCATATATTAAATACACTTTTGTATAAAACTTGTAAACATATACTGTATTATAATCTAGTATAAAATCTAATCATTTGTAGAAAGATAAGCTATACTCTTTAGCAATTAAAACATGATAACATGTAAGTTATTATAATAGATTATAAACAACTTTGTTTTGTTTGTTAACTTAGTAAATTTGGGCAACCTAAGACTGACATTTCTCACCTCTTTTTCCATGTGTATTTCTCATCCCTTTTTGCTGTCCACAAAACTGAGTAACGTTAGGTAAATAGAAAGTTTTAAAAAAGCTAGCTAGCAACTGAACTCGCACTGTTTAATCCTGGATGTGTGAATGCGCGCGCGCGACCGACCGACAGCAGAGGCAGTTGCTAGGCGATATAGGCGCTTTGTATTTCTGCTTCCAATCAAATAAAAGTAAACGCCTGGCATCGGCCAATCCACTGTTTTACCCGTTTTTACCCGTTTACGGACACAGGATTGGATACAACCATGAAGACAACACAGTAACAGTAGAAGGAAACGTGGTTTAATTTGAAACCAGGAAATTCTACTTTAGAAGTAAATTTTCACAAAAAAACGGGACAATTCGGTCCCGGGAAAGAATATACATTTTCCGGGACTGTCGCTCAAAAAAGAGAACAATCCCGGGAAAACCGGGACGGGTGGCAACCCTAGTGTGTGTGTGTGTGCGTGTTTGTGCATGTGTGTGAGTGAGTGAGGTGTGTGTGTGTGTGTGTGTGTGCATTTGAGCGAGAAAGAGTATCTTATATTTTCTTTTGATTTTATTGACCATATTCTCAATTTGCATGCCTGATACACGTCAGCCAAAGCTGTGATCTCCAGTCTACAGTACCAGCACACCTGGACATGCCTGATACACGTCAGCCAAAGCTGTGATCTCCAGTCTACAGTACCAGCACACCTGGACATGCCTGATACACGTCAGCCAAAGCTGTGATCTCCAGTCTACAGTACCAGCACACCTGGACATGCCTGATACACGTCAGCCAAAGCTGTGATCTCCAGTCTACAGTACCAGCACACCTGGACATGCCTGATACACGTCAGCCAAAGCTGTGATCTCCAGTCTACAGTACCAGCACACCTGGACATGCCTGATACACGTCAGCCAAAGCTGTGATCTCCAGTCTACAGTACCAGCACACCTGGACATGCCTGACACACATCAGCCAAAGCTGTGATCTCCAGTCTACAGTACCAGCACACCTGGACATGCCTGATACACGTCAGCCAAAGCTGTGATCTCCAGTCTACAGTACCAGCACACCTGGACATGCCTGATACACGTCAGCCAAAGCTGTGATCTCCAGTCTACAGTACCAGCACACCTGGACATGCCTGATACACGTCAGCCAAAGCTGTGATCTCCAGTCTACCGTACCAGCACACCTGGACATGCCTGATACACGTCAGCCAAAGCTGTGATCTCCAGTCTACAGTACCAGCACACCTGGACATGCCTGATACACGTCAGCCAAAGTTGTGATCTCCAGCCCACAGTACCAGCACACCTGGACATGCCTGATACACGTCAGCCAAAGTTGTGATCTCCATCCCACAGTACCAGCACACCTGGACATGCCTGATACACGTCAGCCAAAGCTGTGATCTCCAGCCCACAGTACCAGCACACCTGGACATGCCTGATACACGTCAGCCAAAGCTGTGATCTCCAGCCCACAGTACCAGCACACCTGGACATGCCTGATACACATCAGCCAAATCTGTGATCTCCAGTCCAAAGTACCAGCACACCTGGACAAGCCGGATACAAGTCAGCCAAAGCTGTGATCTCCAGCCCACAGTACCAGCACACCTGGACATGCCTGATACACGTCAGCCAAAGTTGTGATCTCCAGCCCACAGTACCAGCACACCTGGACATGCCTGATACACATCAGCCAAAGCTGTGATCTCCAGTCCAAAGTACCAGCACACCTGGACATGCCTGATACACGTCAGCCAAAGCTGTGATCTCCAGTCTACAGTACCAGCACACCTGGACATGCCGGATACACATCAGCCAAAGCTGTGATCTCCAGTCTACAGTACCAGCACACCTGGACATGCCTGATACACGTCAGCCAAAGCTGTGATCTCCATCCCACAGTACCAGCACACCTGGACATGCCGGATACACGTCAGCCAAAGCTGCGATCTCCAGTCTACAGTACCAGCACACCTGGACATGCCGGATACACGTCAGCCAAAGCTGTGATCTCCAGTCTACAGTACCAGCACACCTGGACATGCTGGATACACGTCAGCCAAAGCTGTGATCTCCAGTCTACAGTACCAGCACACCTGGACATGCCTGATACACGTCAGCCAAAGTTGTGATCTCCAGTCTACAGTACCAGCACACCTGGACATGCCTGATACACGTCAGCCAAAGTTGTGATCTCCAGTCTACAGTACCAGCACACCTGGACATGCCTGATACACATCAGCCAAAGTTGTGATCTCCAGTCTACAGTACCAGCACACCTGGACATGCCTGATACACGTCAGCCAAAGCTGTGATCTCCAGTCTACAGTACCAGCACACCTGGACATGCCTGATACACGTCAGCCAAAGCTGTGATCTCCAGTCTACAGTACCAGCACACCTGGACATGCCGGATACACATCAGCCAAAGCTGTGATCTCCAGCCCACAGTACCAGCACACCTGGACATGCCGGATACACGTCAGCCAAAGCTGTGATCTCCAGTCTACAGTACCAGCACACCTGGACATGCCGGATACACGTTAGCCAAAGCTGTGATCTCCAGCCTACAGTACCAGCACACCTGGACATGCCTGATACACGTCAGCCAAAGCTGTGATCTCCAGTCTACAGTACCAGCACACCTGGACATGCCTGATACACGTCAGCCAAAGCTGTGATCTCCAGCCTACAGTACCAGCACACCTGGACATGCCTGATACACGTCAGCCAAAGCTGTGATCTCCATCCCACAGTACCAGCACACCTGGACATGCCGGATACACGTCAGCCAAAGCTGTGATCTCCAGCCTACAGTACCAGCACACCTGGACATGCCTGATACACGTCAGCCAAAGCTGTGATCTCCAGTCTACAGTACCAGCACACCTGGACATGCCTGATACACGTCAGCCAAAGCTGTGATCTCCAGCCTACAGTACCAGCACACCTGGACATGCCTGATACACGTCAGCCAAAGCTGTGATCTCCAGTCTACAGTACCAGCACACCTGGACATGCCTGATACACGTCAGCCAAAGCTGTGATCTCCAGCCCACAGTACCAGCACACCTGGACATGCCTGATACACGTCAACCAAAGCTGTGATCTCCATCCCACAGTACCAGCACACCTGGACATGCCGGATACACGTCAGCCAAATCTGTGATCTCCAGTCTACAGTACCAGCACACCTGGACATGCCTGATACACGTCAGCCAAAGCTGTGATCTCCATCCCACAGTACCAGCACACCTGGACATGCCGGATACACGTCAGCCAAAGCTGTGATCTCCAGTCTACAGTACCAGCACACCTGGACATGCCTGATACACGTCAGCCAAAGCTGTGATCTCCATCCCACAGTACCAGCACACCTGGACATGCCTGATACACGTCAGCCAAATCTGTGATCTCCAGCCCACAGTACCAGCACACCTGGATATGCCTGATACACGTCAGCCAAAGCTGTGATCTCCAGCCTACAGTACCAGCACACCTGGACATGCCTGATACACGTCAGCCAAATCTGTGATCTCCAGTCCAAAGTACCAGCACACCTGGACAAGCCGGATACAAGTCAGCCAAAGCTGTGATCTCCAGCCCACAGTACCAGCACACCTGGACATGCCTGATACACGTCAGCCAAAGTTGTGATCTCCAGCCTACAGTACCAGCACACCTGGACATGCCTGATACACATCAGCCAAAGCTGTGATCTCCAGCCTACAGTACCAGCACACCTGGACATGCCTGATACACGTCAGCCAAAGCTGTGATCTCCAGTCTACAGTACCAGCACACCTGGACATGCCTGATACACGTCAGCCAAAGTTGTGATCTCCAGCCTACAGTACCAGCACACCTGGACATGCCTGATACACATCAGCCAAAGCTGTGATCTCCAGCCTACAGTACCAGCACACCTGGACATGCCTGATACACGTCAGCCAAAGCTGTGATCTCCAGTCTACAGTACCAGCACACCTGGACATGCCTGATACACGTCAGCCAAAGCTGCGATCTCCAGTCTACAGTACCAGCACACCTGGACATGCCTGATACACGTCAGCCAAAGCTGCGATCTCCAGTCTACAGTACCAGCACACCTGGACATGCCTGATACACGTCAGCCAAAGCTGTGATCTCCAGCCTACAGTACCAGCACACCTGGACATGCCTGATACACGTCAGCCAAAGCTGTGATCCCCAGCCTACAGTATCAGCACACCTGGACATGCCGGATACACGTCAGCCAAAGCTGTGATCTCCAGCCCACAGTACCAGCACACCTGGACATGCCGGACACACGTCAGCCAAATCTGTGATCTCCAGCCCACAGTACCAGCACACCTGGACATGCCGGATACACGTCAGCCAAAGCTGCGATCTCCAGTCTACAGTACCAGCACACCTGGACATGCCGGACACACGTCAGCCAAAGCTGTGATCTCCAGCCCACAGTACCAGCACACCTGGACATGCCGGACACACGTCAGCCAAATCTGTGATCTCCAGCCCACAGTACCAGCACACCTGGACATGCCGGACACACGTCAGCCAAATCTGTGATCTCCATCCCACAGTACCAGCACACCTGGACATGCCGGATACACGTCAGCCAAAGCTGTGATCTCCAGTCTACAGTACCAGCACACCTGGACATGCCTGATACACGTCAGCCAAAGCTGTGATCTCCAGCCCACAGTACCAGCACACCTGGACATGCCTGATACACGTCAGCCAAAGCTGTGATCTCCATCCCACAGTACCAGCACACCTGGACATGCCGGATACACGTCAGCCAAAGCTGTGATCTCCATCCCACAGTACCAGCACACCTGGACATGCCGGATACACGTCAGCCAAATCTGTGATCTCCAGTCTACAGTACCAGCACACCTGGACATGCCGGATACACGTCAGCCAAAGCTGTGATCTCCAGTCTACAGTACCAGCACACCTGGACATGCCTGATACACGTCAGCCAAAGCTGTGATCTCCAGCCCACAGTACCAGCACACCTGGACATGCCTGATACACGTCAGCCAAAGCTGTGATCTCCATCCCACAGTACCAGCACACCTGGACATGCCGGATACACGTCAGCCAAAGCTGTGATCTCCAGCCCACAGTACCAGCACACCTGGACATGCCTGATACACGTCAGCCAAAGCTGTGATCTCCAGCCAACAGTACCAGCACACCTGGACATGCCTGATACACGTTAGCCAAAGCTGTGATCTCCATCCCACAGTACCAGCACACCTGGACATGCCTGATACACGTCAGCCAAATCTGTGATCTCCAGCCCACAGTACCAGCACACCTGGATATGCCTGATACACGTCAGCCAAAGCTGTGATCTCCAGCCTACAGTACCAGCACACCTGGACATGCCTGATACACGTCAGCCAAATCTGTGATCTCCAGTCCAAAGTACCAGCACACCTGGACAAGCCGGATACAAGTCAGCCAAAGCTGTGATCTCCAGCCCACAGTACCAGCACACCTGGACATGCCTGATACACGTCAGCCAAAGTTGTGATCTCCAGCCTACAGTACCAGCACACCTGGACATGCCTGATACACATCAGCCAAAGCTGTGATCTCCAGCCTACAGTACCAGCACACCTGGACATGCCTGATACACGTCAGCCAAAGCTGTGATCTCCAGTCTACAGTACCAGCACACCTGGACATGCCTGATACACGTCAGCCAAAGTTGTGATCTCCAGCCTACAGTACCAGCACACCTGGACATGCCTGATACACATCAGCCAAAGCTGTGATCTCCAGCCTACAGTACCAGCACACCTGGACATGCCTGATACACGTCAGCCAAAGCTGTGATCTCCAGTCTACAGTACCAGCACACCTGGACATGCCTGATACACGTCAGCCAAAGCTGTGATCTCCAGTCTACAGTACCAGCACACCTGGACATGCCTGATACACGTCAGCCAAAGCTGCGATCTCCAGTCTACAGTACCAGCACACCTGGACATGCCTGATACACGTCAGCCAAAGCTGTGATCTCCAGCCTACAGTACCAGCACACCTGGACATGCCTGATACACGTCAGCCAAAGCTGTGATCCCCAGCCTACAGTATCAGCACACCTGGACATGCCGGATACACGTCAGCCAAAGCTGTGATCTCCAGCCCACAGTACCAGCACACCTGGACATGCCGGACACACGTCAGCCAAATCTGTGATCTCCAGCCCACAGTACCAGCACACCTGGACATGCCGGATACACGTCAGCCAAAGCTGCGATCTCCAGTCTACAGTACCAGCACACCTGGACATGCCGGACACACGTCAGCCAAAGCTGTGATCTCCAGCCCACAGTACCAGCACACCTGGACATGCCGGACACACGTCAGCCAAATCTGTGATCTCCAGCCCACAGTACCAGCACACCTGGACATGCCGGACACACGTCAGCCAAAGCTGTGATCTCCAGTCTACAGTACCAGCACACCTGGACATGCCTGATACACGTCAGCCAAAGCTGTGATCTCCAGTCTACAGTACCAGCACACCTGGACATGCCTGATACACGTCAGCCAAAGCTGTGATCTCCAGTCTACAGTACCAGCACACCTGGACATGCCTGATACACGTCAGCCAAAGCTGTGATCTCCAGTCTACAGTACCAGCACACCTGGACATGCCTGATACACATCAGCCAAAGCTGTGATCTCCAGTCTACAGTACCAGCACACCTGGACATGCCTGATACACGTCAGCCAAAGCTGTGATCTCCAGTCTACAGTACCAGCACACCTGGACATGCCTGATACACGTCAGCCAAAGCTGTGATCTCCAGTCTACAGTACCAGCACACCTGGACATGCCTGATACACGTCAGCCAAAGCTGTGATCTCCAGTCTACCGTACCAGCACACCTGGACATGCCTGATACACGTCAGCCAAAGCTGTGATCTCCAGTCTACAGTACCAGCACACCTGGACATGCCTGATACACGTCAGCCAAAGTTGTGATCTCCAGCCCACAGTACCAGCACACCTGGACATGCCTGATACACGTCAGCCAAAGTTGTGATCTCCATCCCACAGTACCAGCACACCTGGACATGCCTGATACACGTCAGCCAAAGCTGTGATCTCCAGCCCACAGTACCAGCACACCTGGACATGCCTGATACACGTCAGCCAAAGCTGTGATCTCCAGCCCACAGTACCAGCACACCTGGACATGCCTGATACACATCAGCCAAAGCTGTGATCTCCAGTCCAAAGTACCAGCACACCTGGACATGCCTGATACACGTCAGCCAAAGCTGTGATCTCCAGTCTACAGTACCAGCACACCTGGACATGCCGGATACACATCAGCCAAAGCTGTGATCTCCAGTCTACAGTACCAGCACACCTGGACATGCCTGATACACGTCAGCCAAAGCTGTGATCTCCATCCCACAGTACCAGCACACCTGGACATGCCGGATACACGTCAGCCAAAGCTGTGATCTCCAGCCCACAGTACCAGCACACCTGGACATGCCGGACACACGTCAGCCAAATCTGTGATCTCCAGCCCACAGTACCAGCACACCTGGACATGCCGGACACACGTCAGCCAAAGCTGTGATCTCCAGTCTACAGTACCAGCACACCTGGACATGCCTGATACACGTCAGCCAAAGCTGTGATCTCCAGTCTACAGTACCAGCACACCTGGACATGCCTGATACACGTCAGCCAAAGCTGTGATCTCCAGTCTACAGTACCAGCACACCTGGACATGCCTGATACACATCAGCCAAAGCTGTGATCTCCAGTCTACAGTACCAGCACACCTGGACATGCCTGATACACGTCAGCCAAAGCTGTGATCTCCAGTCTACAGTACCAGCACACCTGGACATGCCTGATACACGTCAGCCAAAGCTGTGATCTCCAGTCTACAGTACCAGCACACCTGGACATGCCTGATACACGTCAGCCAAAGCTGTGATCTCCAGTCTACCGTACCAGCACACCTGGACATGCCTGATACACGTCAGCCAAAGCTGTGATCTCCAGTCTACAGTACCAGCACACCTGGACATGCCTGATACACGTCAGCCAAAGTTGTGATCTCCAGCCCACAGTACCAGCACACCTGGACATGCCTGATACACGTCAGCCAAAGTTGTGATCTCCATCCCACAGTACCAGCACACCTGGACATGCCTGATACACGTCAGCCAAAGCTGTGATCTCCAGCCCACAGTACCAGCACACCTGGACATGCCTGATACACGTCAGCCAAAGCTGTGATCTCCAGCCCACAGTACCAGCACACCTGGACATGCCTGATACACATCAGCCAAAGCTGTGATCTCCAGTCCAAAGTACCAGCACACCTGGACATGCCTGATACACGTCAGCCAAAGCTGTGATCTCCAGTCTACAGTACCAGCACACCTGGACATGCCGGATACACATCAGCCAAAGCTGTGATCTCCAGTCTACAGTACCAGCACACCTGGACATGCCTGATACACGTCAGCCAAAGCTGTGATCTCCATCCCACAGTACCAGCACACCTGGACATGCCGGATACACGTCAGCCAAAGCTGCGATCTCCAGTCTACAGTACCAGCACACCTGGACATGCCGGATACACGTCAGCCAAAGTTGTGATCTCCAGTCTACAGTACCAGCACACCTGGACATGCCTGATACACGTCAGCCAAAGTTGTGATCTCCAGTCTACAGTACCAGCACACCTGGACATGCCTGATACACATCAGCCAAAGTTGTGATCTCCAGTCTACAGTACCAGCACACCTGGACATGCCTGATACACGTCAGCCAAAGCTGTGATCTCCAGTCTACAGTACCAGCACACCTGGACATGCCTGATACACGTCAGCCAAAGCTGTGATCTCCAGTCTACAGTACCAGCACACCTGGACATGCCGGATACACATCAGCCAAAGCTGTGATCTCCAGCCCACAGTACCAGCACACCTGGACATGCCGGATACACGTCAGCCAAAGCTGTGATCTCCAGTCTACAGTACCAGCACACCTGGACATGCCGGATACACGTCAGCCAAAGCTGTGATCTCCAGCCTACAGTACCAGCACACCTGGACATGCCTGATACACGTCAGCCAAAGCTGTGATCTCCAGTCTACAGTACCAGCACACCTGGACATGCCTGATACACGTCAGCCAAAGCTGTGATCTCCAGCCTACAGTACCAGCACACCTGGACATGCCTGATACACGTCAGCCAAAGCTGTGATCTCCATCCCACAGTACCAGCACACCTGGACATGCCGGATACACGTCAGCCAAAGCTGTGATCTCCAGCCTACAGTACCAGCACACCTGGACATGCCTGATACACGTCAGCCAAAGCTGTGATCTCCAGTCTACAGTACCAGCACACCTGGACATGCCTGATACACGTCAGCCAAAGCTGTGATCTCCAGCCTACAGTACCAGCACACCTGGACATGCCTGATACACGTCAGCCAAAGCTGTGATCTCCAGTCTACAGTACCAGCACACCTGGACATGCCTGATACACGTCAGCCAAAGCTGTGATCTCCAGCCCACAGTACCAGCACACCTGGACATGCCTGATACACGTCAGCCAAAGCTGTGATCTCCATCCCACAGTACCAGCACACCTGGACATGCCGGATACACGTCAGCCAAATCTGTGATCTCCAGTCTACAGTACCAGCACACCTGGACATGCCTGATACACGTCAGCCAAAGCTGTGATCTCCATCCCACAGTACCAGCACACCTGGACATGCCGGATACACGTCAGCCAAAGCTGTGATCTCCAGTCTACAGTACCAGCACACCTGGACATGCCTGATACACGTCAGCCAAAGCTGTGATCTCCAGCCCACAGTACCAGCACACCTGGACATGCCTGATACACGTCAGCCAAAGCTGTGATCTCCATCCCACAGTACCAGCACACCTGGACATGCCGGATACACGTCAGCCAAAGCTGTGATCTCCATCCCACAGTACCAGCACACCTGGACATGCCGGATACACGTCAGCCAAATCTGTGATCTCCAGTTACAGTACCAGCACACCTGGACATGCCGGATACACGTCAGCCAAAGCTGTGATCTCCAGTCTACAGTACCAGCACACCTGGACATGCCTGATACACGTCAGCCAAAGCTGTGATCTCCAGCCCACAGTACCAGCACACCTGGACATGCCTGATACACGTCAGCCAAAGCTGTGATCTCCATCCCACAGTACCAGCACACCTGGACATGCCGGATACACGTCAGCCAAAGCTGTGATCTCCAGCCCACAGTACCAGCACACCTGGACATGCCTGATACACGTCAGCCAAAGCTGTGATCTCCAGCCAACAGTACCAGCACACCTGGACATGCCTGATACACGTTAGCCAAAGCTGTGATCTCCATTACACAGTACCAGCACACCTGGACATGCCTGATACACGTCAGCCAAATCTGTGATCTCCAGCCCACAGTACCAGCACACCTGGATATGCCTGATACACGTCAGCCAAAGCTGTGATCTCCAGTCCAAAGTACCAGCACACCTGGACAAGCCGGATACAAGTCAGCCAAAGCTGTGATCTCCAGCCCACAGTACCAGCACACCTGGACATGCCTGATACACGTCAGCCAAAGTTGTGATCTCCAGCCTACAGTACCAGCACACCTGGACATGCCTGATACACATCAGCCAAAGCTGTGATCTCCAGCCTACAGTACCAGCACACCTGGACATGCCTGATACACGTCAGCCAAAGCTGTGATCTCCAGTCTACAGTACCAGCACACCTGGACATGCCTGATACACGTCAGCCAAAGCTGTGATCTCCAGTCTACAGTACCAGCACACCTGGACATGCCTGATACACGTCAGCCAAAGCTGCGATCTCCAGTCTACAGTACCAGCACACCTGGACATGCCTGATACACGTCAGCCAAAGCTGTGATCTCCAGCCCACAGTACCAGCACACCTGGACATGCCTGATACACGTCAGCCAAAGCTGTGATCTCCAGCCTACAGTACCAGCACACCTGGACATGCCTGATACACGTCAGCCAAAGCTGTGATCTCCAGCCTACAGTACCAGCACACCTGGACATGCCTGATACACGTCAGCCAAAGCTGTGATCCCCAGCCTACAGTATCAGCACACCTGGACATGCCGGATACACGTCAGCCAAAGCTGTGATCTCCAGCCCACAGTACCAGCACACCTGGACATGCCGGACACACGTCAGCCAAATCTGTGATCTCCAGCCCACAGTACCAGCACACCTGGACATGCCGGACACACGTCAGCCAAAGCTGTGATCTCCAGCCCACAGTACCAGCACACCTGGACATGCCGGACACACGTCAGCCAAATCTGTGATCTCCAGCCCACAGTACAAGCACACCTGGACATGCCGGACACACGTCAGCCAAATCTGTGATCTCCAGTCTACAGTACCAGCACACTTGGACATGCCGGACACACGTCAGCCAAAGCTGTGATCTCCAGTCTACAGTACCAGCACACCTGGACATGCCGGACACACGTCAGCCAAATCTGTGATCTCCAGTCTACAGTACCAGCACACCTGGACATGCCGGACACACGTCAGCCACAGCTGTGATCTCCAGCCCACAGTACCAGCACACCTGGACATGCCGGACACACATCAGCCAAAGCTGTGATCTCCAGCCCACTGGTACCAGTTTAACACAGAACTGTCTACCCTGGCCAACTCAAGGTCTTCCGTATGTAGGCTCACTTGTGGGTAACTCTGGCAAATGTACTGATATAGACTCCAGTTTCGGTTAAAGGTGGGGTATGTGATTCTCTTTTTTGTCCATTTTTTCAAAATCACTTGAAATCCTATTCATAGCCCACTTACAGCCACTGAGTTAGAAGCACTGAAATGAAAATGAAGCAATTTAATCATCTGTGGAACGGGCAGGACTCGAAAAACTCCAGCCAATCATTTCCAAGACCACCTAGAATCATTGGACAGCAAGTCCGTCAATCAAACGGTCGTACCACACCCTCCCCCCCCCCCCCCCACACCCCGCGTGTGCATGACCCCTTCGTGCGCGTGCCGTGACTCCTTCCCCCCATACTCAAAGCACATGCTATGAATCTTGCTTTGAATAGAAGACCACTGTGCAGACGCCAGGGATGAGTCTCTGCATCTGAGTTTTCACTCCTGCATGATTGTGCGTCCATGTTCCTCGAATGGGTGGAGTCAGGGCTAGCGCTGGAGGAAAGAAGGAGGACCTTTGAGTTGTGTATTTTCAAAATCTGCCGGCCGTTTTGGAAATCACATACCCCACCTTTAACTTTGGAGACCTGATTTTGCTGTGTTTCATGAAGCGGCCTCCCTATTGAAAGAAGAGCATTAATGAAGAAGACTGCCCTTCCTGAGGCTGACCCATCCCACTAGCCAACCCTCCTGAATCTACACTGCAGTTCAGGAGTATGTCTGAGGCAACGCAAAATTAGTCATTTAAAAGTCACATTATTAAAAAGTAATTTAAAAGCTACAGCTTAAATATTCCACATGGATATGTAAAGGTGAACAGATCGCTCCAGACATATATTGCTACAGAGCCATAGCCGGAGCGAGTCGTAATAATGAAAGCCTAGCCCATCTGAGCGAGTTGAGCCGGTTCTGTGGGACGTCAGGTCCTGGAAGCAGAACAATACTCACACGCCTCACCTCACACTCAACAGAAGAACAACCACAACCAAATATTTCATCACACCACCATCAATCATTTTAATAAAGCACACAACCATACAGTATCTTGAGTTCAAACAGCAACCGGACGCCCTCACCCTGGACATGCCAATCATCTGGACAGTTCATAACTGCAAAACTCCTTTCATCTCTCGTCTCATCCAAGCACACATGCACATGTCAGAATATTATTTTCGTGTTTCTTTTGGGTGTGTGTTTTATTTAGTATGTGGTAATGTAGGAGAGACCTGCTCTTTTGTTTGGAACTGTTTTTGATGAGTGTAGTCTTCGTGTTAAGTTATTCACGTTGCTGTTTAATTTCGTTAGATTGGGTTTTGTTTGTTATTGTGGGCCTTGGCTCTCTCTGACAAGAATACCACTCTATTGATTTATTTTTCTACTCATTTTTTGTTAATGAATTCTACTTTATTGTTATATCCTCTTCGTTAGGGCCGTGGTTCCTTCTAACGAGTCGTAACTGATTTACTGTTATTTACTTTTGTGATTCACAATACATGTATATTATAATTTAGGCCTATTCACCTTCTTTTGTATTAGTCGTTCGGTTCTCTTGATCTGACGGCCTGCTGGAAGCCTTAGGTACGAGTTTATTAGGGTTATATAGGGTTAGGGTTAATATATATACAATATATATATTGCACCTTAAAGTTATTACTACTACTATTGGTGGTGGTTCCATGCAAAGCGCTCTGAGTACCCAGAAAAGTGCTATATGTAATTAATGATTAATTATTACTGAAAAGAAAAATTAATACATTCATTTACTATAGTAGTGCTGTTGCGTTTGATGGCCGTGTATAATTGAGTCGGTGTGTTTCGTGCCGCCTAAAAAAATCTCGCAATCCAAACGGCAGGACAACTATATTACACTATATTAGATTGAGATTTTAGTCTCAACATGTAAAAACTGAGATAATCAGCAATTACAATGGCTATCCCTGTGAGTATAGTGTTTATATGGACATTTTCTTAAAGCGACAACAACTGTAACGTTGTTTTGAAGAATTACTTGAATATAATTAATTGACTGTATTCCACATTTAATTCAGCATCAAGCCCTATGTTTAATGCAACATTCAAAAGTGAATTAATTTGATTAAAAAAATAAACAAAAAATGAATACTAGGCCTACATTACAACAACATTAACAATTTTTAATTTAATAAATTCATTAGCAGGTTTGGAAATAACATGTGTTGTATTTTACAGACATGAAGTTAAGGTGATGCATATAATATTATGTAGCGTATAGGCCTACAAAATAGATTTTTTTTAACATTTAAAACAACTTAATACTTAGTCTTGATGTTATAATGAGCTGACATGTAGTAATAATAACAATAATAAAAAAAAACAGCCATAGGTTTTTCTAGTTGGATCTAAACTGTAAAAAAAAAAATAATAATAATAATAATAAAAAAAAAACATTTAAAAGGTACAAAAATGGACCTTTCACATCTAAACCTTAAATGTTGTACTTTAGCTGTTTTGGGTACATAATTGTACCTAATTGTGGACCCTTATATGTACAGTTATATATGTTGTATCCCTAGGAACAAAATTGTACCTGCACAGTTTCTTTTTTTCGGACCATGTAGCATGAAAATAGATACAGCTTTTAGCTAAGGATTAAATGTTAAAACGGCTTGCCATAGTGACTCATCAATTGAGGATATATATGACGTCATTACAGATATCTTTAATGGAGATTTAAGGAGTCAAGATGTATTTAAAAATAACTCAAATCAGATTTCTTACTAGTGCAATTATAATTGCAGATATCTCTAACTAGTCAAATTATAATTATGACTCGTCAAAATACATTTATGACTATCCGAAATATATTTATGGATAGTCAAAACATGTATGCTAAACCGGCTTGCCATACAGTTCCGGCTTGCTGTACCTGTACCTGTAGTCCGCGCATGCTCATATCATCACTTCTGTCAGCACGTCTGTCAGGAATGTCCGAAAGCGAGTCACTTTAGAAAACTGTGGATCAGCGCTGACGCAAGACGAGAACTGTTGTGAACTGATTTGAACGATTCAGTCTGATTCGGTGAACTGGTTCGACCAGCTCATTAAAGTGAACCGGTTCAAAAGAACGATTTGTTCCGGACATCACTAGTGAATATATTATAACACACCTTTGACTCGAAACTGTTGCGCTGATTCAGTCGCGCGATTCTTTCTTCAACATCTTGACAAGATCAGTCGGTGAGTAACTTACTAGAAGTTTTGAATATTAACATCTCACATTGATTGATATAATATTCGGAGACAAGGTAGGCTAGCCTAATGTGTAAAACCAGTTCAGTAAAGAGTAACTTAGCCAGCGCGACGCCTTTGCTGGTGTAAACCCAACAGGAGTGTGTGTGTGTGCGTGTGTGTGTGCGTGCGTGTGTGAGGACTGGTCCAGGACAGAACACCAGTCTACCAGAGATCAACAGAGGAGCTCAGTTACTGGCGGACTCGGTCCCGAGGAGTTATGCAACACTTGGGCTCTGTTTACTTTCACTTTGTAAGAAAGCAAAGGAGATCGTCGAAATGATTTCATCGCTTTAAGTTTCTTATGAATTATCTTTTAATGGCGGTTCATCTAAGATCTGGAGACGCATGATCGTCTATAATATGGTGTGTGGTGTGGAAAATAACACAAACAGTTCCGCTAATGTTTCTGTCAATGGCAACACACACACACACACACACACACACACACACACACACACACACACACAACAGCGATGAGCACAAAACATCAACTGTTTTTATTTTTTTATTTTTATTTTTTTATTATTCTTGCAAACAATGCAGAGATGACAATCATGGTATACAACTTTGCAACAAAATCGCAAAAATGTCTCTACAAAATATAACAATATATCGATGTCATCTGAACACTAAAGGAAGTTAGCAATGTGTCTGACTAAACAACCAAATAAATAAATAAAAGAGAAATAGATGACAATGACAATTTATTTGAATGGCACAATTTAAAACAACAGCTGTTGACCAATGTGCTTTCCACACAGTAATTAAATTCATTTAATGATACAGATGATACAATAAAAAAATAAAAGGTCACGAGGATAAGATATTTTATACATCATTTAGTGTACACAAATTAAAGTCATTACAATTTAAAATTGTTTTAATTGCTTTTACTGAGGATGAAATAGTGTTAAGGTACATTTTTAATTCTTTAAAAAAAAACAATTAAAATTGGTTTGTTGTTGGTGAATTTACATTTATGGATATAAAATTTGCCAATAAAATAAATTAAATTAGTAACAAAGCAGGCTTTTTTAAGTCAGACTCAAAGTATCCAGAAATAATGTCTTTAAAGGTTACTGATATATCTTGCTGGATATTATCTTATCAATATTTTTCCATAGTTGTTTGGTATAGGAACATGACCAAAATAAATGATAAACAGTTTCAGTGTGAACTTGGGAAAATGAGCATCTTGTGTCAATATTACTTTTATATTTAATCATAAAATATTGAACAGGGTACACTGTATTTATTATTGTGTAGGACTCTTCTACTGTATCAGTGAATGAACAGACAGCATCGCGGGACAGGTGTAAAATATTATTATTATTATTATTATTATTATTATTATAGGTGTGTAGGAGAAGAAGAGCAAAAGAACACTTGCAAGTTAATATTACAACACTTTTATTAGCAACGTTTCAGGCATATACAAATCTACAAACTCATCCCGTTAAAATTAACACATGACCAATCAACAAAGCTCCATCCGTAACCACTTCAGCTCTTTGAGAATACATAATTAACAACACGTCATCATAAACAGCTACAAAACATAATTGTAAACAGTTACAACCATACTTGAAAATAATAAAGTTCGAAAAAAAAGAGAAACAATTTAATAAATAAATAATAATATATAACATGACATTAAATAATGCTTCATCATTCATACCCTAGGGGATAAAGTCTGAAGAGTGAACATTTAAACGTTATTAGTTAGTATATCATTTTGTTGTAGGGACCAAATCTTTTTCCAATTTAAATTTTTAAATAAACTATTCCAGTAAGAGATTGTAGGAGAAACAGAATCTATATCTACAATAAAAAGGGATCTAACTTTATTGTTTCTGTCTTTTTTCCTGAAAAACACATCTTCCCTATTGGAGTTTCAGTCGGATCAGGAAAAGCAGTAACTATAGTAGGAGACGTACTCAGCTATAGTAGGAGACGTACTATGCGCAAAATAACAGCTCTCTACAACAATCTCCTCAGACACAGATCGAATCACAATTTTCGTTGCTGGAAGGCACAGTTTGCACTGTACAACCATGTTGTTGGCATTTTCTTCTTTAAAAACAAAATAGCAGCGGAATTTCCAAGAAATGAAAGCCTTTTTACCCGTGGACAGCATCGTTTCTAGCAGCAGTGACTCGATCCGTGTCTGAGGAGATTGTTGTAGAGCTGTTATTTTGCGCATGCACCCGCGGGTGGAGTCGTGTCGTAAGTCATTAATCAAGCAGCGCTTAATATAGTGTTATTATGCCAAAATACAGATTTATTTAGTTTTAAATGAAACCATTGTAATCCTGAAAGTATTCCCCCTTTTTTCAAAAAGTAACTATAATCTGATTACCACGTGTTTTGACGTAACTGTAACGGATTACAGTTACTGGATTTTTGTATCCTGATTACATAACGCCGTTACATGTATTCCGTTACTCCCCAACCCTGTATACCACGCGAAATCCGATCGTTCAGGCTGAAGATGATGTCCTGATGTGATTTGAATAGGATTTCAAAACACATATGGATGTAGCTTGAAACGGATTTCATGTGCTTTTTTGGACTAACAATCTGAACGTAGCATATGTCGGGATAAGAAATAGGAGGAAGAATCGCAGTAAGGGCTAGAGAAGCTATAGCTCGTTCGGATCTTTACCACATATTAACTTTAGTTTGTCAAAATTTTGCGCTCTTTCCTTCTTACTAAGCCTTCTCTATATGATTTCGCGCCTACCACATGTTTTTTTCCTGTGGTTTATTAGTGTAACAATGTGTTCATTAGTACATAAACAGTGCAATCCATGCTGTTGTTTACATCCGAGTGCCTCCATAATGACCGCGCATCCGGGACTCCGGGTTACCGCCCAGAATGTGACATTGGTGAAACCTCTCTATATGCCTTTTGAGCTCGCGCGGGCCACATGGGCCTTGCTTGAGTTTGACACATGTGTATTAGAGTAATGTTTTTATGTGGACACTAATTGGGAACTAAAGTGATCAACCCTTGGCATGATGTAGAGACGATCTGTTTATGCTCTCAAGACATTAATAAAGACATTAATAAAGACACTAATAAAGACACTAATAAAGACATTAATAAAGACACTAATAAAGACATTAATAAAGACACTAATAAAGACACTAATAAAGACACTAATAAAGAATTGCTTCTTCAGTTTCTTTTAAAGTAGTAGGAGAATCCCAAAAGGCTTGCCTTTTCAGTGTTACCTAATTGATTAATGGAAAATAACGACTCAAAAAAATTATGAGCATGTTGTTTGCTAAATTTAGATCCATCAATCATAAGCTTTTCAATCTGATGTTTCCCCATTTGTTGTCTTTCCAATCTAAAGAAATAAGAATAATTCTGCTCACCTTCCTCAATCCATCTTTTCCTTGATGAACAAACGCCCTCGGCTGCTTCTTTATAAACCTCATCCTCAGCTGATAGATGATGAGCACGCTCAACCTTTTCAACATCAGAGAGAACCATTTTAGATTTTGCATATTATAATTTGCTACCAAAAGTACGTATGTATTTACCAATTTCATATTTCACTAATTCCCAATTACTGCAAAAAAATTATGTAAATCTCTAGAGATAAGCCACATATCGATACGAGACTGGTTAGAAAGAGAACTATTGCTCCGTGTAAATGTTTTTGAGAAGGATGAGTTTCTCTCCAACTGTCGAGTAAAGAAAACCGCTGCGTAAACCTCTTTAAATCCACACTTGAGGTATTATCTGTCTAAGATGGGATCCAGAAACACATTAAAATCCTCTTTGGGTATTTAGTGAGCAATTTCAACACACGTTCTTCCACAACACACGTTCTTCCACGACACACGTTCTTCCACTTGATCAATACGTTTTTCATTGACTTTTTGTTGATTAAAACCATAAATATTGCCAATAATACCCATTACATTGGAAATATCCAGTCCAAGGCGATGATATCTAGCCCCTGGCCACAGCCAGAGCACTCAATCTGCCCATTAACACGGACTTTAACAACACAAACACTGAGTTACTGGTTCCACGAGCCATCCATAAATCCATAAACCTTCCTCACTCTTCCTCACTCCCCACAGGAGCCTCACTCTTCCTCACTCTTCATCACTCCCCACGGGAGCCTCACTCTTCCTCACTCTTCCTCACTCCCCACGGGAGCCTCACTCTTCCTCACTCCCCACGGGAGCCTCACTCTTCCTCATTCTTCATCACTCCCCACGGGAGCCTCACTCTTCCTCATTCTTCCTCACTCCCCACGGGAGCCTCACTCTTCCTCACTCTTCATCACTCCCCACGGGAGCCTCACTCTTCCTCACTCTTCCTCACTCCCCACGGGAGCCTCACTCTTCCTCACTCCCCACGGGAGCCTCACTCTTCCTCATTCTTCCTCACTCCCCACGGGAGCCTCACTCTTCCTCACTCTTCCTCACTCCCCACGGGAGCCTCACTCTTCCTCACTCTTCCTCACTCCCCACGGGAGCCTCACTCTTCCTCACTCTTCCTCACTCCCCACGGGAGCCTCACTCTTCCTCACTCTTCCTCACTCCCCACGGGAGCCTCACTCTTCCTCACTCTTCCTCACTCCCCACGGGAGCCTCACTCTTCCTCATTCTTCCTCACTCCCCACGGGAGCCTCACTCTTCCTCACTCTTCCTCACTCCCCACGGGAGCCTCACTCTTCCTCACTCCCCACGGGAGCCTCACTCTTCCTCACTCTTCCTCACTCCCCACGGGAGCCTCACTCTTCCTCATTCTTCCTCACTCCCCACGGGAGCCTCACTCTTCCTCATTCTTCCTCACTCCCCACGGGAGCCTCACTCTTCCTCACTCTTCCTCACTCCCCACGGGAGCCTCACTCTTCCTCACTCCCCATGGGAGCCTCACTCTTCCTCATTCTTCCTCACTCCCCACGGGAGCCTCACTCTTCCTCACTCTTCCTCACTCCCCACGGGAGCCTCACTCTTCCTCACTCCCCACGGGAGCCTCACTCTTCCTCACTCTTCCTCACTCTTCCTCACTCCCCACGGGAGCCTCACTCTTCCTCACTCCCCACAGGAGCCTCACTCTTCCTCACTCTTCCTCACTCTTCCTCACTCCCCACAGGAGCCTCTCTTTTCCTCACTCTTCCTCACTCTTCCTCACTCCCCACGGGAGCCTCTCTTTTCCTCACTCTTCCTCACTCTTCCTCACTCCCCACGGGAGCCTCACTCTTCCTCATTCTTCCTCACTCCCCACGGGAGCCTCACTCTTCCTCATTCTTCCTCACTCCCCACGGGAGCCTCACTCTTCCTCATTCTTCCTCACTCCCCACGGGAGCCTCACTCTTCCTCACTCTTCCTCACTCCCCACGGGAGCCTCACTCTTCCTCACTCCCCACGGGAGCCTCACTCTTCCTCACTCCCCATGGGAGCCTCACTCTTCCTCATTCTTCCTCACTCCCCACGGGAGCCTCACTCTTCCTCACTCTTCCTCACTCCCCACGGGAGCCTCACTCTTCCTCACTCCCCACGGGAGCCTCACTCTTCCTCACTCCCCACGGGAGCCTCACTCTTCCTCACTCCCCACAGGAGCCTCTCTTTTCCTCACTCTTCCTCACTCCCCACAGGAGCCTCTCTTTTCCTCACTCTTCCTCACTCTTCCTCACTCCCCACGGGAGCCTCACTCTTCCTCACTCCCCACGGGAGCCTCACTCTTCCTCACTCCCCACAGGAGCCTCTCTTTTCCTCACTCTTCCTCACTCTTCCTCACTCCCCACGGGAGCCTCACTCTTCCTCACTCTTCCTCACTCCCCACGGGAGCCTCACTCTTCCTCACTCCCCACGGGAGCCTCACTCTTCCTCACTCCCCACGGGAGCCTCACTCTTCCTCACTCTTCCTCACTCCCCACGGGAGCCTCACTCTTCCTCACTCTTCCTCACTCCCCACGGGAGCCTCACTCTTCCTCACTCCCCACGGGAGCCTCACTCTTCCTCACTCTTCCTCACTCCCCACGGGAGCCTCACTCTTCCTCACTCTTCCTCACTCCCCACGGGAGCCTCACTCTTCCTCACTCCCCATGGGAGCCTCACTCTTCCTCACTCCCCACGGGAGCCTCACTCTTCCTCACTCTTCCTCACTCCCCACGGGAGCCTCACTCTTCCTCACTCTTCCTCACTCCCCAGTCCCACGGGAGCCTCACTCTTCCTCACTCATGACCTCGGTGGCTTCCTCCACACTGATCTGTTGGTGTTTTCCTTTATTAACTCCTCATGTTAGTAATTGCACGTGTATTTTCTCCTATCGTTTCTCCAGGGAATCAGGCAGAGTGTTTATTAATTGCGAGAGTGCTCAAATTGTGACAAATTGCTTGTGACAAAGTGTTTTTCTGACTGCACTTAAAGCCAATTACACTTTTTGAGTTTGCAGAGCACATCAACTTACATGTTACTAAAGCACCATCTTGAACCCCCCCACAACTACGGCTGTCACTTTAGTGAAAAAATCCTGTTTAATTTTTGAGACATAAGTGTTCATTGAATCGATTGTAAAATTGATTTTCCATGTCTAAAGACTAGGGGTGTCACGATTCTCCAAATTCTCGATTCGATTAAGTTTTCGATTCTAAGGTCACGATTCGATTCGATTCGATTCTCGATTAAAAAAAAAATATTTAAAGCGCAGATTGCTATGCAAGTTTTAGACTACTACACGTTTATGCATTATGCAATATAAATTTGTTCACAATGTACACTACACCATTGCCAAATTTAAAATATAACAAAAACAACTAACATCATAAATGTAACAATAACTTTATTAAGTCAATTGGAAACTTAAGAGAAACTAAATGGCAGGTTACTTTGCTTTTGTAACTGCAGTCTTCTCAGAAGATGACATTTATGTTCACAATCACAACAAAACAAACAAAAGCAATAAAACAGCAATGTCCATAGACTCCATACTAGTCTTCTCTTCTCTGAACAATTAAGCATCTTAAACTATTTCCAAACAGTTATATTCTGTTATAAAAAAAACATATACAACACAAATAACTACTTTTTATCCCCTGAGAATGATGACTGTATTTTTCATTCTTTTATGTTCTTCCTAAAGAGGGATATGTTGTTTTGTTTAGAGCTGCTCTTTAAGTTATCAAACAAAAACATTATTTTTTTTTATTATAGAACTGTAACAATTTAGCAGTTTCAAGAGAGCTGCTAAAAAAATTACTATAATACTGTCAAAACATTAACTATTTACATTTTTATGGGCAGAGACAACAAATGTGATTTTTATATTTTCATGTTCTTCTTTAAGAAAATGAGAATGTCCACATTCTCTGGAGAGAGGGCTGCTCTTTGAGCCGTCACAATGTCCCCTGCTGTGGAGAAAACTCTCTCACTTGCCACACTTGTTGCTTGTACAGCAAGATAACGTTTGGCAAGCTTGGACAAATTTGGGTACTGGTATTCATTATCTTTCCACCATTTCAGTGGATTTGAATCCACAGAAATTACTTTAACCATTTTGTATAGCTGAATCTCATCTTTCACAACATCAGGCCATGGTTTTGTTGCTGCTGATGATGCTGCTGCAGTGGAGGCTGTGGTGCTGAAAAAATCACCAAACAGTTCACTGAGTGCTGTTCTCTTTGCTGGGGGGCTGCCTCTGCCGGTTGCTACATTTTCTGGATCCTCTGCAGGGTTTTGGCTGGACCCTTCTCCTGAGGCATGAGACTGAAATATACAAAATACAAATACAAATATACAAATTAAATATACACTCACCGGCCACTTTATTAGGTACACCTGTCCAACTGCTCGTTAACACTTAATTTCTAAGCAGCCAATCACATGGCGGCAACTCAGTGCATTTAGGCATGTAGACATGGTCAAGACAATCTCCTGCAGTTCAAACCGAGCATCAGTATGGGGAAGAAAGGTGATTTGAGTGACTTTGAACGTGGCATGATTGTTGGTGCCAGAAGGGCTGGTCTGAGTATTTCAGAAACTGCTAATCTACTGGGATTTTCACGCACAACCATCTCTAGGGTTTACAGAGAATGGTCCGAAAAAGAAAAAACATCCAGTGAGCGGCAGTTCTGTGGGCGGAAATGCCTTGTTGATGCCAGAGGTCAGAGGAGAATGGCCAGACTGGTTCGAGCTGATAGAAGGGCAACAGTGACTCAAATAACCACCCGTTACAACCAAGGTGGGCAGAAGAGCATCTCTGAACGCACAGTACGTCGAACTTTGAGGCAGATGGGCTACAGCAGCAGAAGACCACACCGGGTGCCACTCCTTTCAGCTAAGAACAGGAAACTGAGGCTACAATTTGCACAAGCTCATCGAAATTGGACAATAGAAGATTGGAAAAACGTTGCCTGGTCTGATGAGTCTCGATTTCTGCTGCGACATTCGGATGGTAGGGTCAGAATTTGGCGTCTACAACATGAAAGCATGGATCCATCCTGCCTTGTATCAACGGTTCAGGCTGGTGGTGGTGGTGTCATGGTGTGGGGAATATTTTCTTGGCACTCTTTGGGCCCCTTGGTACCAATTGAGCATCGTTGCAACGCCACAGCCTACCTGAGTATTGTTGCTGACCATGTCCATCCCTTTATGACCACAATGTACCCAACTTCTGATGGCTACTTTCAGCAGGATAATGCGCCATGTCATAAAGCTGGAATCATCTCAGACTGGTTTCTTGAACATGACAATGAGTTCGCTGTACTCAAATGGCCTCCACAGTCACCAGATCTCAATCCAATAGAGCATCTTTGGGATGTGGTGGAACGGGAGATTCGCATCATGGATGTGCAGCCGACAAATCTGCGGCAACTGTGTGATGCCATCATGTCAATATGGACCAAACTCCCTGAGGAATGCTTCCAGCACCTTGTTGAATCTATGCCACGAAGAATTGAGGCAGTTCTGAAGGCAAAAGGGGGTCCAACCCGTTACTAGCATGGGGTACCTAATAAAGTGGCCGGTGAGTGTATATATACAAAAAACAGTTGTTTAAGGCAGAAATTATATTTAAGTGTGACAACAACAAGAAATATTTGAAATATTGAAATATATTTTTTTAATTAATATATTATTATTAAATTTACAGAATTCTACTTTACAGAATAACATGGTTATTTCATCAGAATCATCACATTAGCCTAAATGCATCACATACCTTTGTGGGGTCCATTTGCAAGATTTTATCCTCTAGACAACTGAAGATCTCATTCCGAGATATGTCATCCAGGTGGGGTAAAGTCTTAAACCTTGGATCCAAGGCAGTGCTCTCATTCAGGAACTGTTGAAGTATTGGGTCTGAATACCTCTCTTCAAAGTTTGCCACTATAGCAGATTTAACATCCTTTACAATTGTTGAATCTGTGACACTGTGTTTCATAGATGTCAGGATGGTGTGTTGTAGAGGCATGACCATGGACACAGTAGGCTGCTGTTCGGAACTCATCAAGGTTGTGACTGTTTTCAGGGGCTTCAGTACCTGACATACATCTTCCAGAACAGTCACATCTTGATCAGAGAGGGTGATAAGGTCTTTGGCATTTTTTTTTATGTCCTTTTCTGCAAGTGCAGAATAGACAGCAGCTTGTTGCTCCAGGGGCGAAAATTTCATCTAAATGTTGGGGGGGACAATAAACAACATTTCTCAAGAGCAATTTTTGAAGGGGACACCAATAACACAGGCAAAATTGTACTTGCGAGGATACGTGCAGGCTACAAAGAGGAAAGCCTTACTACTATTATTAGTGTAGCATGGAGACCGTTCCATTCTTCTCAAAGTTTCTTTCTGGTTCAATGAAAAAGCTGACTAAATTTACCCCCAAAAAAATTTTATTGCAATGTTTTTGAATTTGTTTACACAATCAATATTTTGTCTCGCACGCAAGGTCTCTCGCTCTCTCTCTCTCTCTGCCGTGCGCGCGCGCTACACGGTTTGGCGCACACATACAATATGTTCTGTCTCGCATGCGCAGCTCTAGATTCAGTATGCGGGATTTTATAGGTTATTTTTTTTTAAACAATTCAGGGGCTTAAAATGAGACTGTCCGGCCAAAATCCGGACGTATGGCCACCCTAGTTGCAACATATATTTCATCCTGGATGTGTGCGCGTGGCGTGCGACCGACCGACAGCACAGGCAGTTGATAGGCGATAATTTGAGCTTTGTATTTCTGCTTCCAATCAAATAAAAGTAAACGCCGTTTTTTTACCCGTTTTCGAACACAGGATTGGATGTAGCTAGCTAATTTGAAACCAGGAAATTCTACTTTTGAAGTAGGCTACATTTTCACAAAAAAACAGGACAATTCGTGTCCCGGGAAAGAATATAAATTTTCCGGGACAGTCGCTCAAAAAAGAGAACAATCCCTGGAAAACCGGGACGGGTGGAAACGCTAGCACCCGCACTAGTCTAACTAACGTTACATCACGTAACAGTCTGCGTACACTCTATGTGTGTGTGTGTGTGTGTGTGTGTGTGTGTGTGAGAGTGAGAGAGAGAGAGAGAGAGAGAGAGAGAGAGAGAGAGAGAGAGAGAGAGAGAGAGAGAGGAAATACTACGTATTAAACAAGGTAGGTAAACGCATAGACTGTATGAAACAAGGGTAAGTTAAACGTTATAATCGCTAACATAGCGATCTACTACATCGGTGACAAAAATACATTGGTACACAATCATATATTTTTTTTATTATTATTTATTAATGAATCAGCGTCATCTATATTAAAGAGAAAACAATCACTTCAATCGACGTTCAAAGTGAATAAAATATAGCATTAACTTACTGGAGTGCCACAACTAGGCTACTAGCCTACTCAAAAACTTTGTTCTCTCCCGCTGGACTCTGTCTCTGTGCGCGTCGGTGGTGAGGTAAAAGGGGAGTGGACCAAAGCACTGTGAGGCAAGGGGGGACTCAAAATGTTTAAAACGTTGTTGTTGTTTTTTGCCCCGTTTGCATTTGTATTGTTAGAATATTTGCACAACTATTTTAAGTATATATCATTATATTATTTACAATACACATTTTATTCATCTTTTAGGGGGGACAACCCTCAGATAGGGGGGGGTCCGGACCCCCCCGACCCCCCCGCGATTTCCGCCCCTGTGTTGCTCTAAATAGCGTGTGATCATGTCATAGCTGGAGTTCTACCTTGTAATGACATCTTGAACCAGCTTGTGAGGAGGAAGCTGAAGCATGTCTTGTTTTGACTTTAAAACAGCTGCTGCAGTGGTGCTTCTGTGGAAAAAAGTGACCACCCTCCTGACTCTACCCAAAAGACGGGAAAACTGGTTTACTCCCAACCCCTTCTGGGAGGCCAGATTCATAGTGTGAGCAAAACATCCGATGTGTGGAGACAATCCAGCTGCATGTGAGACATTGACAATGTTCTTTGCATTATCAGTCGTTACAGGGATGGTTACATTTTGTCTGTCCAACTTCCATTCCACTACCACTTCCCTCAGCACTTCTGCTAAATGTTCACTTGTGTGAGTTTCATATATGGGGCGAGTTTGAAGGACTGGATTTTGAATTTCCCAGTCATCATTAATATAATGTGCTGTGACAGTCATGAAGCTCTGTGTTGCTCTGGAGGTCCAGCAATCTGTAGTCAAGGCCACTAAATGTGCACTTCTCAGACCTTCAATAACTTTCTCCTTTACATTGTTGTACAATGAGGGTATCACCGTAGTTGTGAAATGCGTTCTACTTGGGATTTCGTAGCGCGGTTCTAGCACGCTAATTAAATGCCTAAACCCGGAGTTTTCCACCACCGAATAAGGTCGCATATCTGCAGCGATGAATACTCCTAAGGCGCTTGTAATTGCATTTGCACGAGTTGAGTTACTTGGAAATTTAATTCCAAATGAAGACGGGAGAGTAGTTTGTACAGTTGTTGGTTTGAGCGACAAATCTATATTTTTGTGCTGTCTGCGGAGATGCGCAGCCATGTTAGTCGTGTTTCCAGTGGATGAATATGGTACACGCACATAGCAGAGCTTGCAAACTGTGGCTTTTTTGTCGACAACGCGAACGTTGTCAACATACCGCACTGCAAATCCAAAATACCTCCACACCGGCGACTTCAGAGAAGCAGGAGGGTGTTCAAGTTCCGTTGATGGGTCTTCGATATCTGCAGTTGCCATGATGTGTCAGTTAGAGGACTCGCAGCCTTTCAACAGGTGTTTTGTTTTCCGCACCGTGATGAGTCGTTCATCATGAATGAGTCATTCATCATAAACGATCTGTTCATTGCCTCTGTCACGCGACAAATGAACAAAAGACTCGGAAGGTTAAGTAATTATTTGTTCCCTGTAGTGTAAATTATTTTTCACTGCATTCATTATGTACATCTTCTTAATGTTCGGGGAATTTGCATGTTAATAGTATAACATTTAAAGCCCCTGAAATTACTAGAAAAAAAGTTTAGTTAATTTTGATGAACGAGATTGAACAATAGAGTCTGTAAAACGATCCGAACTTTCCATCACGGACGCGACATGGGGCGTGGCAGTATCGACGATACCATTTTTTATTTCGATTTCGATACCATTGAATTAATTTCGATCGATTTCGATTTAATATCGAAATCGTGACACCCTTACTAAAGACGTTTCCATTTTCAACACTAAATATAGGCAAATCCACGGACAACTAACAGGCATTAGGACGAGCGTAAAGAGGGCGCTTGAGACGCGCAATATTTCTGATGATTTTTTGGCGTGAAGTTTCGTGCACAATGACAAACAGGAGTGCAACATTCAGGGATTGAAATTAACACGCGCCACATGAGGGTAAAAATGAACTTTGGCGGGAAACGCTGTCAAATCACAAGCCAATTTGGCGTGTTTCTGTGTTTACTCACTTTGCTGGGAAGTTTGTGTAGCCAAAGCTGTGCGGATTTAGCGCAAATACGAAACTCGTGAGTCCTCTTGATATATTAAATACAGCGTATTGTGCAGAATCTGCGCATCTCTGGCTTGCTTGAACACACACGTCACTAAGCCACAAAATAACGGCGCGCTTGTTCACTTGCATTGATAATAGCGAATATTAAAAAGCATTTTGTTAACAAAAAAGACATTGTTATTTTCCAACATCCTACATGTTCTGTGTACTGTATTGATCTGTCCACCTAAAACACATTTTTGGTAAAAAAAAAAAAAAAAAAAAAGAAAAAAGGACATTAAAATCGATTCCCTATTTTCGTTTTCGAAACTTGTGTTGGTCGGTCTGATCGATTGTGCAATCGGTTTTCGGACGTAAAGTGACAGCCCTATTAACAACGAGTACTCTGTCATCTGTCAACTTGATTACATGCGAGTGAGGTTTGCTTGAACATGACCAGTCCTTCACGTCATCACGCGGATGTTGAAACCCCTTCCGCTTTAGCCAGCAGAACACGACCTCTGTGTCACGGCTAGGCTGAGGGAGACAGACAAAGCCATTTCAAAACCATAATAGGATTTAATGTAACAGTGAAACACGAACACTAACCGACACGGGACAGAACTCAATATATACACAGTAAACGAGGGAACTAACTAGACACAGGTGGACAAAGGTTACCTAATCCAGCATTAACAGCAGGAGCAGACGAGACAGAGTCCCTCTGCAACCAAAGATTAAGGCCATGTCCACACTAATACGCTTTCGTTTGAAAACATATATTTTTCTCTCCGGTTCGGCCTTCCGTCCACACTGAGACTCTTCGTGTTGTAGTGTGGACTGTGGAGCCAGAGGAATTTGAAAATGATGACGTAAGTTTAGTCATGTGATGCATGTTGTACCAATAGATATTTTGCTAAATAAAATTATCCTTTTAGAAGAATTGCGCGATAACTTCATTTATTTTTCCATCTGTATCATCTCAGTGAGGTTTCACACATGCGCAGTAAGGTGAATTGAGAAGTTTCTCATCCGCACTGAAACACCTGAAAACGCTAATGTAGTTTTTTAACGAAAATGCCGTTTTCAAATGTGTCCGGATTAATGTAGACGTAGCCTAAATCTCTTCTTTACTGTTTTAATCACAGGGGCAAAATTGTGTGAGATTCTCTCCTGCTCATTCTTAGTAATAACCATACCCAAATAAGTTGGAGCATTCTTTACAGGAATATTACAAATTGTTCTGGCATGGCAACTTTTTAAAGCAACCCGTCCACATTTTTGTAAATTAAGGCACTGTAAAAGATTCCAATGAACTTGATGAACAACTTTCAGGAGTTGAGCTGTGTCATCAGCCAACGGGCCTATCAGGACACTGCTCTCTCCAACTCGAACTCCTTTCATCTTGCATGATTTAATGAAGTGACAAACGCCTGAGCAACTATGAGAGAGAGGTAAACAGAAACTGGCCAACCTTGCCTAACTCCTCTTTCCAGATTAAGTCTTTGTGTATGCCATTATTTCACAGAACTATTTCCACCTGCATAAAGAGTTTTCATGGCATTACAGAAATAAGTCCCAAACCCAAAGTCTTCTAAACAGTAACGAATAAAAGGATGCTCAACAGAATCAAAGGCTTTGAAAAAATAGTGCAGATGTCCAAGAGTGCAGATATTAGGGGTGTAATAATACATGTATTCGTATTGAACTGTTCGGTACGAGGCTTTCGGTTCGGTACACAAATACAAACCAAACGTTGTTTGTTGGACCATTTTTCCTGCCGACCAAAACAAGACTGAACCAACTTGACATGAAATTCAAAATTTTAATTGGAAATCAAAATAAGTATTCAGTAGTTTTCAGTACCTGAAAACTAATGTTAGACCTACTTGAAAAACCTGAAAAGCACTGTTTATTTGACTAGTATCTTTGCTCTATTTTATTTGTTTGTGGTGTTTCTTGTAGTTTGATTATGTAGGCAGAGATGTAACAAGCACCAGATCAGCGACCATCATTTAGTTAGAACATTGTCCCATCTTTCTTCTCCTTAACCCAAATAACATACTTTAAGTCATGGACTACATTACCCAAAATGCACCGTCGATTACTGGAACGCATTTAAGTCTGTGCAGCACTGAATTAACCACTTGTGTCATCAAACGGAATGAAACAAAACTAAGATCAACATTAACAAGCTTCCTCATACTTCTAAAAATAAACATAGGACATAAACTGATATTTGAGATACTGTACCTCTTAAGCCCCTTTCACACAGCGCGTTGATCCCAGGAAATTGGCAGAACGCCTTCTGTGTTAACGCAAACACGACTCGAGACTGATGCCGGGACCGATGCCGGGTTGGGGACCTAGTAACATTGCTGCGTTCAGTCCCGGAACGCGCGCTGTGTGAACAAAAGCCGTAATCAGTGCCGTGACGTAATGATTACACTGAAGCCGGTATCGTTCACCAGTGAGTGAAACGGTACGTAATGCGTTTATGATCGAATCAGAGGAAAAAATGCACAAGCGTGGAGAAATCGCAGCTCATAAGCAAACTTGAGACGCTGCTGAGACATTACATGTCACATCGATGTCACGTGTCTTTGCGGGTGTTTACGGGTTGTGTGTGAACGCACTCTCTGATTCCGGAACATCACTGGCAGTGTGAATGAACCAAAATCAAACAAACCCGGGTCACTTAATCTGTGTATTTTCTGGAATCTCTGTGTGGAAGGGGCTTTATAGAAATACGACACAATCACATGTTTAAAGCGAGACAGTTTATGCAACATATTAAACAATATTGAACAATCTTTAATTTAACACACAAAAGGGTCAACAACAGTATTACCACCATATTTTGTTCTGATTTCATCGTAACTTATATTTAATATGCTCTAGGAGCTTGTCTGAGTTGATCATTAACAGAGATACCTCTCTGTCCCCGAAACTGCAGAAGTCCCCAACTGGAGAAACTGTGCAGTTCAGAGTTGAGTACCAGCAGGAGAAAGCAGATTCTGGCACTGAGGAACAGTGGATGATCATAAACACAGCTGATGAAGACTTTACTCTGACTGGATCGGAGTCTGGACAGCAGTACTTGATCTGCTACAGGATCGTGAGTAAAGTGGGAGTGAGTGAAGCCAGTGACACTATACCGTCTTCAGGTAAGTGTCATGTGCAAATTTTTTTTGCATTATTCTACATTTACTTCATTCACAACAGTCAATGTTTGTATTAACATATTTCCTAACAGTATTAATAAATGTGTAACATTTTGTAAACGGTTTCCCATTTGACTGTATACTGTATATGAACATAGTATTTACTTTGTTCATGTTGTTACAAATAGTCATATGATACGCAGAGCATATCATGTATGTAACTTCAAATGTTGGCTACTATACTTATGTCAGCGTTGGGGTGATGAAAGGAGCAAGACTCAAAAATGCAGAAGAATAGGCTTTTATTAATTATAAAAATAAAACAAAACACACAAAAAAACCTCCCCAGAGGGGAAAAGCATGTTGTTGCACTTGTTGAGACTGGAAAACAGACAGAGGGAGTATTGACAGGTAGACATTCAACAACAATCTGGCACAGGACTGCAAATGCAAGGAGAATAAAAAGGTAGCAAACAAGGCAGATATCTAGGGAGGACAGGTGGGACAAATGAACAAATAATCAGATGACAAGATGGGCGGGGTTAGAGAATCAACAGGAGAGGAAACATAAATGACAAGCCATGTGCTCTCAACAAACATGACACAACCGAGTGTGCTGCACAAACCCTGAAAAGTAAAGCTTAAGCGTCTCGATCGCGTACCCGGTGGCTGGTCCCAGTATAGGTCATAAACCCCGCCTCCCCATGAAGTCTAATAGAACGCGATGGAAACTAAACAATCAAACTACACTTTACTTCCGGCTCACTACTGCGCAGACTCGTGTCCGGCGTTCACCACTGCTCAGACTCGTGTCCGGCGTTCACCACTGCTCAGACTCGTGTCCGGCGTTCACCACTGCTCAGACTCGTGTCCGGCGTTCACTACTGCGCAGACTCGTGTCCGGCGATCACCACTGCTCAGACTCGTGTCCGGCATTCACTACTGCGCAGACTCGTGTCCGGCGTTCACCACTGCTCGGAGACTCGTGTCCGGCGTTCACCACTGCTCGGAGACTCGTGTCCGGCGTTCACCACTGCTCGGAGACTCGTGTCCGGCGTTCACCACTGCTCAGACACGTGTCCGGCGTTCACCACTGCTCAGACACGTGTCCGGCGTTCACCACTGCGCAGACTCGTGTCCGGCGTTCACCACTGCGCAGACTCGTGTCCGGCGTTCACCACTGCGCAGACTTGTGTTCGGCGTTCACCACTGCTCAAACACGTGTCCGGCGTTCACCACTGCTCAGACTCGTGTCAGGCGTTCACCACTGCTCAAACACGTGTCCGGCGTTCACCACTGCTCAGACTCGTGTCCGGCGTTCACCACTGCTCAAACACGTGTCCGGCGTTCACCACTGCTCAGACTCGTGTCAGGCGTTCACCACTGCTCAAACACGTGTCCGCGTTCACCACTGCTCAGACTCGTGTCCGGCGTTCACCACTGCTCAGACTCGTGTCCGGCGTTCACCACTGCTCAGACTCGGGTCTGGCGTTCACCACTGCTCAAACACGTGTCCGCGTTCACCACTGCTCAGACTCGTGTCCGGCGTTCACCACTGCGCAGACTTGTGTTCGGCGTTCACCACTGCTCAAACACGTGTCCGGCGTTCACCACTGCGCAGACTCGTGTCCGGCGTTCACCACTGCGCAGACTCGTGTCCGGCGTTCACCACTGCTCAAACACGTGTCCGCGTTCACCACTGCTCAGACTCGTGTCCGGCGTTCACCACTGCTCAGACTCGGGTCTGGCGTTCACCACTGCTCAGACTCGGGTCTGGCGTTCACCACTGCTCAGACTCGGGTCTGGCGTTCACCACTGCTCAGACTCGGGTCTGGCGTTCACCACTGCTCAGACTCGGGTCTGGCGTTCACCACTGCTCAAACACGTGTCCGCGTTCACCACTGCGCAGACTCGTGTCCGGCGTTCACCACTGCGCAGACTTGTGTTCGGCGTTCACCACTGCTCAAACACGTGTCCGGCGTTCACCACTGCGCAGACTCGTGTCCGGCGTTCACCACTGCTCAAACACGTGTCCGGCGTTCACCACTGCTCGGAGACTCGTGTCCGGCGTTCACCACTGCTCGGAGACTCGTGTCCGGCGTTCACCACTGCTCGGAGACTCGTGTCCGGCGTTCACCACTGCTCGGAGACTCGTGTCCGGCGTTCACCACTGCGCAGACTCGTGTCCGGCGTTCACCACTGCGCAGACTCGTGTCCGGCGTTCACCACTGCGCAGACTTGTGTTCGGCGTTCACCACTGCTCAAACACGTGTCCGGCGTTCACCACTGCTCAGACTCGTGTCAGGCGTTCACCACTGCTCAAACACGTGTCCGGCGTTCACCACTGCTCAGACTCGTGTCCGGCGTTCACCACTGCTCAAACACGTGTCCGGCGTTCACCACTGCTCAGACTCGTGTCAGGCGTTCACCACTGCTCAAACACGTGTCCGCGTTCACCACTGCTCAGACTCGTGTCCGGCGTTCACCACTGCTCAGACTCGTGTCCGGCGTTCACCACTGCTCAGACTCGGGTCTGGCGTTCACCACTGCTCAAACACGTGTCCGCGTTCACCACTGCTCAGACTCGTGTCCGGCGTTCACCACTGCGCAGACTTGTGTTCGGCGTTCACCACTGCTCAAACACGTGTCCGGCGTTCACCACTGCGCAGACTCGTGTCCGGCGTTCACCACTGCGCAGACTCGTGTCCGGCGTTCACCACTGCTCAAACACGTGTCCGCGTTCACCACTGCTCAGACTCGTGTCCGGCGTTCACCACTGCTCAGACTCGGGTCTGGCGTTCACCACTGCTCAGACTCGGGTCTGGCGTTCACCACTGCTCAGACTCGGGTCTGGCGTTCACCACTGCTCAGACTCGGGTCTGGCGTTCACCACTGCTCAGACTCGGGTCTGGCGTTCACCACTGCTCAAACACGTGTCCGCGTTCACCACTGCGCAGACTCGTGTCCGGCGTTCACCACTGCGCAGACTTGTGTTCGGCGTTCACCACTGCTCAAACACGTGTCCGGCGTTCACCACTGCTCGGAGACTCGTGTCCGGCGTTCACCACTGCTCGGAGACTCGTGTCCGGCGTTCACCACTGCTCGGAGACTCGTGTCCGGCGTTCACCACTGCTCGGAGACTCGTGTCCGGCGTTCACCACTGCGCAGACTCGTGTCCGGCGTTCACCACTGCGCAGACTCGTGTCCGGCGTTCACCACTGCGCAGACTTGTGTTCGGCGTTCACCACTGCTCAAACACGTGTCCGGCGTTCACCACTGCTCAGACTCGTGTCAGGCGTTCACCACTGCTCAAACACGTGTCCGGCGTTCACCACTGCTCAGACTCGTGTCCGGCGTTCACCACTGCTCAAACACGTGTCCGGCGTTCACCACTGCTCAGACTCGTGTCAGGCGTTCACCACTGCTCAAACACGTGTCCGCGTTCACCACTGCTCAGACTCGTGTCCGGCGTTCACCACTGCTCAGACTCGTGTCCGGCGTTCACCACTGCTCAGACTCGGGTCTGGCGTTCACCACTGCTCAAACACGTGTCCGCGTTCACCACTGCTCAGACTCGTGTCCGGCGTTCACCACTGCGCAGACTTGTGTTCGGCGTTCACCACTGCTCAAACACGTGTCCGGCGTTCACCACTGCGCAGACTCGTGTCCGGCGTTCACCACTGCGCAGACTCGTGTCCGGCGTTCACCACTGCTCAAACACGTGTCCGCGTTCACCACTGCTCAGACTCGTGTCCGGCGTTCACCACTGCTCAGACTCGGGTCTGGCGTTCACCACTGCTCAGACTCGGGTCTGGCGTTCACCACTGCTCAGACTCGGGTCTGGCGTTCACCACTGCTCAAACACGTGTCCGCGTTCACCACTGCGCAGACTCGTGTCCGGCGTTCACCACTGCGCAGACTTGTGTTCGGCGTTCACCACTGCTCAAACACGTGTCCGGCGTTCACCACTGCGCAGACTCGTGTCCGGCGTTCACCACTGCTCAAACACGTGTCCGCGTTCACCACAGCTCAGACTCGTGTCCGGCGTTCACCACTGCTCAAACACGTGTCCGCGTTCACCACTGCTCAGACTCGTGTCCGGCGTTCACCACTGCTCAGACTCGGGTCTGGCGTTCACCACTGCTCAGACTCGGGTCTGGCGTTCACCACTGCTCAGACTCGGGTCTGGCGTTCACCACTGCTCAAACACGTGTCCGCGTTCACCACTGCGCAGACTCGTGTCCGGCGTTCACCACTGCTCGGAGACTCGTGTCCGGCGTTCACCACTGCTCAGACACGTGTCCGGCGTTCACCACTGCTCAGACACGTGTCCGGCGTTCACCACTGCGCAGACTCGTGTCCGGCGTTCACCACTGCGCAGACTCGTGTCCGGCGTTCACCACTGCGCAGACTCGTGTTCGGCGTTCACCACTGCTCAAACACGTGTCCGGCGTTCACCACTGCTCAGACTCGTGTCAGACGTTCACCACTGCTCAAACACGTGTCCGGCGTTCACCACTGCTCAGACTCGTGTCCGGCGTTCACCACTGCTCAAACACATGTCCGGCGTTCACCACTGCTCAGACTCTCTTGGGTCTGGCCTCTGGATTTGGTTGAACAGTCACTTTGTCGCCCTGAAACGTAGAACCGGCATGGAACAACCGAACTGGCAGTGCTGCGACCCTCCTCAGAGAGTCGCCCCCCAGAGGGCGGCGAGGGGAAACGGGCACCCGTCTCTCCCCGGAGGGGACCACCCGCAGAAGCCTGATGGCCTGATCAAAGATTTTTGCTAGTGTAGGAACCACAGTGCTGAACCTTATTAACAAGTGCCTCAGTCAGGGCACATGTCCAGCTCATTTTAAGTATGCTACAGTTCGTCCATTATTAAAGAGGCCTAATTTGGCAATAGAGGATCCTAATAATTTTAGACCGATCTCAAATCTACCTTTTTTAGCCAAGGTTTTAGAAAAAGTGATATTCAAGCAGCTACAAGCACACATCACGGCAAATTCAATTAGTGAGCCCTTCCAGTCGGGCTTTAAGTCCTGCCATAGCACCGAGACAGTGCTGGTCAAAGTGCTAAATGACATCTTTGTTTCACTGGATAATGGTGAAAGTGTTATTTTAATTTTGCTTGACCTTAGTGCAGCGTTTGATATGGTGGACCATGAGATTTTAATCAATCGCTTAGAATACTGGGTTGGCTTAAAAGGTAATGTTCTCAAATGGTTTAAATCTTATCTTACTGACAGATTTTTTTCTGTTAGCTTTGGGGGCTGTGATTCTTTGAGATTACCTCTTCCCTGGGGAGTCCCACAAGGATCGATTCTTGCCCCAATTCTTTTTTCCCTCTATATGCTACCATTGGGGGCAATCTTTCGGAAACATAATGTGTCATTCCACTGCTACGCTGATGATACGCAGATTTATCTGCCCGTGAGAGAATTAAATTCAAATTCACTTGATACTTTATTAGCATGCCTACATGATGTTAAGGAGTGGATGGCTGCAAACTTTTTGAAGCTTAATGAAAATAAAACTGATGTCATCATGTTTGGCCCTAAAAAACATGACGTGCTGCAGTGCTTGAATACAACTTCTTTGAATGGTTGTATTAAATCTACTGTAAAAAATTTGGGATTTGTTCTGGATAGTGATTTAAAGTTGGACAGGCAAATTAGCTCCGTGGTGCGATCCTGCTTTCTTAGCTTACGTCTGTTAGCTAAGACTAAATCATTTTTATCTATTTCAGATTTTGAGAAAGCCATTACGTCCATTGTCTTTTCTAGAATGTATTATTGCAATTCCCTTTTTTATGGTGTTGATGCCGGAGCAATTGTGCGTTTACAGAAAATCCAAAATGCTGCAGCTAAAATGATAAAGTCGGCAAAGAAATATGATTCTGTGACTCCACTATTATTTTCACTAAAATGGCTGCCAGTAAGATGTAGAATTACTTATAAGATCCTCATACTAGTTTTTAAGGCCCTGCACAACTTAGCTCCAGTGTACTTATCCAGCCTGGTGGCAATCTACACACCTTCTAGATCCTTAAGATCTTTGTACTACAAGGACTAAATATAAACATAGGGGTGATAGAGCTTTTTCTCGAGCAGGTCCAAAACTATGGAATGACCTCCCTCAATCGATTAGATCTGCCAAAACAATATCCGTGTTCAAAGCTATGTTAAAACAACATCTTTTAAACTCTAATGGAGAGTTATTTTAACTGGGTTATTGTCTATGTGTCTTTTCTATGTGATATGTTTATTTATTCTATTGTTCTGTGTTTTTTATTCTTTTATTGTGAAGCACTTTGGGCAACACCAGTTGTATTAAATTGTGCTATATAAATCAATAAACAAACAAACAAACAAACAATTGAGAATTGACACGATGGTAAAAGATTGGAAGACCGAAGTTTCACGTGGTGGAGCATTGTGTAGTCTACATGTGATACAAAATGATTAACGTTAATAATTTATGCATAAGCAGCACTGACGTTAGCCAATCATAACAGTGGGCGTTAACACTGAAGTCTTAAAGGGGAAACGCCCCCAAAACAGACTGTTTGAATCAGAGGTGAGAAACAGGGTGGGAAACGGTCATAAATCACTACATTTTTAAAGTTTTTTGTAAAAAAAAACTATAGTAATACTATAATTGCACCTAAGGGAACATAATTAAACAAAACAAAAAACCATGTCATGACCCCTTTAATACCAATAACATTGCTATAGTTCAATGTTTGTGGATTAAAAACACAACATGAGACCGGTTTCTTCCACGACCTCGACAACTCAGTGTGGAGTCAGGAAGAAACGGCAATCCCTGACGAGGAGACTGTGATCTAGATGGTAGCATCTTTCATCTAGCAAACACAGCCACAGCACGAATCACAACCTCCAGAAGCTCCTCATCAACAAGGGTATGAGATGGCGAATTCTCATAATCCCCTGCATCAATGCTGACGACATCCAATTCCTCAGAACTGGATAATCGCAGCTCTGGTGCCTCATCCCGGGGAGTAGAAACCGCAGCGCATGCCTGTCCCTGAGATAAGGCCCTGGATCCGGCAGGTGAAGGCTGAGATAGGGCTGGCCCATCTCAAACCCCGCTGTCAGATCCATTTGCGAACCCCAAGATGTCCAAAAAATCCTGAACACAGCAATGGTGAAAAACTGTTTAACGGTCTAACTCCACAATTCAGTACTTCACAGTTCACAGTCTTTGTAATGTGTTTTAGCAATATATTTATAACATTTATAATGTGTTTAGATTTTTTTTTTGAAGAATTGCCTTTAGAGGGACTTTAAACATTTATGGCTCTATATAGTTTATGCAAAAATAAGGTTGTCACAGACGGTTGAGACAAAGATGAAAACTTAAACTCGCAAATAAAATACTCAGGAAACTTCAACAAAAAAACTAAAAATAGTAGTAATAACTGAATCATGCATGTTTTCTCAGCACACACACACACACAATAAATGTGATTATGGCTCGCTTATGCTTCAAAAGTCCTGAGAAAAGTTCATTACAAAAAAATGAAGAGCTATTGTAACAGCCACGTGGACTGGAGGGCTCAGAGAAGAGTACAACAGGATCACAGTTATTACACAATCCTTTATTAACGGTTAAAACAGCACAATCTCATAAAACGTTACCGCCCTTTGTCAGCTTGTAGAATCACACTTTGTAGATGAGCTCACGTCAGCCGGGAAGATCCTATTTGTCAAACAAGGAAACTCAATCCATCAGGTGCAGCACAATCTCTGCTCGGCTCCGGGGTTTCAGGGCCACTTTTATTCACTAACCTCTCTTGAACCACACTCAAATGTTCCTCAAATAATGATCTTCACACGAATCACCTGCGCACTTTAATTTCATCAGGGAGCTCCCATTCACATTAACCTTAAATCTAGTCATCATCACAATATGATTACTTTGTATGGTGAACAAAGTGAAATTTGAGTCCTAATCCCTCTCAAATCAAATATTTGATCAGTTCTACAGAAGCCAAATCAAATATGGTGACATGTCAATATTACCAAACCCTCAATAGTGGTTGTGTCAGGATTTGGGCTCTGTGAACAGCAGAGACATTTCTAAAGATCTCGGTGTTGGAGGATTTATGCATGTGTTAGCAATGGATAATTTTCTCTTGACATGATAATCACACTCTTCATGTCTGTTGATTTCCACAGTCATGGTTCCCAAGACCAGGAGCGAGTTCCTTCAGTGTAAGTCAGAAAGAAAACCAGCAGAAAACGCACGTAGAAGCTGAAAGAAAACATGACTGAAGAGTTTTAGAGTTGATCATGTGAATGATGATTAAACTGCACTGAGATATGCTGATATAAAAGATCAGATTCATAACTCCTGATTGTGTTTTGTGTCCATCAGATTCCCGTCAGCTCACTCTGGATCTGAACACCGCCAACAAACACCTCCGTCTGTCTGAGGAGAACAGAGTGATTACTGGCAATTTCACAGAGCTTCAGTCGTATCCTGATCATCCTGACAGATTTGACTGTTATGAGCAGGTGTTGTGTAGTGAGAGTGTGAGTGAACAACGCTCGTACTGGGAGATCGAGTGGCGGGGTGGTGTGTCTATATCAGTGTCTTATCAGAGCATCGGCAGGAAGGGATATGGGGATAAGTGTGGGTTTGGGTTTAATGATCAGTCCTGGAGTTTGGACTGCACTCCCTCTGGTTACTCTTTCATACACAATAACAAAGAGACCAAACTCCCTGCAGTGGCCAGCCGTAGAGTAGGGGTGTATGTGGATCACAGTGCAGGAACCCTGGCCTTCTACAGCGTCATCAGAGACACCATGAGCCTCATACACACAGTGAAGACCACATTCACTCAGCCGCTCTATCCAGGGTTTTATGTTTTTCTTGGATCATCAGTGAAGCTGTGTTGATGAACCAGAATAGACTGTAGAGAGATTCTACCCATAAAGCTTTGAGCTGCATGATAAATCAGTAACAGTGAGATATTACAGAGTCTCTTATTTTCTTTTCATTACATTAATAACCTTCTGTCACTGAAATATCATGTCAGAATTACTGTTATAAATCCTCATATAGACATTAGTGTGTGTGACGGTGTGTATCTCAAGCTCTGTTTGTGTTGAAGATCAGCTTTATTTAGTTTTATTGTAGAGTCACATCAATCATTTATAATTTATGTAGAATTGGGATGTGTTTCACATATTTTAATCCAGGAGTATTTTAGAGGTCCAAGCACTGAAGCTGCTGCAACATTATTGTATTTGTACTATTTTGCCAGTTGTTCTTTTCATAAAATAAATAAATGAATAAAACTTATACATCAAAGCACTGTAATGATATTTTGTATGATCTATGACATTTGTATTGATCTGTGTCTGCTGATCAAACCTAACGAGTCCTGCTACACACTGGAGATTCTGAGGAAAGACACCAGCAGGATGCGGCCACAGGGGGCGCTACCGCTGACCGAGACCCAATCCGGCCACAGGAGGCGCTACCGCTAACCGAGACCCAATCCGGCCACAGGGGGCGCTACCGCTGACCGAGACCCAATCCGGCCACAGGAGGCGCTACCGCTGACCGAGACCCAATCCGGCCACAGGAGGCGCTACCGCTGACCGAGACCCAATCCGGCCACAGGGGGCGCTACCGCTGACCGAGACCCAATCCGGCCACAGGGGGCGCTACCGCTGACCGAGACCCAATCCGGCCACAGGGGGGGCGCTACCGCTGACCGAGACCCAATCCGGCCACAGGGGGCGCTACCGCTGACCGAGACCCAATCCGGCCACAAGAGGCGCTACCGCTGACCGAGACCCAATCCGGCCACAGGGGGCGCTACCGCTGACCGAGACCCAATCCGGCCACAGGGGGGCGCTACCGCTGACCGAGACCCAATCCGGCCACAGGGGGCGCTACCGCTGACCGAGACCCAATCCGGCCACAGGAGGCGCTACCGCTGACCGAGACCCAATCCGGCCACAGGAGGCGCTACCGCTGACCGAGACCCAATCCGGCCACAGGGGCGCTACCGCTGACCGAGACCCAATCCGGCCACAGGAGGCGCTACCGCTGACCGAGACCCAATCCGGCCACAGGGGGCGCTACCGCTGACCAAGACCCAATACGGCCACAGGGGGGCGCTACCGCTGACCAAGACCCAATCCGGCTACAGGGGCGCTACCGCTGACCGAGACCCAATCCGGCCACAGGGGCGCTACCGCTGACCGAGACCCAATCCGGCCACAGGGGCGCTACCGCTGACCGAGACCCAATCCGGCCACAGGGGGGCGCTACCGCTGACCGAGACCCAATCCGGCTACAGGGGCGCTACCGCTGACCGAGACCCAATCCGGCCACAGGGGGCGCTACCGCTGACCGAGACCCAATCCGGCCACAGGGGGGGCGCTACCGCTGACCGAGACCCAATCCGGCTACAGGGGCGCTACCGCTGACCGAGACCCAATCCGGCCACAGGGGGGGCGCTACCGCTGACCGAGACCCAATCCGGCCACAGGGGGGGCGCTACCGCTGACCGAGACCCAATCCGGCCACAGGGGGCGCTACCGCTGACCAAGACCCAATCCGGCCACAGGGGGGCACTACCGCTGACCGAGTCCCAATCGGCCTAATGCATTTAATGTCAAATAATAAAAAAGTATGCTCTTAAAGGTTTATATAGATAGATAATCTATCTATATTCCTTATGCCTGTGCGTCAAGTATTCGCTGTGTTTTGGTCGATTTTTGGGCACGCGCGCCAGAAGGAGACAGAGACGGCAGAACCGGCTGTTGTTTTCTTTATTTTTAAAAGGCATGACATTTTGTAGTCATTTTTAATGTATACACAAATAAAAAATAGACATTTTGCCGTTTTGAATGATGTATTCTTATCTGTATGACCATAAATAAGAGTATTCCTTTGTTTCCACTGCAGAGGGAACAATCCAAGTGTTCGCGCCGGCGTCTCGTGTGCGCGCACAATAGGCTGTCAATTCTAGCACTGCTAATTTGACATCAAAACCTATTCATTATCAAAATAAAATACTCACCGAACTTATAAAAAGTTCTGCTTAATTTAATTGGTCTATTGTACACTAAGGCAGTGACGGTCAATCATTATACTGTCGACAAATACAGTATATATACAGCATATACTTGTATATTTGTTTGATTAGATCAGATAACATTTTAATCTGTCATATGGTCATGTTACAATGTGCCCCACTATGGGACATGTTGTCACATTGCACTTCCATTCTTTCTGGGTATATCAAGAAAAAAGTATATATTTTATTAATAAAACAAAACCACATAATTGTACTAGACACGTGGGAAATTAATGTGGGAAAAAATAAATACTCTGAACCCCAAGTGAATTTACACAAATTTACGCTCCAGGTGAAGAGAAGCATACTGTGCCCAGGGTGACATTAACATTATTACAAAGGATTCCTTTTCAACACTGATATAATGTATGTTTTTTTTTTAGCTAATTACAGTGAAAATAAGCTCAATTTAACAACACAAGCACCTATTAAACATAACTTGCCAATATTATTGTATTATATTTGTGTACCTCGAATATGTTCAAATATTGAAATTTAACATCTATGTGAAACATTTCTCATTTAAGGCCATTCCTGTTTGGAATATGTGATTGTGTTTTGATGTGAACAATAATCATATACATTCTGCATTTCCATTTTGTCTGTGGATCATTCATTGTAAAATTTAAACTGTCATCTGCTTGACAAAAAAATGTATTCCACTGCCCACTGACATGCTTTTAAAGCTATAGTTATCCCATTTTTTGGCCTTAAAAACACCTTAAAATGCATGTGTAGATCAAGAAAATCTAAAATGCCCCCAGACCCCCTAGCAGGATCACTTTTGGGACCTCAGTACACTATTTAGAAAACCCTGCATACGACCCTGGGTGGAGACTATTTGTGTCAAAACACTTCATTAAGCGCTCCCACATTAACTTTGGGCTCAGTCACTGTTAGAAATATGAGGGGGTCCTTGGAAATATTTTTCCCCTGTAAGGGGTCCTTGGCTCCAAAATGTTTGAGAACCCCTGGTATAGACTATATACATATACACTCACCGGCCACTTTATTAGGTACCCCATGCTAGTAACGGGTTGGACCCCCTTTTGCCTTCAGAACTGCCTCAATTCTTCGTGGCATAGATTCAACAAGGTGCTGGAAGCATTCCTCAGGGAGTTTGGTCCATATTGACATGATGGCATCACACAGTTGCCGCAAATTTGTCGGCTGCACATCCATGATGCGAATCTCCCGTTCCACCACATCCCAAAGATGCTCTATTGGATTGAGATCTGGTGACTGTGGAGGCCATTTGAGTACAGCGAACTCATTGTCATGTTCAAGAAACCAGTCTGAGATGATTCCAGCTTTATGACATGGCGCATTATCCTGCTGAAAGTAGCCATCAGAAGTTGGGTACATTGTGGTCATAAAGGGATGGACATGGTCAGCAACAATACTCAGGTAGGCTGTGGCGTTGCAACGATGCTCAATTGGTACCAAGGGGCCCAAAGAGTGCCAAGAAAATATTCCCCACACCATGACACCACCACCACCAGCCTGAACCGTTGATACAAGGCAGGATGGATCCATGCTTTCATGTTGTAGACGCCAAATTCTGACCCTACCATCCGAATGTCGCAGCAGAAATCGAGACTCATCAGACCAGGCAACGTTTTTCCAATCTTCTATTGTCCAATTTCGATGAGCTTGTGCAAATTGTAGCCTCAGTTTCCTGTTCTTAGCTGAAAGGAGTGGCACCCGGTGTGGTCTTCTGCTGCTGTAGCCCATCTGCCTCAAAGTTCGACGTACTGTGCGTTCAGAGATGCTCTTCTGCCCACCTTGGTTGTAACGGGTGGTTATTTGAGTCACTGTTGCCCTTCTATCAGCTCGAACCAGTCTGGCCATTCTCCTCTGACCTCTGGCATCAACAAGGCATTTCCGCCCACAGAACTGCCGCTCACTGGATGTTTTTTCTTTTTCGGACCATTCTCTGTAAACCCTAGAGATGGTTGTGCGTGAAAATCCCAGTAGATTAGCAGTTTCTGAAATACTCAGACCAGCCCTTCTGGCACCAACAATCATGCCACGTTCAAAGTCACTCAAATCACCTTTCTTCCCCATACTGATGCTCGGTTTGAACTGCAGGAGATTGTCTTGACCATGTCTACATGCCTAAATGCACTGAGTTGCCGCCATGTGATTGGCTGCTTAGAAATTAAGTGTTAACGAGCAGTTGGACAGGTGTACCTAATAAAGTGGCCGGTGAGTGTATATATATATATACAGTACTGTGCAAAAGTTTTAGATCGGTAAGATTTTTTATGTTTTTAAAAGAAGTCTCTTCTGCTCACCAAGGCTGCAATTATTTGATAAAAAATACCCCCAAAAAAACAGTAATATTGTGAAATATTATTACAATTTAAAACAGCGGTTTTCTATGTGAATATATAGTGAAGTGTAATTTATTCCTGTGATCAAAGCTGAATTTACAGCATCATTACTCCAGTCTTCAGTGTCACATGATCCTTCAAAAATCATTCTAATATGATGATTTGATGCTCAAGAAACATTTATGATTATTATCAGTGTTGAAAACAGTTTTTTACATTTTTATTTCATGATGCTATGATGAGTAGAAACTAAAAAAGAACAGCATTTATCTGAGATCTAAAGCTTTTGTAACATTAAACTCTACCCTTCAAAAGTTTGGGGTCAGTAAGAATTTAAATTTTATTTTTGGGGGAAAGAAATATAATAAATCAATACTTTTATTCATCAAGGATGAGTTAAACTGATCAAAAGTTACAGTAAAGACATTTATAATGTTAGAAAATATTCTATTTTAAATAAACGCTGTTCTTTTGAACTTTCTATTCATCAAAGAATTTGGAAAAAAAAATTGTACACGACTGTTTTCAACATTGAAAATAATAATGAATGTTTTTTGAGCATCAAATCATCATATTAGAATGATTTCTGAAGGATCATCTGACACTGAAGACTGGAGTAATGATGAAAATTCAGCTTTGATCACAGGAATAAATTACACTTTACTGTATATTCACATAGAAAAACGCTGTTTTAAATTGTAATAATATTTCACAATTTTACTGTTTTTTTGTATTTTTTATCAAATAATTGCAGCCTTTGTGAGCAGAAGAGACTTCTTTTAAAAACATAAAAAATCTTACCGATCTAAAACTTTTGCACAGTACTGTATATATAGACTATATTTGCGCCAATATGGCAAGCCTAACATGCCTAAATCTGCAGAAAAAGGTTTTCCTCTCTCACTACCCTCGATGGTGGTGCTACCCCAGGCCACCTCTTCCCTGCATGCGATGGCCACCCTGAAACTATGGAAGAACAATTACCCTTCCGAACAACGAGGTTCAGGTGGAGACATTGTCGAAACGATGGTCAGTGGTCGTGATGGGCAAGTGAATCATGATGCTCTGGTGGTCCGTCAGAGTTGCAGTGTTTTCACAGTCTCACAGGTGGGGTAGTTAGAGACTGTGTTCACTGCGAGGTGTGGGTCCTCGGTCAGCTCCATCCTGTGCACCTGTTCTTATTGGCCCAGGCAGGACAGAAGAGAAGGAGATGGTTTTCGAAGGATGCCATTAACTGTGTTGTCTGAGCTCCTTTGGTCATCGACAGTGTGATAAAGTGTTGGCCTGGGCCCACCGGTCGGGAGAAATTATGTGGTGTGTGTTTCCTCTTTCTGGTCACTTTGCAGCTCATATGAATGTTTCAGTTACCTGTGAACTGTTTCAAGTTCATCTTTTAAGCAGTCCCGTTGCTGAATCAGAGCTTGGACTTTAGCTTTGCAGGACTTTGCAGTGCCTCGCCCAAGGAGAGCTTCAAGCATGTTGGAGTTTTTTGCTCAGTTCCTCTCTGATGTCCTTCTCCAATTGCTCCCTGTACGCATCTTGTAGTCTTTTCACTTCCTCCTGTAGCTCTGGGTCCTTCTCATCCGTCGTTCTGGGCTGGTTCTGGGCCTCCAGGGTCAGCTGGTCTAGACGACTTTGAGCGTGTGCCTGGTTCCTCCTAACTCCCCAGTCTGGAGATTTAACGCTGCTGTTTTTTGCTCCAGGTGGATGACGCTCTTCTCACTTAGCCGTGCCTGGAAATAAAAAATGGTAAACAAACAAATCCAACAAATCAAAAGAGGGAGGGGTAGGGAAGGAAAAAAAGAAGTTAAGCTTATTACCACTGCTAGGGGTTAGGACAGGGCCTACAGAGTGGGGGCGCTGTTGGGTTGTAACGCCTAGGGAGATGGTATGGCCAGGAGAGGAAAGATGTGAAAAACACTTAAAAGACCAGGGAATGTCTAATCCTCTTTGGGCTTATAATAAGTGAGTGGGTCTGTGTCTAAGTTAATAGGTCTGGTGGTGAATTAAGGTCACTCAGGTGAGAACCAGTGGTGACGTCAACCGTTCCTTCTCCACCCAAGCACTAGGGGGAGTGATACCTATACATAAAACACAGATGGCTATGGAAGTAAATTACTGACAAATGTTTCTGAAACAAAAAGCCTGTTGAATTGCACTACTTGAAAAAAAATATGCATTGCATTAACCATGTTTGCATTTTAATGCATTGTATTTTTAGGGGTTGTTGAATTTTTAATAATGAAAATATGTTTGAAATGTTTTGAATTGAAATATTCACTGCTTAAATATTCAACCATGTCGAATTTGAGCCAATGAAAAATGCAAGTCCTAAAAATACAATGAATTAAAATGCAAGCATGGTTAATGCAATGCATATTTTTTTCAAGTAGTGCAATTCAACGTGCTTTTTGTTTCAAAAACATTTGTCAGTAATTTACTTCCATAGATGGCTGAACAAAAGGGAACTTAAATTTAAATTCTAACTTTATTAAAACTAAACTTAAATAAGTATGTAAAGAAAGAGAGGAAATGGGTTAAACAATATCAAATAATAAGAGTAAAAAAAAGGTAAGCAGAATGAAAATGATATACAAAATAAAATAATCTAAGGAGAAAATTAAATTAAACAATTTAAATAAAAAAAAACAAAGAGGTAGAGAGGAAAGCCGACCTAGCTGAGGATGGCCACAAGGTGGTGTGGTTGAGCCCACACAAAAGAAGTCGGGAGGTCAAGAGAAGTGTTAAACCCTTGAACAGACTGCGCTCTAGCGTTAGTAAGGTGTTATGACCTAGACTAACTTCAGACATGATTAAATCTGAACGCGTGTAGTGAGATTACTCTCTTCTCTCTTCAGCTCTGTGACATTGCCCCTCGTTGAGGAGACCGTCGGCACCTGACCTCATCTCATCTAAGGTCGGTGGGACCGGGAATGTAGCGTCTTGGACCACAGAAAACCTGTCCTCAGCCTCAGACATGTCCCTAAATCTTCATTTCATCTTAGCAGAAGGAGAGCACACGTCTCTGCTCAGACAGATTCAGATGTGGATTTTAAACAGACAAAAAGACAGTCTCATTTCAACTATGGTAAGTACCCTTCAACACATGTTTAAAACAAACTTTAAAATACTTGATCATTTAACATCTTATTTCATATAAAATGTGCTATAATTCACTATTTTATATGTATTATTTATCTGTGCAAGGCCGTATATTGCGTGTACACATGATGATCCTATATCACTGATGTATTACTTTAAAATAATTATACTTAATAAAATCAACATCTTATTTCATTTATTTCATATGGTTTATTTTAACAGCAATGCTTTTTATTTCTTAAAAACTAATTTGTAAAATGTCCTCTGCTCAGAAAGATTTAAGGATCTGCGACATTAGCCGGATAGACGCATGAAGATTACCTCATTATGGTAAGTTCAACACCTGTTTAAAACTTACTTTAAAATACTTATACTTTAAAAAATTACCAGCTTATTTCATTTATTCACTATTTTATGTTTTATTTAACAGCAATGCTTTTTTATTTCTTAAAATCTCCATCCCCAGATGGTTCAGGTGCTTCGGGACCGCACAGGTAGATCTGTTTGCCGCCCTGGACACGTCTCACTGCCAGTTGTTCTATTCCCTGACCGAGGGGACCCTCGGCACGGATGCTCTGGCTCACAGCTGGCCCCGGGGCCTATGCAAGTATGCGTTTCCCCCATTGAGCCTTCTTGCACAGACCTTGTGCAAAGTCAGGGGAACGAGGAGCAGGTCTTGGTTCCCAGAACTGGTGCTCCTCGCGACAGCCCCTCCCTGGCCCATTCCTCTGAGAGAGGACCTGCTCTCTCAGAGACGGGGCACCCTTTAGCACCTGCGTCCAGACCTCTGGAAACTCCATGTCTGGTCCCTGGACGGTACGCGGCGGTTCTAGGTGACCTACCCCATGCGGTAGTTGACACTATCACTTCCGCTAGAGCCCCCTCTACGAGACGCCTCTATGTGTTGAAGTGGAACCTGTTCGTTGACTGGTGTTCTTCTCACGGGGAGAACCCCCGATCTTGCTCGATCAGAACCGTGCTTTCCTTCCTGCAAGACGGGTTGGGGCGAAGGCTGTCCCCCTCCACCCTTAAAGTGTATGTGCCGCTATCGCCTCACATCACGATGCAGTTGAAGGTAAGTCACTGGGAAAGCACGACCTGATCGTCAGGTTCCTGAGGGGGGCAAGTAGACTGAATCCTCCTCGCCCACTCTCTATACCCTCTTGAGATTTGTCTCTGGTCCTTTCGGCACTTCAGAGACCACCCTTGGAGCCTTTTCAGTCAGCAGAGTTAAAAATCCTGTCCGTTAAGACAGTACTTCTGCTTGCATTGGCCTCCATCAAGAGGGTAGGGGACCTGCATGCACTTTCGGTCGACGAATCGTGCCTGGAATTCGGCCCGGCTAATTCTCACTTGATCCTGAGACCCTGGCCCGGATATGTGCCCAAGGTTCCCACCACTCCCTTCCGGGACCAGGTGGTGAACCTGCAAGTGCTGCCTTCGGAGGAGGGAGACCCAGCCCTGGCTTTTTTCTGTCCCGTCCACATTCTGCACCTGTACGGGGACAGAATGCAAAGCCTCAGGACCTCAGATCAGCTCTTCATCTGTTACGGAGGCCAGCAGAAGGGAAAGACTGTCTCCAAGCAGAGGATGGCCCACTGGATAGTGGATGCCATCGCCTTGGCTTGGCATCACCTGGCGTGCCTTGCCCGCCCGGGTTGCGAGCCCACTCCTCTCAGAGTGTCGCTTCTTCCTGGGCGCTGGCACACGGCGCCTTGCTGACAGACATCTGTAGAGCTGCGGGCTGGGTGACACTTAACACGTTCGCTAGGTTTATAGCCTACACGTTGAGCCAGTTTCTTCCTGTGTGCTTGCTTCAACCAGCCGGTAACACAGAGGTTCCCGCTCTAGTGTCAACTTGCTGCGTAACTTTCCTCCACATGGAGCGGATACGTGCGCTTTTCTGCTCCAGCCGATTTCCCCACCAGGCGAACCCTGTAGAGTTCCTCCACACCCCTTCGGCAGTCAGACGTTGTGGAGCGTCCAACGCCAGGTCTAGTGCTCGATCAATTACCGCAGATTAGCGTCACGCAAAGGACGTGTTTGAGAAAATGAATCGGTGAACGAATCATTTGGGAGTCGTTGAGCAAATCAGGTAAAAATAAATGCATATTATAAGACAATAAAACTTTTTGTCCTTGCATGCATGTAAAAGTGCTGTTTTTGGGAACTCCCAAAACAAAAATAGGAACATTTCAAATGCCATGATTGTTTCTTTTGCCTAGTGATCTTGCCTTTTTTTTCTTCACGTCTGTCTTCTACCCATCACCAGCCCCTTTGACGACGAGACCCTTAAGTCACTGTTCTGGATTGGGATTTGGATCGAATTACCATCACCCTGCCAGAGACCTCTGGGCTGAACTGGAGGGACGCTATCGTCTGGTGTCTGGACAATGTTTACAATGTTTACCACAGTCTAACTGGAGTGATTGATTTCCTCTGGAAGTCTTGTAATATCATTACAAGCAAATATTCTCAACTCTCGTGCAAACATGTTTAATTTGAGACATTAAACTATTGAGGTGTAGAAATAATTAACAGACCTTGTTTTTGAATGGTATCATGTAATTTTATTCATTTAAAAGTGTTTTTACTGCTGAACATTAAAGAAAAGCATCAATTCACAACACCAGATGTGTTTTAATTATTTGTTTATATTCTGAACTAATACATTAATTCTCCTGAACTGCCTTTCTCACTGCAGGTAATGTGTTTTAGTAGACGACCCTTTTGTATTGCTCTGAAGGGACACATTTGCTCCTGAGGGAAAACCATGACCTGAGGCTACAGCTGGGATCATGAATTTTTCTAGGGACCTGTATTTATTATGCATGAATGATTTTAAATGTCTTCGAAGGGCACACATTTGGCTGAAACTCTTGTCACATGAAGCGCAGTGAAACGGCTTCACTTCCCTGTGAACGGCCTCATGGACTTTCAGGTGTGACACCTGACTAAAAGCTTTTCCACACTGAGGACAGATGAAATTCTTCTCACCAGAGTGAGTTTTTAAGTGAATTTTAAAGTTTTGTTTCAGTGTAAAACATTTCCCACACTGCGGGCATGTAAAAGGCTTCTCTTCAGTGTGAGTTTTCATGTGTATCCCAAGTCTTCCTTTCTGACTGTAACTCTTCCCACATTGACTGCACGAGTAAGGCTTCTCTCCAGTGTGAATTCTTATGTGTTCTGTAAGGCTTCCGCTTTGTTTAAACCCTATTCCACAGTAACTGCATGTGAAAGGCCTTTCTCCAGTGTGAATCCTTGTGTGATCTCTGAGGCTTCCTTTACATGTGAAACTCTTTCCACACTGAGGGCAGGTGCATGATGGCCTTTTAGCTCCTGATCTTTGAGGTCTTTTCTGAGAAACATTCTTTTTAGTCTTTGAGCAACTAGAAGATTTTTTTCTAGTTGTGATATTCTGCGATTTCTGCTGTTCTTCCTCTTCACTCAGTTCTTCACTTTCCTCTTCACTCAGTTCTTCACTTTCCTCTTCACTCAGTTCTTCACTTTCCTCTTCACTCAGTTCTTCACTTTTCTCTTCACTCAGTTCTTCACTTTCCACTTCACTTTCCTCTTTCACTTTCATCAGATCTGAAAGGAACAAATTCAATTAAATTCCATATTTCAGAATTTTACTTCAATTGACAATAAAGGTGAAATGAGTGACCCCAGTTTACCTAGTTTGAAATTCAGGCAGAAATTCTTAATTTATCTAATATCGCATGTGAATCTTCAAGATTTTCAATTCAAGTGACGCAGTCCTACCGTCCGAAATCAGTGTGATTTTCTAAATGACTCTTAATTTTATAATGCCTATAGCTAAAAACGTTGGTCACTTGCAATGATTTGTGAAGTCCACTAGTCCAGAATGTAAAAAGAAGGCCTTTTTTAATAAAAGTTATGCCTTCTTTCTTTGCGTATACATTTGGGCGGTGTTATAAAACTCTGAAACTCCGACACACATAGATTTTGGGAGCGTGTTTGAACGAAGCGTTTTAGGAAGGTGTGGCTGAGCCTTAACTTTTATAAAGATTATCTCTTTAGGTTTGACACTTTGAGCTTTGTATCTCTGCAGATCTTATACATTCACTAACAGCTACATAACACACTAAAGAAAAAGGAAAACAAGAAATCGCATCATATGACCCCTTTAAATTTATTTCTAACAGGGAAGTTAGGCACTCAGGAAAGGGTTAACTGATCAACTTATACAAATCAGAATAGTGAAGATAAGGACTCAGAGAAGGGATACATTTTACTAAACAAAACTTTACTGTGAAACAGTTTACAAATCAATAAGGTTAAATTAGGCACTCGGGTAAGGGTTAATTGAACAAAAGTGTACTGTAAAATATTTCACAAATCCACACCAGTGAAGTTAAAGACTCAAAGAAGAGTTGAAAGGCCAAACCTGTATTGTGAAAGATTTTCCAAATACGAATAGTTAAGGACTCAGGGATGAGCTAACTGGGCAAAACATCTCTGGTTACTATCATAAACTCGGTTCTCTGAGAGGCGGGAATGAGACATTGTGTAGCAATGCTGCGGGAACTCCTCCCTTCTCCACTTTTGTTGAAATCTTATGGGCTAATGCTAGCTTGGAACAGCTGGCCAATTGTCATGAAGCATAAAAATACTGTCAGGCTCACGGGCAGTGTAAAATGCATGGGCGTGACAATTGCGTCAGAATCACGACTGAACGCTTGCACAGCTGATCAAACAGCGAATACGGCGGCCAAGAGCGGTAACTCTACATTGCGCAGCAACGCTGCAGGAACTGTATTAAATCCTGCCATGAGAGCAGTGAAGATTAGCCCGGAGAAACGGGGTCAATCTACACCAGCCACGGAAGAGACAGACAGGCAGCCAATAGCTGTGCCGCTAGGAGTGCTCGCATCTGATGGGCGGAACTAGACCAATGAGACGGCAGCTCCGACCCTATCAAAATTTGCAGATCCAAACTAAATGAAAACGAAGGCTGCCCTGACCCAGGGCAGACACAACACAATAAGCACTCAAGCATGAGAGTTAAACATTGTTGACGGCGGTAGCGGTGACAGCTGTATTAACACTAGTAGCTATATACACAGAGTCAACAGCATAGCGGCAACCACTGCATAGTTGGTTACAATAGTTCACAATAGTTCACGGCTGAGAGTAATGCTGCAGTCGCCCGGTCCGAAATGGATACAATCGTCGTTCATCGAGAATGCGTGCAAGTCTCCAATGAGCTTTGCAGAGAAGAGAGCAAGGAGCAAAGACGTTTTCAGGGAAAGGTCCTTAACAGCTTTCGAAGCTAGGGGCTTGAACGACGATAGAGAGAGAGCCCTCAAAACTAGAGCTAGATCCCACGGCGGCACGATGACAATCTCCTCGCTCCCCTGAGAAATCTGGTCCCCAGAGTGTGCTTACTGATCGATTGCCCGTCAACTGGGGAACGAAACGAAGCAATAGCAGCCACATACACCTTCAGAATGGTTGATATCGATGTCCTGGCACCTTCCCCATTTTTGAGTATAAAGGTTGCTAGTAGAAGGAGTGTGCCCAGTACTTGTGAATGCAGAGTGTCCCGCTCATTTAAGGTCCCCGCAGCGGCCCCACATGAAGGTTCCACAGCTGGGGCAGGGGTGCCATATCGTGCCGTTCGCCTGAGACAGCAGGTCCTTCCTGAGGGGGATTTTCCATGGGGGAGCCACCATTATCTCTCTCAGGTCCGCAAACCAGGGCTGGTTCGGCCAGTTCAAGGCCAAGAGGATCCCTGACGCTCTCTCCTCCCTGATTTTGCACAACACCATAGGCAGAATCTTCACCGGAGGGAACGCGGAAAGCCTGGCTTTCAGCCAACACGATGTCAGAGCATCTCCCGTCAGCGGGGAGTGAGATAGCGAGAAGAATGTCTGACAGTGCGTGTTCTCACTCGTGGCAAACAGATCCACGTCCCCCATCCTGAATCGATCCCAAATCATTCGCACCGATCCGGGGTGAAGCCTCCACTCTCCTTGAGGAATACTGTTCCCGAAAGCATGTCCGCTCCACGGTTTAGGAGACCGGGCAAACGCGCCGCTCTGATGGAGAGAAAGTGTCGATCTGCCCACAACAGGAGACTCGCTGCCTGTTTGAAAAGAGCTCTGGAGCACACGCCGCCCTGGCCATATATGTACGAAACCACAGACATGTTGTCTTTGAATCAGTACATGCTGCCGCTCCAACCTCAGCGTTAGTGACGGGACCACGGCATTGAAGCAGGGTGGTCTGCGTCTGAACTGAAGTGAATATCCGTGTTGAATTATTCACAGTAGCCATGGTGAAACTCCCGGAATAGCCCTCCACGCGTCTAGGAAATGACACAGCGGTAGCATTAGTTCTACGGCCACCGCTGACATTGGCGACGTGTTTTGATTGGAGCCCCGCCCCAGCGAGGCTAGAAGCACTGGCGGGAAACGGCTTGTGGAGGATAGGCTGGCAGCCGGTCGGGCACGACGGGGGATATTGGCACTCTCATGCCCTCGAGAGGCCATTATAGTTATGGACTGCGACTCGACGCTGGTCTGGGGCAGGGCGAGTGACACAGTGTTAGGTGTAAGAGGAGGACAAAGCTCTTCACACAAACAGACACCATGGAGTGAAGAGCAGATGCTGCTTCGCCCGCGGATGCGTACACCTTGTCAGCCTGGTAGGCCGTGAATCTGCAAGGCTTGGACGGCAGGCTGAGGTCTGTGCTCAGAGAAGAAGAGGACGGGCACAGGTGCGCGGTGACGGCCTCCTCGACGGGGGGCATGCACACGTCGCTGTGGGCTCACGTGGGCAAACATAGCCTGCGCGGCAGAGTGGGTGCGCGCCAATTGGGGTTCAGACCACGACTTCACCACATGCTCATGGACATCTGGAAAAAATGGGGTCCTTCTGGAGATGGAGATGGCACGAGTCCAGCATATTCTTAGTAGGCTCGTCCGGAGCATTCCACGTCAAGTCCAGCTCCTTGACAGCCTAGCTGAGGACCCTGACGAGCTCCTCCTGGAGGTCTAAAGAGCCGTCTTTGGATGTTGCCCAGTCCTTCTCCAATGCCGGCAGCAACATGGAGTCGTCATCCCCACCAGCGCTGAAGGAAACAATTGTCGCGCCCAAGTAGTTATATGATACAGCATCTGTCAAAATGATTGATGGGTTGACCTTTTGACCTTCCTATCCATCTGTCATCTGTCAAGCTAACATTATATCCTGAAGCTAACATTATTGTCAAGTAACATATTTCTGTGAAGATGTGCTGGTGATCGGAAGGTTATAAACAGCCTATCAATGGGGCTCAGCCTGAGGCATCACAGACTCTAAATGTCTTCATTGTTGCTCTCGCACTAGATATAGGCCTATGTGGTGATGTTCTCACTAGGGCTGCACGTTTTCAAGTTTTTCATTAACCGTTAACCGAGGGCCTTAGCGGTTAATACTCGGTTAACCAAATAAATAAATAAAACTTATTATTATTAACCATAGTGTGCGCCAGGGATGGAAATTAACTCACCCTAACCAACCAATGCGTATCCTATGCACGTAAAAACTCAATTTAGCGTATATAAATTACACGACAATGCACATGCGTGCAATAAAGACGCATTTAGTGAGATCGGATTGGAAAATTAATACTACAAGATCTACAATACTTAAGCAGTTTATTTAATCTCAAGTCTCAATGAAATAGGCTACTGGCATTTTCTCTTTCTCTCTTATAGCCTACACACACAAACCATGAACTGATATTCATTTCAGTTCGCATTTATGAGGAAAACACAATGTGGACGTGAGCGCTGTGAAAGCGGCACTAAAAGATGCTTTAAAACTTTCATCAAACAGAAAGCACAAAACCTTTCTTTAAAGTGAATTTCATTTTGTATTAATTGTATCTTAATTTTAATCAATGTTTCATCAACCAATTGCCTGGATTAAATATAGCAGAATTAAGAATTAAATATAGCAGACGATAGGCCTATATAATCACGAAGCGGAGGCGCCGGCGCGTGAACTGGAGCTCGTCTCATAAATGAACCGAAACTCAGTATAAGGTAGCCTACTCGCCTCACAGACATGTCTAACAAAATAATTCAAAACGAAAGAAAACAGACACAGACTGCTGCTCTCTGCTTGTAATCCGTATGAAATGTGCATTTGTCTCTGGCGCGTTCACTACTGCGAAGATCACGATCAGCATCGTCAACTTCATCTTTGCAACTGACACGGACAAAGAAAATAGTTGTTTATTAATAAATAATTAAATTATCTCCTTGCTATATTTTACATATTCATAACTTTTGCCGGTTCTTTGTGACAGATTTTAGGAGCTTTATTGGCAGCGCCACCCTTACATGAGCGCATCACCGCATCACCAGAATAGCCGTTTTTTGTTTTTTTGTTAAGGATTTGTTTACTGTGTGTGTGATTTATTTAATGGAAAGCACATTCACTAAGTTGTCTAGCTAATCAGTGTATGCTCGTTTATTCAAACTAATTTGTCCTATAACAGACGAACGTCGCATGATGCTATTTTTATTTACCCGCCACGGTGGCCGTGGGTGAAGCGAGTTTACCCGCAACAACAAAATCACCCGCATCTGGCTGGTGGCGCGCGTGCTAATTTCCATCCCTGGTGTGCGCGCCGCAACCCCGAGATACAGACACACGAGAAAGGGGTAGTTTATTTTTAACACCTTTAATAACTGGTTGGACCACATTTGAAACGAAATTAATTTATAGAAATAAAATGCAGTGGTAAGGACAGAGCAGTTAAAGTAGGTCACTGACTTTTACGTTCGCGGCCTGTGAACAAGGCCCTAGAATTTAATGCAGTAATATTATAGCACACTTTTTTTTTGAAACTTTGTGCAAAGAAACAGTCAAATAAATGGCGGTCTCTGGTGGTGCAAATTTTTTTTACAACTAAATGCAATGCACGCCATTGACGCCAATTAACCGAGCAAACTGTTTCACTCGGTTAAGCAATTTTTAACAGTTAATCGGTTAATCGATTAACCATGGACACCCCTAGTTCTCACAGATACTACTTGAGGAATTATTGAACATTTCACACAATGTGTGAGATGACTTGTGAGACCCCCAAATTTCAAATTTCAAAGTTCTTTACATGCACCCTGATAAATAAAAAGTCTTGGTTTTTCCACAGGCCATCAATGTAGAATATTTGTTTTTATTAATTCATTGAATTTTTTTTAAAAGATCTATTTTAAACTTTTAATGCTTATACTATGAAATAAGATTAACACTAATCGAACACATGCAATGTTTCGTTCTGATCGCTGAACAGACACACACACACACACACCATGCCTGTCAAGCGCGGGGGTGTGAGAGGGAATCACTCGGGGATCTTTTCAACTTTAAACTCATTAGGCCTCATTCATGAAACACGAGCAGAACGATTTTTGTGTAAATCGTGTGTAAAGTGGTTCTGGCGAAAATTTTCGGATTCATTAAAATGTTAGTATTTTCCAAATGTTAGTTGGTACGAAAGAAATCGACACCTGCTCCCAGCCACGCGGGAATAGTGCGTTTAAATTAAATTAACATTCTGCTCATTAATAAGGCTGCATTTTAATTCACCTTAATCGGGTACATCTTTACACAGCATTTTGAAAAAATATTATATAGTAATTACATTTTTACTTTTATTATGAAAGCCAGTAATAGCATTTTTTCGAAGTGAACTAATTTGTTTTTTGCAGTCAAGCTTCATGTCGAACTGTAAATCTATCCCAGTGAATTTGATACAGCTGATAAAAAACAAAATTAGTTTTTCTAATGTCCAAATCAAACTTCCAAACTTAACGATAGGAGAATTACACATTATGGACAAAAAATGTGACAACAAATATTTAAATAAAGCTTTCCAAGAATATATAAATCATCATGATTATGATAGAAAGGCAAAACTTAAAATATTAGATAATCCAACAATTACAGAAAAACACGGGACATTTATAAAATGGCCAATTGCACCCAAAGTAAAAGAAATGCAATTTAAATTTCTTAACAACTACTATCCATGTGCGCTGACCCTGAGGGGTAGATGTGGTTTAGAAGAGATCCTGAGGGGTAGATGTGACCCTGAGGGGTAGATGTGGTTTAGAAGAGACCCTGAGGGGTAGATGTGGTTTAGAGGAGACCCTGTGGGGTAGATGTGACCCTGAGGGGTAGATGTGGTTTAGAAGAGACCCTGAGGGGTAGATGTGGTTTTGAAGAGACCCTGTGGGGTAGATGTGACCCTGAGGGGTAGATGTGGTTTAGAAGAGACCCTGAGGGGTAGATGTGGTTTAGAAGAGACCCTGAGGGGTAGATGTGGTTTAGAGGAGACCCTGTGGGGTAGATGTGACCCTGAGGGGTAGATGTGGTTTAGAAGAGACCCTGAGGGGTAGATGTGGTTTAGAAGAGACCCTGAGGGGTAGATGTGGTTTTGAAGAGACCCTGAGGGGTAGATGTGGTTTAGAAGAGACCCTGAGGGGTAGATGTGGTTTAGAAGAGACCCTGTGGGGTAGATGTGACCCTGAGGGGTAGATGTGGTTTTGAAGAGACCCTGTGGGGTAGATGTGACCCTGAGGGGTAGATGTGGTTTAGAAGAGACCCTGATGGGTAGATGTGGTTTAGAAGAGACCCTGTGGGGTAGATGTGACCCTGAGGGGTAGATGTGGTTTAGAAGAGACACTGATGGGTAGATGTGGTTTAGAAGAGACCCTGAGGGGTAGATGTGGTTTAGAAGAGACCCTGAGGGGTAGATGTGGTTTAGAAGAGACCCTGAGGGGTAGATGTGGTTTTGAAGAGACCCTGAGGGGTAGATGTGACCCTGAGGGGTAGATGTGGTTTAGAAGAGACCCTGAGGGGTAGATGTGGTTTAGAAGAGACCCTGAGGGGTAGATGTGGTTTAGAAGAGACCCTGTGGGGTAGATGTGACCTTGAGGGGTAGATGTGGTTTAGAAGAGACCCTGAGGGGTAGATGTGGTTTAGAAGACACCCTGTGGGGTAGATGTGGTTTAGAAGAGACCCTGAGGGGTAGATGTGGTTTAGAAGAGACCCTGAGGGGTAGATGTGGTTTTGAAGAGACCCTGAGGGGTAGATGTGGTTTTGAAGAGACCCTGAGGGGTAGATGTGGTTTAGAAGAGACCCTGAGGGGTAGATGTGGTTTAGAAGAGACCCTGAGGGGTAGATGTGGTTTAGAAGAGACCCTGTGGGGTAGATGTGGTTTAGAGGAGACCCTGTGGGGTAGATGTGACCCTGAGGGGTAGATGTGGTTTTGAAGAGACCCTGAGGGGTAGATGTGGTTTAGAAGAGACCCTGAGGGGTAGATGTGGTTTAGAGGAGACCCTGTGGGGTAGATGTGGTTTAGAAGAGACCCTGAGGGGTAGATGTGGTTTAGAGGAGACCCTGTGGGGTAGATGTGACCCTGAGGGGTAGATGTGGTTTAGAAGAGACCCTGAGGGGTAGATGTGGTTTAGAAGAGACCCTGAGGGGTAGATGTGGTTTAGAGGAGACCCTGTGGGGTAGATGTGACCCTGAGGGGTAGATGTGGTTTAGAAGAGACCCTGAGGGGTAGATGTGGTTTAGAAGAGACCCTGAGGGGTAGATGTGGTTTAGAAGAGACCCTGTGGGGTAGATGTGGTTTAGAGGAGACCCTGTGGGGTAGATGTGACCCTGAGGGGTAGATGTGGTTTTGAAGAGACCCGGAGGGGTAGATGTGGTTTAGAAGAGACCCTGTGGGGTGGATGTGACCCTGAGGGGTAGATGTGGTTTAGAAGAGACCCTGAGGGGTAGATGTGGTTCAGAAGAGACCCTGTGGGGTAGATGTGACCCTGAGGGGTAGATGTGGTTTTTGAAGAGACCCTGAGGGGTAGATGTGGTTTAGAAGAGACCCTGAGGGGTAGATGTGGTTTTGAAGAGACCCTGAGGGGTAGATGTGGTTTAGAAGAGCCCCTGAGGGGTAGATGTGGTTTAGAAGAGACCCTGTGGGGTAGATGTGGTTTAGAGGAGACCCTGTGGGGTAGATGTGACCCTGAGGGGTAGATGTGGTTTTGAAGAGACCCGGAGGGGTAGATGTGGTTTAGAAGAGACCCTGTGGGGTAGATGTGACCCTGAGGGGTAGATGTGGTTTAGAAGAGACCCTGAGGGGTAGATGTGGTTCAGAAGAGACCCTGTGGGGTAGATGTGACCCTGAGGGGTAGATGTGGTTTTTGAAGAGACCCTGAGGGGTAGATGTGGTTTAGAAGAGACCCTGAGGGGTAGATGTGGTTTTGAAGAGACCCTGAGGGGTAGATGTGGTTTAGAAGAGACCCTGAGGGGTAGATGTGGTTTAGAAGAGACCCTGAGGGGTAGATGTGGTTTAGAAGAGACCCTGAGGGGTAGATGTGGTTTAGAAGAGACCCTGAGGGGTAGATGTGGTTTAGAAGAGACCCTGAGGGGTAGATGTGGTTTAGAAGAGACCCTGAGGGGTAGATGTGGTTTAGAAGAGACCCTTGTGACTTTTGTCATGAAAACCCAGAACGAACAGAACATTTATTCTTCCTTTGCTCAGTTAGTAGGAAGTAAGCCTGTTGGAAGGAATTCCGAAATTCGAATATAAATTGAAAATATATATTTTTTAAAATACTATTCGAATATTGCTTTTTTATGTATACTTTTTTTATGTATACTTTGGAAGTTCTGCTAAGATGTCCATAGCTGGTAGAATAATACAATTAGTGAACTTGAACAATTTACAATCAAAGATAATCTTATTTATAATTCTAAAATGACGAGGGATACTTTTGTTTTACTTTATTTCACTTTTGATTAACCTTATCATCATTATGGGTAAATACCACATTCACAAAAAATAAATGGAAAAAACAACTGCCAAATGTAAACTGTTTTAAAAATGAATTTCGTATGTTATTATCCTCCCTGAACCTTGTTAAAAACAAACTGTAGAAGCTATTTGTTATGCTGCTGAAATGTTGTTGATCCTGTAACACATTATTTAGTTGAGAACAATGCCTTATTTTAATTTTTAATTTTAATTTTATTTTTCCATTGTCAATCTGTATTTTGTTGATGCCTTGCCTGTTTTTTTGCTGTTGTCTCCACGACAGTTTGTAATAAACATTATAACAAATAAATAATAATGAAAAAAACTTCTGGGACTGTTCGATTAACAGATGAAACTCCACTAACTGCATCTGTAATGCTGCCAAGCTTACTGTTTTTAGGACCTGATACGCCACTATGTAGGCTACGCTTGAAAATAAAAAGTGGCGTTTTGAATGAACTTCTGATAATAAAACTTAATAAAACATCTGAGAATTTTTTCTTTTTCATTCACTTTTGAGAAGACATGTTGAAATCCTTCGTTTGGTGTCATACGCCACACACACACACACACACACACACACATTTCACTCTCACATCTGACGTTTACGAAGTATTTGTGAATCAGGAGAAGAGTTTTCGGGAAGTTCTCTTTACGCGGAAATCACTCACATATTTACTCGTATATTTACGAATGTTTCATGAATGAGAACCTTTGCATGTAAACCCATTCATACGCTGTATATATATGAGATAGGAGCTACCTCTTCAACTCGGTGAACATGTAAAGTGTTTTTATTTTATCTAAAATAATTGGATCAGTAAATTTAGTATGATATTTATTTTTAAAATGAACGATATATATGTATATAAGCATTTAATTTATATACTTTTAAAGAATAGAATGTTTTTTCAACTTTTGTGTGAGATATACAACATTATTAGAAAATCTCTTTTTTCTCACTTCCACAGTGCCCAGCAATGCACTCAGAAACACACACACACACACAAACACAGGATATGTTGCAGCTGGCTAAGGTCAAAGGTCAACCCACCCATCAAAAACCATCAATCATTTTGACAGATGCGGTCTCATATAACTTGTACTGCCCGCGAGCCTGCTGGTATTTGTTCCCGCAGCGCAGAGCGTTCTACAGAATGTAGAGTTACCGCTCTCGAAAGGGAACTGTACTTTAAACGATTTCAGAAATCAGAGTAGTTAAAGCTGCCGTCGGCAACTCTGGCTGATTGAGTGGACTTGGGCAAAATTTTTAATGTTTACAACTCTCGTGCCCCTCCCCACTATCAACGAATACCCTCCCACCGAGTTCGTGCTCGTCAGTGCGCCATCACTCTTCGCTACTGCGCGAACTTCAGGCGTGTGCATGTGATTGACGTGTGCGTGCACGACTTGTGATTGACAGTCATATCTCACACCCCCCTGCGCTGATTGGACACAATTAACCGGGAGTGGTGGATTTTTGCAAAACAAATAACACGCTCCAGGTGGAGTTAGAAGCTCGGGGTTTTTCTAAAACCACTTTATTTATGTTGTTCTGTCGGAATATATTGTGTCGAATTCGCTGAATATGATTTTAAAAAAGTTGCCGACGGCAGCTTTAAGTTGTGGACTTAGGAAAGGGTTAACTGACCAAACCTGTACGGTGAGAGATGTCACAAATCACAAAAGTGAAGATAAAGTCTCAAAGAAGGGTTAACTGACTGAAACTGTACTGTAAAATAATTTACAACTCAGAATAGTGAAGTTAAAGACTCAGAGAAGGATTAACTGACTACATTTCCTAATCTAATCTAAACTGCACTGTGAAACCTTCATAAATCAACATATGTGAAGTTAAGGACATAAAGAAGAGTTAACATACTAAATGAGGTTATTAGGTTATAACCTCATATGAGGTTAGTCAGGAAAGAGTTAACTGACATGTTCTAATGTAAACTGTACTGTGAAACCTTCATAAATCAACATAGGCACTCGGAAAGGGTTAACTGACCAACCTGAACTGAGAAAGATTTCTCAAACCGTCTATTTGAGCCTAGCATGTCCCGACTAGAATACCATTTTAACATTTATAAGATGATTTCTCTAATGGCTTGGATCGTTATTCATTTGCACAGACTGTATGTTATTATTACACAAGAAAAGGAGGACAGAGCAGTGAGAAACAATGACACTGATCAAATGCGATTGTGAAAGTGTCCATAAATCATGCTCAATCTGAACACGTGTTTGTGTAATATTAATACGGGGTTCGTGTTTATTGTAAATAGACGTTAGACGTGTAGAAACACAGATTTCGACCGGAGGATCGCCAGAACCATCCGCCACAGCAGTGCGAGGACGAGCGGAAGTGGGCGGGGCTAGGCAGTGCGCTACTACTGTGTTTCAAAGTTTAACACAACATTATTGTACATATATTTTTTAACGATTTAATTAAAGATATATTTAAGATGTGTGTGCATATATATATATTGTAAAAGATAAGAATTATTTGTCCTATTAACGAAAGACAATATAGGCTACTACTATTAAAAATGCTTTTCAATTCAATCAAATGTTCACGCTTTGTGTTTTTTTTTCTTTCTTTTTTTTAAAGCTTATTTGTTCAATTTATATTGTTAATCATTTGACACAAAACAAATGGATAAAGTATAAGTTTAACTTATACTCTAACTTAAAAAACTATTAACGTTTGTTAATACTCAACCATTTCACAAATAACAAAAAATTTCATAGACCAAACACAACATAATTCTATGGTGGACTGAAACAAAAATTATTAATTAACTAAAATTAGTTTTTTCCTCTGAAATGGCAAAAGCATCACACACTAGATGTTCCTGCTCTAAATAAATACTAGTAATTAAATAAAAATACAAAGTCAAACTAAATAAAATAAATTATAAAAAAACAAAATCAAACCAAAGGAAATAAATCTTATAAAAGCGAGTGTCATGACGAACGGCGCCTCAGGAATCGTCAGATTAACTCCATGTGTGTGGAATTATGATTTATTTTGTTTGTCACTTCAGAATTATTGTTAAATGTGTGCCTGCATAACTTTAATAAGATTTATTTTTATTTTTATTTATTTATTATTTAATTACTATTATTTATTTGGAGAAGGTACAGCTAGTGTGTGATGCTTTTGCTATTTCAGAGGGAAAAAACACATTTTATTTAAAACATGCTTTTCAATTAAATCAAATGCTCAACTTTGTTTTCGTTTTATTTTGTTTGTTTTAAGCTTTGTTCAATTTATATTGTTAATCATTTGACACAACAAAACAAATGCATAAAGTATAATTTTAACTTATATAATTTAAACTAATAGTAGTACATTGTCTTTTGTTAATAGGACAAAACATAGCCTAGTTATTATATTTTATAATATTTGATATATATATGTGTATATATATATATATATATATATATATAATTATTTTTTTATGAAATCGTTAAAAAATATATTTATAATAATGTTGTTTTAAACTTTGAAACGTTCCAAAACACAGAAGTAGCGCAATGCCTTGCCACGCCCACTTCCGGCATCAGACTTACCAGTCGCGGTCGTCCTCACCACCATAGATATCAGAGAGAGATTAGATGCCTATCTATGATGTCTGTGGTCCTCACACTGTATTGACCCTTTTACTGTCTATGACGTATGTTCCGAAGTTGGTTACAATTGGAATTCCCAGATCACGAAGACGGATCTCGTTTAGATCACGCTATTAATGCGCTACTATCGATCTAGTGCACATGCACACGCACACACACACACACACACACACACACAGAGTACGGTATGCTCGCGGTTACAGTCACTATCGCTCTTGAAGGAAGAGCACTAACCTCTCTGTTCCTCAGTATCTTCATCTCTCACTCCTTCACTCATGTCTTCTCGCTCCTCTTTAATAAACTCCATCATCTCAGCAGGAAATTCAGCTGTTGCTCCTGGACTCGCTCTTCTCCTGTGTGTGTGTGTGTGCTGATGATCAGGAGGATTTGATCTGTGTTTATATCGAAGAACTGAAGCTCTGATGAATGAAGACTGTCCGGGCTTGAGTCCTCTGCTAGTGTGTGTGTGTCTGTCTGCTGATGGGGGAGGAAACCAAGACTAGTCCTTCCCCCTACTGTGTGTGTGTGTGTGTGTGTGTGTGTGTGTGTGTGTGTGTGTGTGTGCGTGTGTGTGTGAGTGAATCATTTCATTTAAAAAATATTTAGTATTAAATTTTACTCAACCGTTTGAAAGGTTGTCTGAGTGTGTTTCATTCATCACCTTGATTTAATTAATGGGTTGAATATATATCTGCATTAGTTTTAATTGAACTGATTAACTTATTGTTCAATTTAGTAAGTAAGTAAAATGCATTTATACAGTGCCTTTCACAGACTAGGTCACAAAGCACTTTACAATAGACAGAAATAGATAAGAAATAAAATAAAACAGATAAAATGATCAATATATGAACAGGGTTCTCTTTACTTGAAATGATTTTCCAGGACTTTTTCAGCTGCTACAGTGCGAATCAAGTTATCACAACTAAGGCTGGGCGATATACCGATATTATCATGTCGAGATATATTTTGAAACAGATGTGATATTGTACCTATACCGTTATATCTGTATTATAGTTGTGCAAAGATTGTTGTCTTTCCCAATGCCACACTACTAAAACAGAAGTTATTCTCTACTTTAGTTCATACGCTGATATTTTACTTGCTGATATCAGTTTAAAAGTCCAAACTCTCACAGTCAAGCTGTATCAGTCACTAACGTTAGAAAATATTAACTATTATCGGACTTCTACATTAATTGCATCTGCTCGCACCAAGGCACATTACGCATCTGGTATACATAATGGCATAAACTGATGAGTTATGTGTTTTTGACTCTAAATTATTTTGATTTATCAAAACTTTGAAACCGTTCTTGTCAATTATATTGCTGAAATGGATAGACCTTTTGTAAAGCCAAATGTGTTTAAATGCAAAATCCATTTAGCCTACTGGTGTATGAAATGGATCTGAAGTCAAATATTCTGACAAACTAGGGTAAAATATTATTTTCCAGGACAACGCAAACGTTTCCAGGACATTTTACTTTTTTTCCCATTTTCCATGTGATTTCCAGGACTGGAAAATTGGTCTTTCATTTTCCAGATTTTCCAGGACGCGTGGGAACCTGAAAGGACAGAGATTACCCAAAGCTAATCTGAACCTGAGTCTTCACTTGTCCCCTGAAACCGTCCACATTCTAAGCAAGACTAATACCGGATGCTAATACTAATACTGATAAATACTAATTCTCAGACTAATACCAGATGCTAATACTAATACTGATAAATACTAATTCTCAGACTAATACCAGATGCTAATACTAATACTGATAAATACTAATTCTCAGACTAATACCGGATGCTAATACTAATACTGATAAATACTAATTCTCAGACTAATACCGGATGCTAATACTAATACTGATAAATACTCATTCTCAGACTAATACCGGATGCTAATACTAATACTGATAAATACTAATTCTCAGACTAATACCGGATGCTAATACTAATACTGATAAATACTAATTCTCAGACTAATACCGGATGCTAATACTAATACTGATAAATACTAATTCTCAGACTAATACCGGATGCTAATACTAATACTGATAAATACTAATTCTCAGACTAATACCGGATGCTAATACTAATACTGATAAATACTAATTCTCAGACTAATACCGGATGCTAATACTAATACTGATAAATACTAATTCTCAGACTAATACCGGATGCTAATACTAATACTGATAAATACTCATTCTCAGACTAATACCGGATGCTAATGCTAATACTGATATTAATACTAATTCTCAGACTAATACCGGATGCTAATACTAATACTGATAAATACTAATTCTCAGACTAATACTGGATGCTAATACTAATACTGATAAATACTAATTCTCAGACTAATACCGGATGCTAATACTAATACTGATAAATACTAATTCTCAGACTAATACCGGATGCTAATACTAATACTGATAAATACTAATTCTCAGACTAATACCGGATGCTAATACTAATACTGATAAATACTCATTCTCAGACTAATACCGGATGCTAATACTAATACTGATAAATACTAATTCTCAGACTAATACCGGATGCTAATACTAATACTGATAAATACTAATTCTCAGACTAATACCGGATGCTAATACTAATACTGATAAATACTAATTCTCAGACTAATACCGGATGCTAATACTAATACTGATAAATACTAATTCTCAGACTAATACCGGATGCTAATACTAATACTGATAAATACTAATTCTCAGACTAATACCGGATGCTAATACTAATACTGATAAATACTAATTCTCAGACTAATACCGGATGCTAATACTAATACTGATAAATACTCATTCTCAGACTAATACCGGATGCTAATGCTAATACTGATATTAATACTAATTCTCAGACTAATACCGGATGCTAATACTAATACTGATAAATACTAATTCTCAGACTAATACTGGATGCTAATACTAATACTGATAAATACTAATTCTCAGACTAATAGCGGATGCGCGCAGACACATTCTCAGACTAATGCCGGTGGGCGAAGCGTCCATACACGGGCTTCTTGTGTACAAACAATACCGGATGCGCGCGGATCCAGGGGGCAAAAAACCGCTATCTGTTATACCGAGTTCTGTAAAAGAACATTGTAATTAACGTAGAGATTTCGCATTGTTTGTAATTTCTTGTTGACTCAATAATAAACTGCAATTTCAGAGTTGGATCTGTTTGTTTGTGTTTCATATTAATATAACATTATGTAAGACGTCCAACTGTTTACGAATCAAAATCCGGACACACTGTGATGCATGTATGAATTATCATATTAGACTAAGTTAGTAATGTAATAGCCTCTATAGAGCCCGGATTTGCTTTTATATAAGTTAACCTTGTTTACGTTACTTTACGACCTGCAACATATCATGACTGCACACATATAACCTTACTTTACTGTAAATCAAAGATTGGACGATGGATTATGTGGGAAGCCTTAGTACCTCTGACCGTGGCGATTATATTAAAGAACGTACTCTCAGCAATGGTGAGATCTTGCCGGATCCATACGCAATACCTGACGATCTGTGGATTGTGGATGACATGAAGTGGCCAGCAATTGTATGGCCTGATATATATAATAATCTAATTCAGACACCAAGTGTGTATACAAGAGAAATTATTAGAGCGTACACATCCCTTGATGCACACCAGGGGCGGAGCCAGACGCTGTAAACATTCGGGGTCAGCCCAAACCTAGGGGGTCCGGGGGTATACTCCCCCGGGGAGATGTTTTCCCCATTTACGTCGGCTATGAAGGGTTGGTCAAAATCCCTTGTATCTTCAGTACATATATCTCTATATTCATATAACCTTTTGAGTACTTATATCATACTCTTACAAAAATCAATAATTAAATATATGCATTGTCACATTATCATTTCTATATTCTTTGTGTTAATAAAATTATACTTTGAATGCATGTGGATGTAACCAGCTTTCTTCTAGGTACATTCCACTGTTGCCCTTATGACCTGGCACGTAGGCTAGGAGGCCACTTGTCTCTTTCTCTAGTAGGAGGAAGGTCCCTGGGGGACCCTAGCAGTGGTGTGGACACATATGGTTTCTGCTAAAGTTACACATAAGTCTACCTGTTGTTATACATGTATTTTCTCCAGCACGTTTCTCTAGGGAGCAAGCTGCATATTATCTGCTTCTCTTCCCGTGGAATGAATGTTTTATCGTCTTGTTTTGGTTGACTGCATTGATAAGAAGGAGCTCAGGCTCTCTTCGGCCTTGATGAACTGTTGTTTGGTGGAGCTGTGTGTGTGCGTTTGACACTCTGTGTAGGTTCTGGACGTGGGGATGATCAACTCTCAGACACACAGGCGTCCTTCCCCAAACCTGCGAGGTCACCACCGAGCGTAAATCCAGATTCGGACGACAACTATCTTGACTAATGGCGATAGCACCTATATCTGACCATATGTGTAAATTGTTTAGGTTGTTCATGTTCTTTTAGCCAATCAGGGGTGATAATGATGTAATACATGCCCTTGCAAAATGGTATAATTGGTGTACGATTTTGTGTAAGGTAGAGTTGGCTTGCGACCTCCTCGTGAGACTTTGACGCTCGCTCTACCGATGAAACTGCAAACTATTCTTCAGTAAATTTTTATCTTTTTGATTGAACCTCATGACTCCTGGTCTTCTTTTACCATATCTGGTCCTGGGTCTTATAACTGTTACCCCCCTAACAGCTAAATGCACTATTTTTCAGTCTGTTTTAGATAATACAATGCTTAAAAAATCTATACACTATCTGGGAAAATGATGATAGTTACTCAGTAAAAAAAAAAGAAAAAAAGTACCCAGTAGAGCCTACATTGTACAATGTTCCAGCAAAAGTATTACGGTGTACGTTTCTGTAATTATAGTGTACTTCCGTGTAGGTATAAGGGAACAATATGTTACGTTTTGGGTAATAAAGGGGTAACAAGCAGATATACAAGCAAATTATTTATAATGTAATTATTTAAAAACTAACAGGTATTCTGTTAATATATTCCAAGCAAAAATTGTACGTCTGTTGTATATAAAAGTTTTTATCACATTTCTGGCAAAATATGTTCTTGTGCAATGTTACAGGGTAATTTTGACATCTGTGGTTTGTAAATTAAATGTATATATATATATATATATACATTATACATATATATATATATGGCTGTATGTAAGCACAGTATGATAAAAACTTAATTTATTGGCTTTTCTTACTAACTAGGCTACTTAACTTTAAGCAAAAAAAAAAAAAAAATTCTGCTATGATTTTAATTTAGAACGTAGCCTACCATGTAGTACTTAGTACTTACCTTATCACATTGTATTGCAATGACACTTAAATGTGAGGGCAAATATACTGTGTAATTAAAACGTTTTTTTTTGTTTTGTTTTCATAATAAGAGTACCTTTCTCTGTAATTACTGTGCAAATCGTGCTGTTTCGTATTGTTACATAGTGTTTGTTACCCGTTTCATCTGTATATTTACAGGGTAAGTGTAACTCCTGCGGGCTGTACATTAAAGTGGCGCTTGTTACCCCTTTATTACCCAAAACTTAACATACTGTTCCCTTATACCTACACGGAAGTACACTATAATTACAGAAATGTACACCGTAATTTCGGTTTACTTACACAGTTGGTTGCGGGTCGTAATATAAAGTGTTACCGCAATATGCTCACGTAACTCTCATTAGAATCAAAATGTTTCAACATTCGCGATGTATTTGATGGTAAACTATTCTTTATTATAGGCTTTGTAGCAACTTCACTCACTGTGTGGTGAGACCTGGTATTACCTCAATTCCTGAAAACCCCTAGTATCGAAGTAGCTAGGTAGCCTTTTGCTGTCAGGTCAGAATAGGTTTACCTCCTCACTAGCTTGTTTTAGTTCATACCAGTAATCTAGGTGTATGTCTTAAACTCTCATGGAACAATAACACTTATTGACAACCACAAATCAAATTCATGCTTACCCTCCAGCTGAATCTGGTCCTGGACTTTGTTGTTGTCCTTGGTTTGTCAATATTTACTAATGCTCTGTATATTGCTTATAGAACTGTTTTAATTTAACTGAAGTAAAACTGAACACTGATTGTCTTTTCAATAAAAATAAAAATTTATTTAAACAAAAGATAAAAATACTGGTTATACAATGATTAATATTTGTAGCAAAATAATCAAAAGGTTACAGATTATAATACTTCAGTTCATACAATCTCAACAGGGCAGTCCTGTATGAGTGGAGGTTTACATAGATTATTTACCTCATAAATCGTTCAAGCAATAAAGGTAGATAACTTGTTTCTCCTTTAAGATTCTCAAGTTATATTAATACAGCAGAGCAAGTAAAAACATTTCAGTTAGTAAACTGAACTGGTAGAAAGATTATTCTCTTACCAGGGATGCACACAAGCCATCAAAATCAGGAATGCAACCACGATTAGTCAAAAAGCAGTCATATATATATTGAATACGAGGCACATTGTTCCTATACCTTTTCATTGGGTTTTTCCAGAGGAACATATAACTTGTGACATAATAGGTTTTTTCCAGAGGAACAGAAAACAAGTGACATTTAGCCATTGATCACCTCATCTCCTGAGGCTTCCGGTTCCAGTTGATTTGCCCAAATTAGTCTATTTTTTCTGCCCTTCCGTCCTCTTTGTTTAACCTGCTTTGGTATGTGGGTGCGTGAGTAGGTATCTTTAAGGGTTTTGGTTGGTTCAATATAATCCGAGATCGACACTACACCCCCACTTGAAGTAACCAAAACACTTTCCTTATTAGTCCCCCTACCCCGCTTATAAAAACGATTCCTATTAAATTCCCTTGGGTAAATGACATCCAATTCATCCAGTTTTATATTAAAAACATAGACTGTAGGCATTACAAAATCCAAGCAACACTCATGAAACCTATATCTAGTTTCTGTTTCTCTACAGAAAAAGCCAACCGTTAGTCTCCCGTGCTGGGCTAACAGACTGCCCATTGTTTCGCGATACCATCGCTTGCAGACCGGCATCCATCGCCAAGAGTCCCTCTTCCTCGGGGCCTGATCCATCCGTCTCAGATCCTCTGGGTACAGTGCCAGTTCCGTGCCACTGACCGTGGTGCTTGAGTCCAACATTCTCGGCTCCCACCGGGCCCTTGTCAGACGCACCAGACAGATCTATTGGATCAATGATAAGCACATAAACAACCTGGCCGTTAATTCGTGCCGTTTTAGTGCAAAAGCCCGGGACAATTATATTGTTCCACAAATAGGTCTGAATGTCAACACAGCACGTATTCCCAGTCACTTTTTCCCTGTTTCCAATTAATAGCTCAATTGCCTCATCCAAATCGATGATCAGCCATTTCATAGCAATGATGAATCTCATTGCCTCTGTGGTTAAGAAATGAGTGCTGCCCGGACTTACAAAGCCTGCGCCTGTGTGGCTGAAAGTAATACTTTTCATTTCGGCCATGTAGTATCCTCTAGCAATTATACATTCTGGACAAAAAAACCTAAACTCATGAACACCCCGTTTAAAGGCTTCAACTTTCAATGGATAACATTTAAACAACAAACAGCTACTACAGGCTGTCTGTAATCCTTCTTCGGTCACAATCCAGGCTTCAGGATCCTAACATAGTAGCACAAGATGTCATAAGATAAATCATTATACGACTAGACATAGAAAAATACTGTCATATGCAGAAAATAAATCAACCCTTAGTCATCAGACCTCAAGAAAGAAAATGCAACAAGAAAATCAAAATGATGTATCAGGTCATCGTTTCTTAAAAATGATAAGAACACACACACAAAAAAGAAAAATTAAAATGGTAACTCCATGGTTTTTAAATAAAAATTATATATATATATAACATACAAAACTGGTAATTCAATTTTTCATAATACAACAAGTGAAATTATAAAACCCCAAATCTATATATATAAATGTTTCAATTACGCTAACTCAGTCAGAAATATATTTCCAGGTCATAAATTTCACTCGTTTTGGCTTTAAAGCAAGACCCTAATCATTGAACATTAGTTGCACACCAGGGGGCCCTCCCGGTCTACAACAAGTTCAACGACCAGGCTCATAGATTTACTGATCCAAGAACTGTCCAGTTCAATGATCAAATACAGTTCAATGATCAAATATGTTCTTTGAACATTGCCGATTACTCTAACATACATTGATAATGTCCAAAAATTGAAAAGATAAGATTATTTTAATTTCGTCAAAATTGGTAATCCCCATCCTTTTCACCTTTAATTTTAATACTCCACTTCATTCAATATAAGAGAGATAAGAAATAAAACAGTGGAACTTCAAGTTACACACATACTATAAAATGTTCTATTTAATACATTTGTCAAAAATTTTGAACATCCTTGAATAATCGTTGATGCCAAAAATAATGGCCAACATAAATAACTTTGGTTCATTAACATGTCTCGATGAAGCTGCTATAATTATTACCAAGAAATACAGAACTGCCAATTTCTTTACCCAAGGTCTTAAGACGGTATTTCTTCGGTAACTTAAAATAAACAAAAACACATAGGTAACGAACGCAAGTACCGAACCTACATACTTAAGCCAAATTATTTTAATATAGCACTGTGTAAAACTATACACAGCGATGGCAACAGAAAACATCATTACTGTAATGATTCCTTGTTTGCCAAACAATTTGAAAAATCTCGCACTTCTCAGCAGTTGTGAGACCAGGATGTAAACCAATGAAAAATCGTTCAAAATATTATATTGGCATAAACTCAGACACATCAACACAATTTGTTCTGGCAAGCGTAGGGTTAATGCACCAGTTATCCAATAGGCTATTAACCCCAAATTTATAAAGACAATACTCACTAAATTCTTTGAGTTGTCATCGCATAGCCATGTAGAGTTGGTCCGATTTTCTGCCATTGTTTTAAGTCTTTTAAACTGCTGTTGCGAATACAAGAAAGATAGGGATAGCAAGAGGAGAGATAGAGAGGCACCATGAGATGTCTCTAACGTGCTATCAGTTAGGCTATTTAACGCCATCCTATACCCTGACACTTGCCGTGGCCCCCTAAACCAGTTCCTCTTCAGCTACCTCACGTTCTCAAATTTCGGTATCTGGGCCCCTCACAAGAAGTAACTTCTCCCTGTCTGTTGTCGCACCTTGTACTTTCGAAAGGTTTCTGCAGACCAGTCCTAATTTGGAAAATTTTATAATTATTGCTACAACAACAATGATTACCAGTAATACTGCACCACAGACTATAGCTATCTGAATATAATGCCAAGATTTAATGATTAAGTCCCACACAGAAACAGCCAGTTCCTTTACATTATCTAGCACCCATAAAATAGCTTTCTTCTGTATCTTCCAATATACAGTAAAAACATTTCCATTTTGTGGCCTAATTAATTGTGATTCATAATCAATGAAAAACACCCACGCTGGGCCGACAGAAAATCCTTCGATGAAATCGTCAACTGGATAAAAAAATCCATTCAATTCATCCTGATTATTAACCAAGGATGTAAAAGCACATTTTTTCATTATTTGATTGCGTGCAATTAACATCAGCGGAGCTGCACTAGTAATAGCGCTAATATCACCCCACTTCCTATCACCTCCTACTGTCTCTGCCCCAATTCTCATTAAATTTTTAAAAGAACAAAAGACGTGTTCCTCATTATGTAACCATGAAATATTAGGACTAAAACTTGTTCCCGGAGTCTTGACTGTCCATGAGTCAAACATCTCGGAACTACAGTACTGTTCTGTAGCTGGAATCCACAAATATTTCACATCTTCTGTCCTTCTAAAAACGTATTTACCCAGTCCATAATTCCAGATATTAGATCTGATGTAATCCTGGTCCTGATCCTTTTGGTCAGGCCTTAAACTTTGTCTAGAAAATGGGCTTGACGATTTAACCTCAAATTTAGACGAAGCCATCATTACTTTATATTCCGTCCGTCTGCCTCCTCGCCATTCAGACGATTTTAACATAGGCAGGTAATATTTCGTGCTCCAATATCCATGAGTCAAACTATGACTTTGTAAACCCGTTGTCTTATTTTTTCTGTACGAAATCGTGATAGGGAAAATGTCCTCATTTTTCTTATATCTATTGAACGATCTCCATGTAACAGTATGGTTAGTTGTTTTATCTAGGCCCATCACTACTGGAAAAACATCCCATACACGGTATAAAAAATTCGAAAGACCAATCCATCGTAAGGTACCTTTATTTCCAGCATCACTATGGTTTTTCCATATCCCCTGATTTGTATGAGTGACGCGCAATGCTCTATCCCAACCCATACAATATAAAACAATAGCCGAGCGGTATTGCTGGTCAGATATATTATACAAAATATAATCCATTATACCCGAGTAATTCGCCAGTTCTAATGATAGACCTGGTCTCGGAGCATATTCTAACGTTAAGGGATGAAGCCTATTACCCCCCACCCCGTTTTTCCACAAGGTGGCGTTGATAGACCATGTTGATCGTTTCCCTTCGGCTTTAACCATCTCATTTGTGGGATCTTGTTCCCCCATCCAATCATGCCATAATTTTATGATATTAATGCCATGTATTTCAAATACTTTATCATTCCATGTCTTTCTGCTATCTAGGTAACATACCCATGCGGTTGTTTTCCCGTACTCAGCATCACAATGTTTGTCAACATCATACCAAAGCTGATTTTCCGGTCTAGTTCCTAAAAAATTTATTTTAGTTAAAAATGGGCACTTTTTGTGACTTTCACACAAAGCAATAGGCATGACTAAATTTTCACATGTTACCCAATTTAATTCTTCATATGCAGGTTTAGGTTTATTTTTAAACACCCCCACTATTAATGCATATGGGTTTAAACCTTTGGGCCAGTAACTCTTTTGTACTGGATCACGATTATCCTTATTATTCCAAGTATCTTTAGTTATTCTATATTTCGTCGACCTACCACTACGCCTCTTTTTATTCATTATCCCATCAATATTCATAGCGGTAGCCTTTTCCAAACTATTCATTTCCAACCATCTGGTCTCGACTCTACTAACCACTTGTTTAGTCAAACAATCCCAATCGTCTACATGTGATACTTTCAAAACTGGACTGTTCCAGATTCTATATATTTTCACACTAGACGTCAAGTTAGTGACATCAGAAAGATTATAAACCAGACCCCTCAGTTTAACATGAGTCTGGTTATAACCTTTAAGGCTATTCCATTTTATTCTTGTTTTATTTCCTATTACTTTACTTCCGTATAGTTTAGGTCCCTTCGTTGCACTAATGTTTTTGGTTCCATTACAATTCCAAAAAGATTTATCAATATTTGTTATCATGGTCTTGAACATGTTTCGTAACATTTTTGAGCCATATTCTACCTTACCTATGGTCACTTTTTGTTTATAACAGATTTTCTTTACGATTTTTTCATTAACAGAGCAGGAGGCTACTCCAATTTCATTCGTTTCATTGTCTACTGTTATCCCTAAACAGATTATCAATAGTGAAACCACCAGTACAGCCAGTAGCGCTAATAAGAGCAGCCCTAAGCTGATGCGGTCCTTCCGCAACCTCTGGTACTTCCTCCATTGTCTTCCTCTAGTCCGTTTCACCATCCTGCTTCTGTAACACATGAAAAAACAAAAACACAGATACTTTCCATCCTAAACTTTCCCTAACTGCCTACTTATCCAAGCGACTAATTTGCCGGCTTTATTAGGTCTATTAATTACAGTCCTTGATACTTTAACCCCTTCAATTGATTTACCTATTCCCAGGTAATCTGAAGTGGTAGTCAGACAGACTGTCAGAAGCCAAACCTCCTTTCTCATTTCTGGGCCTAGTTTGACCTTCACGGTTTCTGACCCTACAAAATTCTGCTGTGATCTAGCTCTTATAGTCAAAGATGTCTCCCTGACATAGTGGCTATATTCTCTTGGCATATAAATAGGATATTCCTCTTTAAAAGACATTTCTTTCATTTTGTCTATGATTAAGTCTTTCAAAATTGCTTCTTTGTATATCCCATCGGTTTTATAGAACAGACTATATGTATCATCATATAGTCTGTCTCTAATGACCTCTTTCCAAAGGCTGAGGTTAGTGTCTCTGGATAGGGTTTGGTCCAACACACTACCTTTGATAAATGGATCAGAATCCATAGGCATTCCGCCTCCTACGCCCGATAATCTTTCCCATAAAAATGCCTTCTCCTTATCAGGGACTAAGGCTAGGGGATTTACGTTCCATTCAATCATGATTTTGTCATTATCTAAACAACCTAAGCTTGTCTCGCTTTTTCTTGTCGGCCAGACACCTTTCAGGCTGGTCACTATCATCCAGCGTTTACTTAATAAGGTCTGGCACCTGTCACATTTTGTCAGGTGACCATGGTCATCCAATGTACACTTACATTCTTGACCCCGAAGATTGTATTTCAATTTACAATCTTTACAGTTTTTGCATCCACAGCTCCCTGTGGTAAGTTCATACTGCCAAACATTCCAAAGTTGCCTTGTCATCCTGCATTTTCCACAAACAGTTACATCTCCTATTGCACAGGCCCCAATGGACCTATCTGTGCTATACCATTTAGGTACAATTGTCAATTGTGCTCTCAGCCAAGCTTGACCTTCTCTAATTTCCCGTGGCCCTTGCCACATTAATTCACAAACCTTTTGTTTGCTACAGAACACACAGTCAGTTGGTTTTCTGCGGACAGACGGGGTTCCTTCCCTGCAATCTTTATTCCACAGTTTAACTAAATAATTATCACTGAAATCCTTACAAACCACAACAGTGCCATCTGCTGGACATTTCACGTCCTGCTGAAAGGTCACTTGTTGTTTGTTATAATTAGCCATTATTGATTTATCACTTTTTGCTCCCAACTAAATTTCTGATGGACCAAATTCCGTTTGCTTCTAATTTCACGGTAGTATTTGAAGTTAATTCAATTACCTTGTCTTCAGTACCTGTTTTTCCTTTAAAACGTCCTTGTTTTTGTTTTAATAATATAAAAACGGTATCACCCACCTTAAAAGGATTTTTGCTTGTGTCTGCAGGTTCTGTAATTCTTTTATTCTTTGATACCCTATAATTAAGGAAATGAGTGCAATCGTTAATTAATTCATCCCATTGTCCTAAGTTTTGATTCTTTAAAAACCACTCTTTACACAGCCGCACCGCGCGTTCAGCGCAACCGTTCGACGCTGGCTGATATTTAACTGCTTTTATTAAAGTTATACCTTGTTCTTTGCAAAATGACTCCACTTCATGTCCAGTCAAATTATGTGCATTATCACCTCTTATGCGCTCGGGCGGCCCTCTATATTTAATCCATTCTTTAAGGCTGTTAACTACAACAGCACTTGTTGCTTGTGGGCATGGATAGATTTGGATAAAGTTAGTACAGTTATCCACAATTACTAAAAAATAAACGTTCTTTCTTTTTGTTTTTGGGTTTATTGGTCCTGCGAAGTCGAGACTTATCCCTTCATGTTCTTTTTCCGTTTTGATTTTACCAAAATCATGATAAATACTGGTCATCACTTTCCTGCATTCAGGACAATTTAGCTTAATTTTATGATAGTTTGTCTTCAGATTCTGTATGTGCAGCCCCATCTGCTGACAGTATTTCGCAACATACGTTGTAGACGGATGTAGTAATTTATCATGCATGTCCTGTAACAGGGACCCCTCGCTTTTCTTAGTGACCGCACGTATCCTAACGTATTGGTCCACTTCCTTATTTCCTAATGCTGCTGGGGTTTTCTGAACGGTGTGACTAGATTGGTGCAAAACTCTTGGCTTCACAAGTTCAACGTTTGTGCTTATATCTTCCCACAAATCTGCCTGTGCTAAAGGTTTACCCTTCGCGGTATAAAAACCATTTTTAACCCATGTAGACAGATGTTCAACAATGCCGTTATATACATACTCGCTATCTGTAACCAACACACAATGTTTATTATTGTTGTTTTTCATATGTTCGATAGCTTTCTGTACGGCTGTAACTTCAGCTTCTTGTGCACTCTTGTCACAACCCAATCTGCCCTTCTCACGGTGGATAATTTTCCCTTTAAGTTTGACCAAATAACCCCACCATGTACCCTCCTTGTCTGAACTACCATCAGTAAAATAACAAATTTGGGCTGGGTTTATTATGGTCTTTTTATCCTTTTTAGGAGTTTTTTCATTTCTGAATTCTATCTGGCTATCTGAAATAAGCTTCGTCCATTTAGCCCAGGTATAAATATGAACCCGTTTGTTTTCACTAACCAAGTTTTTAGCCTCTCTAGCTAATAAATCTATACCTTCCCCTTTAGCCACAACAATGATTAATTTTTCTGCAGCTAAAGATTTAATTGTAAGCAGATTTCTCGCTATGGTAGCTAAAATATCTACAGCTGACATATTATCTTGCTTTTTCTGATTAGCTGGCTTCTCATGAGAAATAAACATTACAGGAGATTTAGAATTACCTTCGTTATATAATACCACTTCCATTTCCTCAGGAGTGTTATTAATTTTAACTATAACGTTTTTGTCAGGATCTCTCCTAATAATCCGCCCTGAATTTAGAGCCATATCAATAATATCACATTTAATTTTCTCGAGGTTTTCATTCCATCTGAAATCATCCCCCGAGGTAGCTTTGTACAAAGTTTTTGCCTTTGCACTATATCCTGGAATTAAATCTCTTACAAAGTTTAATCTTCCTAACAGACTTTGTAACTGTTTTAGATTCGTTATTCTTTTATTTTTTAACTCAGTAAGTTTTTCTTGGGTTGATTTTGCTATGCCTCTATCCTCTCCTGAGACTTCAAAACCCAGAAAATCTACCTTTTCTTTACCTAGCTCTAGTTTTTTCAAGTTTAATAGAAAACCAGCGTCCACTAATCTTCTAATAGTTTCTGTCAAAATCTTCATATGTTCGTTTATTGTTTCCGTGGCTATTAGCACGTCGTCAATATAGACTGTAATGGGCAATCCTTCTAATATATCTAATATTATTGATTGAAACACGTTCGGTGAATTACAGAAACCCTGAGGTAGTCTATTGTAGACATATTGTTTCCCTTCAAAAGTAAAGGCTGTTCGTGGGCGACTTTCTTTTGCTAACGGTACCGACCAGAATCCATTAGCTAAGTCAATTTTAGATAATATCTTACCATTGTTCAACCCATTCGTTGCGTCTCTTGCATTAATCAAATACCTGTTGTCAGGTACCGTGACCCGGTTAAGGGCTTTAAAATTATTAACCAATCTATAAGATTGATCTGGTTTAATCACAGCTTGAATTGGTGAGTTCGTTGGACAATTTTCCTCCAAGCTTATCACTCCTTTACTTTTTAATTCTCTTATAGTTTCTTTTATTTCTCCATAAGCGGATTTGTTTAGCGGGTATTGTCTCTGTGGATCTGGAATTCCTCCCACTATTTTATACTCATATTTATTTGACAATTTCCCACAATCATTTTTGCTTTTTGCACAACTTTTTTTATACTTTTCTAGTAGTTTTCTTAACTCGTCTTTTGGTAATAGGGTTTCTTTTACAACCCTGTCTATCTCTGACTCCAGGTCGACCTTTTTTAGCCATCTGACTTTCTTATTGTTTTGCTCTTTATCATTCATTTCTTTAATATGAATTGCGTCTTTTAGGCACATTAAATTGGAACTATCGACTATACAATGTAATCCTTCCCAGAAATATTTATCTCTGGTTACTGGTTTCATTTCTTTGCTAAAACCATATACTGTATATTTTCCATTTAATTTTATAGCATTCTCTGGTAACTTAGACACAGTCGTTACCTCGGCTCCGCTGTCGAGCATGAATTTAATGCCCTTATAATTTATAATCAAGCAATTATCGTTCGTTTCTTCTATTAAGCCAGAAGCTATAGTCGCTTTTCCTGGAGTTTTATTGTCCTATTTTTCTTTCACTCTTTGTGATTTATTAGACTTAACCGTACGAGTTCTTCCTGACTTAGGTTCCGCTCTTTTGTTCCTTTTTTCCATGTGAGCTTTTTTCTGCTCTTCTGACATTTTCGCCCATTTTTCTGGTTCAATATATTTATTTATTTTTTCTGACTTACTCTTCTCTGTAGGGTTAGTCTGTTGTTTAGGTTTTTGATACACTGGCTTGTATGGTTCACTTTTGCTGGGTCTAATCTTTTCTTTATTATTCAATATGGGTCTTGATTTCTTGAAACTTTGTTTTACTCTGAAACTCTCTGCTGTTCTATTTTTCACTTGACCAGACTGCTCTTTAGTCCTTATCCTTCTGCTAGTTTCTCTGTCATATCTAGCTGCAAATCTGGACAGCTCTGACCAATCAGTTTCTGAACCCCAGCTTGCAATCTCCCTACAGCCAGGCAGTTCTTTAGCCAACTTTTTTAATTTTGCCAGCATTTTCATCTCAGTCCAACCTTGGCTTGCCTTTAAAGAAAGATATGGCCAAAGTCCAGAAGTCTTTACTATTTCTAATTCTTTCCTGAACTCATCTTCTTCATCTATCCCTATCACATGTAAGTGATGAGCCTGTAATATTTCGAGCTTTAAAGATAATCCTGTATGATATTTAATCATTTTTTCGATAAGGTCTGTTGATGCATTTAAGCTTTCACCCATATCTGCTACCATTTGCGCCATTATCATTTTATTATCTTTTGCCCCTGGAAATCTCATATTCTGCATTAACTGAATTGCAGTAACCCTATCGCTTTTGGCCTTCCTTAACGGACCTCGCCTAGGTTTGTTGGTTTTATCTTCCTCCTCGGACTCTGAGTCCACTTTGCCTTTGTCTTGCCTAGCTAAGGCTGCTACTAGAGACAGATCTATACTTGTTTTAAGAGAAGTAAGTTTTTTCTTGCTTCTATTTTCCTCTTCTTCGTCAGAATCAGAGTAGTTAGAGCCAGATGCGGAATCATACTTTTCTTCTTCCTCTTTTGCGGTTTCGATTTTATTAGAGTTGAACCCTTGACTGTCTTTTTCCTGTTTTCTTGGTGCTCTATTTTTATTAGGCGGAGCCTCCTTATGAGTGGCCTTTCTCAGTTTCCACACGTCATTTATCGTTGGTTCTTGTCTATCTTTTTTCTTCTCATTTAATATTATATAACATAGTGATTTCTGCATACAATCTAATTGTTCTGCCATCATGTCAAATTTAGCCCCTGAGCTTGTCCCCGGCATATCTAAGATTTCATCAGCCGTCGGACCACAGGCCAATTTCACTATTTTTTGGCTCACTCCTTTCAACGTTTCTAGATGTGTATCTTGTGGAGCGAATACAAGACCAGGGCAAGTTAGAAATATTCTACCTCCCAATTTATCATGTTCTCTCTGATGAGAACTGCTTCGTCTCTCTCGAGATTGACTTTTTGATTTTTTATAGTTAACTCTACTTCTACGAGGTATTTCTTCGTCCTCTGTATAATCTGTATTAGAACTATCTGCCGAATCCTCCCCCACTGGTACTCTATAATTTTTTTCTTTTCTCCCAGTCGAGGTTTGGTACGGTTTAAACAATGACTTTTTTGTTTCCCATTTCTCCTCTCCTGAGGTTAGAGGAAAAAATCCGGTTACAAAGTTTTTATGTTTAGGGATAGTTCCTGTCTCTAACGGTGACATTTCATATTCCCTATTTATTCGGTCATATTCATGTCCAACTGCCCCTTCTTGATCAGTCTGTACTGATGGAGTCGGGGAGCCGGTCGCAATCAGAGCTCTCGGATCGTGAACGCCGTTTCTGGTTACCTTTATTTCCTTTCCAGGAACTATTGGTACTGTGACATCGTTATCCCCAATTTCCACAGTAATTTTGTCATTGTGACTTTTATCACTTACTGTTTTGACTAATTTATATAACCCTTCAACGTTAGAAGTGTACAAAGTACAATCAGTAGCTAATAGCTCTTCATTCCCTACTAGCCCTGCTTCTCTCAGTTGTTTGGTTAATTTATCTTTTGGGAGCAAAGTGATATTAGTTATTTTTTCCATGGCTGTGTGTCTGTTATTTTTAGAGAAGTTTGTTGGTAATTATCTCTTTTGAGGTTTTCTAGTTTGGATACTCTATGGTTCCATAGCGCTATCCTCGAGATTAAATTACCCCTGTTCGTGCTTAACAATAGAATTTTTTCTCAGGCGTCCCTGATTTTGTTCTAAAGTTAATATGAGGAAGTTACCATCTTAGTGACTTCCTCGTTGCACTCTGGAGACACTGTTTTGATCATGCAGATGTCATTGGCACTTTTTGGTCGTTATTGTTCCCTAGGATTCTACTAATTACATTAATACTTTATAATGTTTAATTAATGAGATCCCGGACGAGCCCCCATGTGGTGAGACCTGGTATTACCTCAATTCCTGAAAACCCCTAGTATCGAAGTAGCTAGGTAGCCTTTTGCTGTCAGGTCAGAATAGGTTTACCTCCTCACTAGCTTGTTTTAGTTCATACCAGTAATCTAGGTGTATGTCTTAAACTCTCATGGAACAATAACACTTATTGACAACCACAAATCAAATTCATGCTTACCCTCCAGCTGAATCTGGTCCTGGACTTTGTTGTTGTCCTTGGTTTGTCAATATTTACTAATGCTCTGTATATTGCTTATAGAACTGTTTTAATTTAACTGAAGTAAAACTGAACACTGATTGTCTTTTCAATAAAAATAAAAATTTATTTAAACAAAAGATAAAAATACTGGTTATACAATGATTAATATTTGTAGCAAAATAATCAAAAGGTTACAGATTATAATACTTCAGTTCATACAATCTCAACAGGGCAGTCCTGTATGAGTGGAGGTTTACATAGATTATTTACCTCATAAATCGTTCAAGCAATAAAGGTAGATAACTTGTTTCTCCTTTAAGATTCTCAAGTTATATTAATACAGCAGAGCAAGTAAAAACATTTCAGTTAGTAAACTGAACTGGTAGAAAGATTATTCTCTTACCAGGGATGCACACAAGCCATCAAAATCAGGAATGCAACCACGATTAGTCAAAAAGCAGTCATATATATATTGAATACGAGGCACATTGTTCCTATACCTTTTCATTGGGTTTTTCCAGAGGAACATATAACTTGTGACATAATAGGTTTTTTCCAGAGGAACAGAAAACAAGTGACATTTAGCCATTGATCACCTCATCTCCTGAGGCTTCCGGTTCCAGTTGATTTGCCCAAATTAGTCTATTTTTTCTGCCCTTCCGTCCTCTTTGTTTAACCTGCTTTGGTATGTGGGTGCGTGAGTAGGTATCTTTAAGGGTTTTGGTTGGTTCAATATAATCCGAGATCGACACTACAACTGTCACGGTATACATGTTCTTTTGCTTCCTTCTCGTCTCGTGTTATTGTTGTTGCATGAAAGCACATGTGTGGTGGGCGTGCGTGATTGAATGAGTGTCATTCCTTGATCCGATCCAGCTGATCATCATCTCATCACCAGCTGCAGCCGATCTCATTTCACTATATATGCACACAGTGTTCTCATCTCCATTGTCAGATCGTTGTTGGATGTGTCGGTGTTCCAGTCTTGTGTTCCTGAGTCTCTCGTCGTGTGTTCCTGTGGATTTCGTCTCGTTCGTGGATTATCGTCGGTTGTGGATTATCACTGCTTGTGGATTGTTCTTCGTCTGTCTTCACTGCACCACTTGGGATTCACCACGCTGACCATCGACGTCCCTGTGTCACCTTCCACGCCCGTGTCTTTCTGTTTGGACTTCCACTTTCCCAAATAAAGAATTTATTACCTGCTATTGCTTCCTGTTATCCATCGAGACATGACAGAACGATCTGACGCTACCTTGGAAGCAGCGGGTACGTCAGCATCTAGTCTTGAGGACTTTGTGCAACACAGTATGAGAAGAATGGACTCACAGGAGAGGAATCTGAATGACACGGGTCGTGCGGTTCAAGCTTTGGTGACACAGGTGTCCGAGCTGACCCAGCAGATTCTACTTCTTCGAGCTCCCGCTGCGCCGCCCACACCAGCCGTTCCCCTCATTCCACCTGAGATCCCAACGCACAGCGAACCATGCCTACCCGTCCCAGAGAGTTGCGCGGGTGAGTCTGCATACTGTAGAGCATTCCTGACCAGATGTGCCATGCATTTTGCTCTACAGCCCAGAACATTTCAAAATTAACAGACGAAAGTGGCGTTCGTGTTGACTTTACTGACCAGTAAAGCAGCGCTGTTGGGGACGGCGGTGTGGGAGAATCAAGATCCCTGCTGTGCCTCGTTCTCGACACTCTCCGCGGAGATGAGACGGGTATTCGATCGTGCCGTCGCGGGGAGAGAGGCCGCTAGGGTGCTGGCCGACCTCCGTCAAGGTGAGAGGTCGGTCTCGGATTTTTCGATCGAGTTCCGAACCCTGGCGGCCGAATGTCAGTGGAACGAGGAGGCGCAGTGGGACATGTTCCTGCATGGGTTGGCTGACCGTGTCCAGAGGGAGATCTACGCCCTGGACCTACCTACAACCCTCAATGGCCTCATCGAACTGGCTCTACGGGTGGACGCTCGGCTGGCTAGGGTCGGGAGTAGAGCTTTGTCCACCCGTTCTACAGGAGGAATCGAGGAACAACGGTCCAGCGGCAGGGACGTGGTCAGCCCAGTCTTCGATCACGAACCCATGCAGGTGGGTCGAGCTCGGCTTTCCCGGGAGGAGAAGGAAAGGCGGAGATCCCAGGGCCTTTGCCTATACTGTGGAGGCACGGGACACTACGCTTACAACTGCCCGGTAAAAGGTCAAGCCCGATAGTAAGCATGAGGCTACTATCGGGTGGGATCTCCGCCAAGAAGACCTCATCCACATCTACTCTCCTTCCGGTAAGACTGAGATGGTCAGCTCACCAGCATGATTGTCGAGCACTTTTGGATTCCGGGGCTGAAGGTAACTTTATGGACAGCACTTTTGCACACAGATTTCAGATTCCCCTCAAACCACTCACACCAAGGATTTATGTACACGCACTCAATGGCCAAGAACTCCCCACCATTTCATTTATCACTGAAGACATCACCCTCATCACTTCTGGCAATCACTCCGAGACTATTAGTTTTTACATTCTGGATTCAGCCCTGGCACCCATTGTTCTTGGACATCCCTGGCTCATCCGTCACAACCCCCGAGTGGACTGGCAACATAAAGCTATACTGGAGTGGAGCAAGGAATGTCATAAGTCTTGTCTCGTGTCTGCTTGTCCGTCTGTGCCTGTTTGTGTGTTTCAGGAGGAAGTAGGGGATTTGTCTAACGTGCCCGAGGAGTACCACGATCTGAAGGAAGTGTTCAGTAAGTCTCGTGCTGCTTCTCTTCCTCCTCATCGTCCCTATGACTGTGCCATAGATTTAATGCCAGGTAAGTCTCCGCCTAAAGGCAAGCTATACTCACTTTCTGTTCCTGAAAGGGAGGCTATGGAGAAATATATTTCTGATTTTCTGGCAGCCAAGTTCATCCGCCCATCCTCTTCTCCAGCGGGGGCGGGGTTCTTTTTCGTGGGGAAGAAGGACGGGTCTCTGCGACCTTGTATTGATTACCGGGGGTTGAATAACATCACGGTAAAGAATACTTATCCTTTGCCGTTGATGTCTTCAGCTTTCGAGAGGTTGCAGGGAGCGTCCGTCTTCACGAAATTGGACTTGCGTAACGCTTATCATTTGGTTCGCATCAGGGAGGGGGATGAATGGAAGACTGCTTTTAACACCCCCAGGGGGCACTTTGAATATTTGGTCATGCCTTTCGGGCTGTCCAACTCCCCAGCAGTCTTCCAGGCACTGGTCAATGACGTGTTGCGAGACATGATAGACCAGTTCATATATGTTTACCTGGATGACATATTGATATTTTCCTCGTCTCTCCAGGAACATGTGCAACACGTCCGACGAGTGCTTCAGAGGTTGTTAGAGAATGGGCTTTTTGTTAAGGCGGAGAAATGCGATTTTCATGCACAGTCTGTTCCTTTCTTAGGATACATCATCTCGTCTGAGGGAATGCGTGTGGACCCTGAGAAGGTTAAGGCTGTGGTAGAATGGCCAAGTCCAGATTCCCGTAAGGCCCTACAGAGGTTTCTGGGGTTCGCCAATTTCTATCGACGTTTCATTCGTAATTTCAGCCAACTAGCCGCGCCTCTGACTGCCTTGACCTCCCCCAGTACTCCGTTCAGGTGGTCAGATACAGCCGAGGCTGTATTTGCCAAACTCAAGAGCCGCTTTGTTTCAGCTCCCATCCTCATTGCCCCTGACTATTCACGGCAGCTCGTGGTGGAGGTCGATGCGTCAGAGGTGGGGGTAGGAGCAGTCCTGTCCCAGCGTTCTCCCACAGACGACAGGATGCATCCTTGCGCGTTTTTTTCTCATCGATTATCCACAGCTGAACGCAATTTCGACATTGGTAACAGGGAGTTGTTGGCAGTCAAGTTAGCGTTGGAGGAATGGCGTCATTGGTTAGAGGGTTCTGGGGTACCCTTTATAGTCTGGACTGATCACAAGAATTTAGAATACATCAGAACTGTCAAAAGATTGAACTCCAGGCAGGCTCGGTGGGCACTTTTCTTCGGACGTTTTGATTTTTCTCTCTCGTACCGCCCGGGGTCTAAGAACATCAAACCCGACTCTTTATCTCGCATTTTTTATCCTTCCGAACGCCCGTCTACTCCCGAGTGCATTTTACCGGAGAGTCTATTTGTCTCCACACTCGTATGGGAGGTCGAATCGAAGGTCAAAACGGCCTTAGAAGGGGTAACGCCTCCGCCCGGTTGCCCACCGAATTGCTTATTTGTGCCAGAGGGATTAAGGTCTGACGTCATTCACTGGGGTCATTGCTCCAACGTGGCTTGTCATCCAGGAGTTTATCGTACTAAGTTTCTAGTCAAGCAACGATTCTGGTGGCCACTTATGGCTCGTGACATTCACAGTTTTGTTTTGGCTTGCTCGGTTTGTGCCACTGGTAAGACTTCCAATCGACCCCCAGATGGGCTCCTTCAGCCGCTGCCAGTCCCTTCGAGACCCTGGTCCCATATCGCTCTCGATTTTATTACCGCCCTCCCACCCTCCCAGGGTAACACAGTCGTTTTGACCGTGGTGGACCGGTTCTCGAAGGCGGCTCATTTCATTCCCTTACCCAAATTACCCTCAGCTAAGGAGACAGCGTTGACAGTCATTGACCACGTCTTTCGTTTACATGGCCTCCCGATGGACGTGGTCTCTGACAGAGGACCCCAGTTTGTGTCCAAATTTTGGCAAGAATTTTGTAAATTACTGGGGGCGACGGTTAATTTATCCTCAGGGTTTCATCCCCAGAGCAATGGTCAAACCGAGAGAGCCAACCAAGATCTGGAAAGGGTGTTGCGATGTTTAGTCTCCAAGAATCCTTCCTCATGGATTCAGCAACTTTCCATGGTGGAGTACGCCCACAACACGTTACCAGTGTCGGCCATGGTTCTATCTCCGTTTGAATGTAGTTTAGGTTACCAGCCACCTATTTTTCCCAGTCTGGAATCCGAAGTCGCGGTCCCCTCCGCACATGCCTTAATCCAGAGGTGTCACTGCACTTGGACTAGAGCTCGTGAGTCTTTACTCCAAGTGGGGGCACGCACCAAGGCGAGGGCCGATCGCCACCGGTCTAAGCCTCCCATATACGTCGTCGGTCAAAAAGTGTGGCTTTCTACTAAGAACATTCCTCTCCGTTCCGTCTCTAATAAGCTTGCTCCCAAATTTATTGGCCCGTTCTCTGTCACCAAGATCATTAGTCCGGTGGCAGTGCGCCTTAGTTTACCTCCAGCGTACAGGAGGGTACACCCCGTGTTTCACGTTTCCAAGATTAAGCCTGTGTTTCATTCACACATTAATCCGCCAGTCCCGGTTCCCCCCCCGCCGCGTCTCATAGATGGGGATACCACCTATTCGGTTAATTGTATTTTGGATTCGAGGCGGAGGGGATGCGGATTTCAGTACTTGGTGGACTGGGAAGGTTACGGTCCGGAGGAGAGAAGTTGGGTACCTGCTAGAGACATTCTGGATCACTCTCTGATCGAGGATTACAATCGACAGGTAAGGAGTTCTGAGAACGCCAGGAGGCGTTCTTAGGAGAAGGGGTACTGTCACGGTATACATATTATTTTGCTTCCTTCTCGTCTCGTGTTATTGTTGTTGCATGAAAGCACATGTGTGGTGGGCGTGCGTGATTGAATGAGTGTCATTCCTTGATCCGCTCCAGCTGATCATCATCTCATCACCAGCTGCAGCCGATCTCATTTCACTATATATGCTCACAGTGTTCTCATCTCCATTGTCAGATCGTTGTTGGATGTGTCGGTGTTCCAGTCTTGTGTTCCTGAGTCTCTCGTCGTGTGTTCCTGTGGATTTCGTCTCGTTCGTGGATTATCGTCGGTTGTGGATTATCACTGCTTGTGGATTGTTCTTCGTCTGTCTTCACTGCACCACTTGGGATTCACCACGCTGACCATCGACGTCCCTGTGTCACCTTCCACGCCCGTGTCTTTCTGTTTGGACTTCCACTTTCCCAAATAAAGAGTTTATTACCTGCTATTGCTTCCTGTTATCCATCGAGACATGACACTCACGGTACAATCGACAGGAAAAAAATCGCCCTTTTCACATGTGCAAAATGTGCTTGGAAACATCACAGTTGGAAACAAACAACACGCTGAATGGTACGAATTGTAGGCCTACTACTGACTATTTAAACCGAGCAGTGTGATTTTTATATCAGGTTGAATATTAAAGATTTACTTTTTAAATTAAAGTATGGGGGGGATATTGATGCATCTGTATTTGGAATTGATGTCATCAGGAGGAAATTTCTCATGTCTTTCTAATCTTCTTTATCGCTATATTTCTCAATTAGTCTCTCTTATCCCAAACATGCCCTGAGATAATTTATCATTTGATAGGGCACACTGCTTGTTATGACTTGCGTGACGCGGAAAAATCTCCAAAATCTCGTGACTCCAAAAATCTGCATAATCCAGCCCATGTTCAATGACAGGCGGAGCTGTGCAGCCGAAGCATGGCAGTCGATCAGTGTTTGGATGTACAAATGAACACAAAGGTATTTAGTTCCTTCATCCGAGCCTCTCATGAAACAATGGGTTAATTTTATTTTCTCTGGAAATTTCCAAACATTTCACCAACGACTGTTTCCTCAACTTGGGCCAATACAGAGCTGACCTCGATGAACGGCTGAAAATATATCGATCGAGCCAAGCAACACTTTCTGATGTGTAATTGTTCAAGTTCAGACAGGGAATCTTTCTCTCAAAATCGTTCAATACTGTATTTACATCATCGTGTTTGCATTGGTGAAAGCTTTAGAGAGAGTGCAGAAACTACGTTGCAGTGATAAGATCTTTATTCTCGCGATCAACACACTGTCATCTGTTCAATGATCATCACGGCAACATTTATTACATAGCTGTAATAGTAAAAACATATAATATCTGTATTAAAAGTATTCGAGAGAGTTTCACATGTATTATGTAGCTATTTCATATGCAAGCCTGTCAGCCAATCACAGCAGAGGCCGGTTACACACAGACACGCCCCTTCAAACAGAGCGTTCACATCAGAGGCTAAAATCAGGCTAGGAAAAATGCCTTTTATTTCTAAATTATGACTATTTTTGATCTAAAAAACTAACATTATAAGGGCAACCCAGAAAACATTATACAATAAAAATAAAAACCATTCTAGGGCACCTTTAAGGATAAAAAAAACTAAATTCTTACCCACTGACTTCTTTCCGAAAAATCCCCAAAGTCTCGTTTGCTTCATTTTTCTTTAATGGTTTCTTTCCTGCTCACTGACTGTCTCAGTTGTTAACTTGCGGTTGACTGTGCTAGCTCCTCCCCCTCCTGCGGTTGACTGTGCTAGCTCCTCCCCCCTGCTGCTGCTGCTGCATATTCAACAGGAAGGAAGAAACGGAGTAGCCCATAGGCTACCGACAGCAAAGAAATGTATTCTATAGGCTAGATTATTTTTAAGGTCTATTTTTACAAGCTGTATGCAGTATATGCAAAGCAAAAGCGCAATGAAATAAAGCAACTTATGATTTCGGGTGTTTAAATAGGCTATTGTCCAGTTTCATATTTGCTCAGTGACAGTCGTTACATTCTAGCCTGGTTCTACCAGACTCTCGTACATTTCATTTGTACAGAGAGTCTGGCCTCTCTCCATTGAGAAACGTTTACTTCCTTGTAGGCGGGTTCTCTGTTAAAGTTCAAAACTATTGGATCTGCCCAGAGTTACTCAGGATCTGCCATAGCCAATCGCTAACGTGTGGTCGTGACGTATGTCATGCGCCGAAACCGGCCGGAAACAACAAGTCCGAATGATCAGAGGATTATGTTTAGAATAAGATGTCTGTCAACGAGAGCAGCAGGTTTTGTTCATCGAATTTAAGAGTTCAAGGAACAATTATAAATTCTAAATGTATATTTGACACTAAGGACAGTGATGTGTATTCAGTCAACTGTCGAAGCTGGTCAGAAGCCTAATTGACTAGTATATAAAATGTCAATTACAAAACTGATCACAAGTGGCTTTTCTGTATGGCTCATGTTGTATTTACTTTTTAGCAAGTTGATCACTAGAATTTACTTTGTGCAATGATACATGCATGTTTTACCGAACTTTGTTTAACAGCCTCGAGCTTTAATGAATATGCATCTCTCAGTGCAATAGTCAGGTGTGATTCTGTTGTAATAGTTTGTGTAAAACAGCATGCGCTTACTTTCCGCGTAAATACTTACTTATAAGTAACTTAAATAAGTAATACTTGCAGCATGTTAATACTTTGTGTGATTCCACAACATAGATAGAGGGAAGGTTGCACTAAACAAAGTATCAATTTAGTTCTCAAACAGAAATAGTATCAATTAAAGCTGCAAGCAGCATTTAGCGGTGTTCAAGCATTTAAAGCCTTTAGGCACATAAGCATTTAAGACATTAAGTTTTATTCCAGCCAAAACAGGCAATTTACCATTGGAAATGTATGGTTTTAAAGCTTTTTAACAGTTATAGCGCCACCTATGGTCCGATCTCCATGAAACTGAGCATGCTTCCTCACCATGTCCTGACACATATGCTCATCAATTTTTGTCAAGTTCTGAGTTTTTATTTAGGATTTACAGGCTTTTGAGTGGGACTAGTTCGCAAAAGTAGGTTTTGGACAAAATTGGACATAACATTTTTTTTTCAGCACTTCGTGCTTGAACACCTAATAAGAGGAGACCTTTTTGACAGTTATAGCGCCTATAGTGTCTATAATAATAGACAGTTATTTGACAGTTAAAGTTATAGCAGTTATAGCGCAGTTTTAGCAAAGATCTCCATGAAACTTTGCATGCTTCCTCACCATGTCCTGACACATATGCTCATCAATTTTTGTCAAGTTCTGAGTTTTTATTTAGGATTTACAGGCTTTTGAGTGTATTTTGACACGCCCCTTTTCCTAAATGGCCCTGTTATAGCGAACCAAAGGTCAAAGTTCAACTTTTATTCGATAATTATTGATCTAGAGAGTCCAGAGAATTGCCCTAGACTGGTCTGGTTCCGATCGGGCGAAAAACCAGGGACTAGTTCGCAAAAGTAGGTTTTGGACAAAATTGGACATAACATTTTTTTGGAGGCCCAAATCGAAATCGAGATATACATCTTGTCCGTCTTGAGCCAAGGATCACAGTGGTGTGAAAATCCTGATTCTAAGTCAAACGGTCTAGGAGTTATGAGCAATTTAGTACTTTTGGTTGCTGTAGCGCCACCTATGGGCCAATCGGGGTCATACTCTGATAGGTTCTCCCCAAATGTGAGGCCTACCACCTGGCCAGGTTTCAAGTCTCTAGGGCTTACGGTTTGGGCTGCACAATGAGTTTTAGGGGAATTTTTTTTTTAAATCCTAACAATTACAATAGGTTTTCAGCACTTCGTGCTTGAACACCTAATTAAATTATTAACGGTCATTTATTCCTATAAACACTGAATGTTGACGGCTCTCAAAGAAAAGTCTTCACCTAAACACATACGGTCCAACATGTGAAACAATGACATCGGCTACCTATCTGAATAGTAATAAAACCATCATTTGCAAACTTTTGTCTATTTATTATAAACAGTGCTTTTTCAACGCTCCTTTCTTAGTGATTTGGTCTTTTGCATTAGTGTATAAAGTTAGTCCATAGGCTAGAGTATGGTACTTTACATCGCTACGGTGTGACAAAATACAGCCAAAGATTTAAGCACTACTATTTACACACATACTATGCAGGAGAATATCTCAACTGTAGCTTGTGAACATTACATTATCTAATTATTTGGGATCATTGAACAATTTATGAACAAAATTTTGTGCTGGATATTGTGAAATAAAAATAAAGGTATTAATTAATAACAAATACTTTAAATCAACATGAAACCATAATATTAATAAAATATAAATGTAATTTAATTACGGTTTGAAAATTACTTCCATAATATTTTCCTTTAGTAAAGCTATTGCCCGTATCACCCAACACAAAGTTTTGCGTTTGTGGGTGAGACCGCGCAAAGATTACAGTTTCTCGAACATTGCCTGTTTGCACTATGCCTGAAACTTAGTAATCGACATGCATTTCTGTAGGTTTGTCAAAAGAAAAATCATCTGGTTTAGTTGCATTTTAAAAAACACTACTTTTCTTAAAAAACATTGTGTCAGACGTAATTGGTAGCATGATTATCTTGTTTCATCGTGTATTAAGTACATATTTATCAGGCTGATATTTGTAGAAATAAGTAAAGTAAATTTATAAAACAAAAAGAATCAGCTAATGGCCTTGTGTCAGAACACAACAAGTATGTAGATATGCATGATTTTAACTTTAAAGCTAGATTATACTTTGAAAAGTGTAAAACAGTATTTGATTTTGGGGGTTACGCTGGAACATTTAGCTTAATCTTTGGTTTTTAATCTTTTGGTTTGAAGTTATGACTTCTGAAGACCTCTCATGCGTAGATTCACTCGGTTGAAAAATTGAGTTTTGTAATTTACAGATCTGAAATTAAACTTGTAGTTTTTTATAAAGTATTTTATTAGCTAAAATCAGTGTCTTTATTCATAAATATTTTCTCATTGGTGTAAAATTACCTTTGCCAACGAACCGACTTCTCCTTGTTAGCAAAGAATTTCTTATCTTTATTTACATGGTACGGGTAAGTCCATGGAGGCCTCCATGTCGGTCCGCCATCTTGAAAAACTATAATAGCAGAGAGGGACAAAAAGCACTAGCCTAGCTCCACTAGCCAACCTTTTGGTTCAGAGCCGGCTGACTGAAACCATCTGAAGCGCTCAGTGATTCTCAAATGTATAGTTAAACTCGATGAATAGCACATAACGGCTACCGTAGTTGCGAAAAGCTTTTGAAAAAGCTTTTGAAAAAGCCGGCTTGGGAATGGCGGAATACACTGCTGTAGTAGCCGCGTGCGCGGGGACTAACAGAGGGAGGTACTTTGACGGCGGTCCGGCCGCGGCGGGAGAGCGCCGTCTTTTTCTCAGCTGTGTTAGGCAGACTTCGAGTGATCAGGTTTCAGCGCGATCCTAGGCCGAGGCCCCCGAGGAGGCGGCGGTCTGTGGCGGCTGTCGGAGCGAGAACGAGGGCGGCCGCCCTGGCGCCGCTGAGAAGTCTGACTGTGCTGAGCTGGGCGCTGGGGTGGGGCTCGTGCAGGAGGCTGGTCACGTGAGCGGCCTGCAGAGGAGCTAGCGCGACGAGGCAGAAAAAGATTCATGGTCTGGGAGGCTTTCTGAACTTCGGAAAATCGGTCGACGATACCCGTGACGGCAGATCCGAAGAGGCCGGATGGAGAGAGCGGGGTGTTGAGAAAAGCGGCGCGCTCAGAATCTCCCATGTCGGCGAGTGTGAGCCACAAGTGTCTCAGACACACAAATGGCGGCCATGCATTTCCCCAGGGCTTGAGCGGCAGATTTTGTAGCGCGAAGGGCAAGGTCCGTGGCGCTCCTCAAATCCGCGACTGAGGGGGGATTTCTTCCGCTCTCGTCCCATTCACGAAGTTTGTCACCCTGTAGAATCTGCAGGACGGACATGGAGTGAAGTGCAGAGGCTGCTTGGCCGGCGGCTGAGTAAGCGCGGGCGTGAAAGGAAGGAAGAAACGGAGTAGCCCATAGGCTACCGACAGCAAAGAAATTTATTCTTTAGGCTAGATTATTTTTAAGGTCTATTTTTACAAGCTGTGTGCAGTATATGCAAAGCAAAAGCGCAATGAAATAAAGCAACTTATGATTTCGGGTGTTTAAAAAGGCTATTGTCCAGTTTCATATTTGCTCAGTGACAGTCGTTACATTCTAGCCTGGTTCTACCAGACTCTCGTACATTTCATTTGTACAGAGAGTCTGGCCTCTCTCCATTGAGAAACGTTTACTTCCTTGTAGGCGGGTTCTCTGTTAAAGTTCAAAACTATTGGATCTGCCCAGAGTCACTCAGGATCTGCCATAGCCAATCGCTAACGTGTGGTCGTGACGTATGTCATGCGCCGAAACCGGCCGGAAACAACAAGTCCGAATGATCAGAGGATTATGTTTAGAATAAGATGTCTGTCAACGAGAGCAGCAGGTTTTGTTCATCGAATTTAAGAGTTCAAGGAACAATTATAAATTCTAAATGTATATTTGACACTAAGGACAGTGATGTGTATTCAGTCAACTGTCGAAGCTGGTCAGAAGCCTAATTGACTAGTATATAAAATGTCAATTACAAAACTGTGGCTTTTCTGTATGGCTCATGTTGTATTGACTTTTTAGCAAGTTGATCACTAGAATTTACTTTGTGCAATGTTATCTGCAGGTTTTACCGAACTTTGTTTAACAGCCTCGAGCTTTAATGAATATGCATCTCTCAGTGCAATAGTCAGGTGTGATTCTGTTGTAATAGTTTGTGTAAAACAGCATGCGCTTACTTTCCGCGTAAATACTTACTTATAAGTAACTTAAATAAGTAATACTTGCAGCATGTTAATACTTTGTGTGATTCCACAACATAGATAGAGGGAAGGTTGCACTAAACAAAGTATCAATTTAGACCTCAAACAGAAATAGTATCAATTAAATTATTAACGGTCATTTATTCCTATAAACACTGAATGTTGACGGCTCTCAAAGAAAAGTCTTCACCTAAACACATACGGTCCAACATGTGAAACAGTGACATCGGCTACCTATCTGAATAGTAATAAAACCATCATTTGCAAACTTTTGTCTATTTATTATAAACAGTGCTTTTTCAACCCTCCTTTCTTAGTGATTTGGTCTTTTGCATTAGTGTATAAAGTTAGTCCATAGGCTAGAGTATGGTTGTAGGCTGCTGCTCCTTTAAGGAGGTGGATTCGGTGGGCTCGTGATCGCGCATGTGAGAAAAAAAAAAAACTGAACTGAACCAAGTGGAGTGAGAAAGCACTGTTGATGCTAATTTGCAGACGTTCTAATGTTCTTTAACAATTCAGATAAAAAATAGAATCTAAATCTATATATTCCCAGCGTGGTGAGTAACATTTTGTTGGTTTCTAAGTATATTGATAGATCTATGTAGATCGCTAGGCCTATTTGCGATTAGCGCCTAAACGCCTAATGCTATTCGTTTGTTTATTATGTTTGGTTAGACATTTACAGTTTAAATTGCATATTGAAATATTTGTGCAATATGTGTTGCATTTATTTGTTAAACAAAGTTTAATACATGTTTGTAATACAGCGACTGTTTTAGATATCTGTATTGACAGTTGTATATCACATATGTGATAATGTTTCATGCTAATAATGTGATATTTGCTTGTAGGGGATATCTTTGATTTATAACAGTATACTTTAATGTTTATGCTGATGTTATAATGTTGGGAACAATTTATTTGGTGATGTAAGCATTACTGAATATTAATTGTGAATTGTTTTGTGTTTACAGTTTGACCACACAAACTAAATATGCACATAACTCTCAACTACAACTAAATAACAACGAAACTTAATGTGTGTGAGTTCTGCACAAGAGGAATAAAAGAAACCCAAACCCAAATCCATGTTAATGTTATCACTTTATGGGTAACATTAAAGTCAAACACGAGGAGTTAAGAAGATTAATGACAACATGGACCAAGATTCAGAAACAAGTGTTACTCCTGATCAACAACAAAAATGTCTTAAGCGTCAACGTGGAAGTGCTAAGGCTGCAGTGACATGCTTGATGACTCGGATTACAACTTCTATGAACTGTAACCAACCCAAAGAAGTGGAGAAGAAACTTGCTGCTTTGGATGAGGCTGTTATGCGGTTTAATGAGATTCATGACATGTATCATCAAACATTAGAAGATGACGATGACCTTGATGCTTCGAAGGGCTATTTAACATCGGTCCTGCGTGATGTTCAAGACTTTCAGCACACAGTTTTGAGCTGGTTTGAGGACTTTAAGTCATCAATGGAGGATCCAAGCATAGAATCTTCAGATACACATAATTTCCAAGAGGAAGAGCCAATGTTTGACGAACCTGTTAAATCTTCAATGTCTTCTGTAGACCAGCTGTCTACCCAGCTTCAAGGGCTACAAAACCTAAGACAGAAAGAAAAGGAAGAGTTTTCCATGCTTATTGCTCAACAGGAAGAACGCCTGCGTGCAAAGTTTAAATTACAACTTCAGCATGCAGAATTCGAAATGGATGGACTGAAAAGCTTACTGAAACTCAAAGACGCTGAGATGGAGGAAAATCGTCGAAAGGCTGAGTTAACAACAATAAATAAAGACTTTTCCACTCCTGTCTCAGGTAACCCATCCCTTAACTTTCGTTCCTCACTTTCAGCAGTGAACGAGAATTCTTTATGCCAACTACTAGACCTGTCAAGGCAACAATATCAGTCACACATCGATTCCATGCATCTACCACCTGTTGACATCATCAAGTTCGATGGAGAACCCTTAAAGTACTGGCAGTTCATGAGATTGTTCTCCTCTGTGATTGATAAAGAGACAGTGCCAGATCAAGAGAAACTCACTCGACTGCATCAGTACACTGTCGGCCAAGCTAGAGATGCTATCTCACATTGCTTGTACAACCCCAACTCTAGCCTGGGTTATGCTGAAGCCATGGCTATTCTGAAGAGACGTTTTGGCAATCCGTATGCAATATCACAAGCATGGGTTGACAAGGTGCTTAATCACAAAGATATTAAAGACAACAAGCAGTTGCAAAGCTTCGCGGACATTCTGTGCAGCTGCCGAGACACTTTAAAGGCAATGAAGTGTGAGGAAGAGCTGAATGGTGGACGCACTTTGCTACAAATTGTGGAAAAGCTACCTGAAGACATAAAGAAAAGATGGCTCACAATTAACTATGAGATCATCAAGTCTGGTCGTTTGCCAAAGTTAGATGACATAGTCAGCCTTGTTCAATCAGAAGCTGCTAAAAGAGCAGATCCTATCTTTGGGAATCTCCTTAGCCCTGCCAGTCGAAATTCTCCAGCAAGTTCTAAACCAAGTACTAAGTCAACTTTCAATAAGAAAAAGCAAACATTTGCAACAGTTTCAGTTACTAATGAATGCACCACATCATCCGCACCAAAACCATCAAGATTTAAGTGTCCAAAGTGCACTGACGGACACTTTCTGAACCAGTGTCAAGCCTTTAGAGCTCTGTCTGTTCAAGAGCGTTTGGCCTTTGTCCAACAAAAGCAACTCTGTCTGAACTGTTTCATGAAAGGTCATCGCAGCACAGTCTGTACTCGCAGCTGGGTATGCAAGGTGCCTGGATGTGGAAAAAAGCACAACAGTTGGCTGCACTCCGCCATCGTAGCTTCTAACAACGACGACAAAAGCCAATCTACTAACCAAGCTACTGGAGGTGAGCCAGCTGCTGACCCGCCTCAAGCCATTCAAGCACATGCCACTAGAAAGTGCATTGAAGCCAGTCGAAAGAAGATTGCTCTTCCCATCTTACCAGTAGTGGTTTCAGACAGACACAACCGATTCTCTATGAATGTCTTTGCTTTGCTTGACAGTGGCTCTAATGGGACCTTTGCTTCTAAGAAGTTAGTTCACGCTCTTAAACTGGAGTCACGCAAAATGAACATTAAACTAAACACCATGGAAACCAAAAATCTTGACGTAGTCACCTTCGCAGTGGACCTACGAGTTGAAGATGCTCAACAAAGGAACTCTTACCTGATGAAAGGAGTGCTCTGTCGGGATCACCTGAACATAAGTCTAGACAACTTTGTCACACAGCATGAGGTGTTCCAGTGGCCACACCTTAAGGAAATTGCAGATGAAATCAGTTTACCTGACGTTGATCTAGCTGATGAGGTTCACCTGCTGATAGGTCTAGACCAACCAGACATACTTGCTCCTCGTGAGACACGCTGCGGGGAGTCAGGCGAACCTTATGCGATTCTAACTGGCCTGGGGTGGACACTTCATGGGCCAGTAGCTGATGGTTCAACATCTATTTCTGCCAATTTCATTCAAACTGACCACTCGCTACAACAAGCTGTTGAAAGATTTTGGAAACTGGATGATCCAGTGCATGTAAACAATGACTCCCTGTCAGTAGTCGATGAGCAAGTTGTGGATCTATGGAACAAGCAAGCAGTCAAAGAGGAAGGTCATTATACACTACCAATCCCTTTCAAAGAACATCCACCAAGACTGCCCAATAATTACGGAATGGCTAAACATCGATTAGACCTTCTAGGAAAGAGGTTAAAGAAGGATCCGATTTTGCATCACAAGTATACAGAAGGCATCAGAGACTCTTTGCTGAAAGGATATGCAGAAGAGGTCATTGACATTAACAGAGACGATGGTTGCGTGTGGTATCTGCCACATCATCCGGTGCTACATCCGCGCAAGCCTGAGAAGGTTCGTATTGTCTACGATTGTGCGGCACGGTACCAAGGTACTTCGTTGAATGATCATATTTTCCAAGGTCCAGACCTTACCAATAAGCTACTAGGAGTTCTTCTCAAGTTTAAGCAAGAACCCGTTGCTCTGAATGCGGACATCGAGAGCATGTTTTATCAAGTCCGAGTGCCATCTGATGAAAGAGATGTGCTTCGCTTCCTGTGGTGGGAGGATAACGACCCGGACAAACCACCTAAGCATTACCGTATGATGGTTCACCTTTTTGGAGGTGTCTGGAGTCCTAGTGCTGCCAATTTTGCCTTGCAACGAGTGGCTGAAGACAACCGTGGAAGCTTCTCTAATGACACCGTGGAAACATTGAAGCAAAATTTCTACGTCGACGATTGTCTTAAGTCGGTACCAACAGTGGAGGTCGCCATTAAACTTGCTTCCGAACTCCGTGAGCTACTCACCTGTGGAGGCTTCAGATTAACCAAATGGTTAAGCAATTCTAAGGAAGTGATGAAATCAATACCAGCTGATGATTGGGCAAAGTCATTACATGAGGTCAACCTTGACCAGGAGGATTTGCCATTTGAACGAACACTGGGTGTCCTTTGGGATGTTGAAAGAGATTGCTTCACATTCGATGTCAAGGCAGTGGACAAACCTGCAACAAAGAGAGGAGTACTGAGCACTACCAGTTCCATCTATGATCCTTTAGGATTTGCAAGTCCATTCGTGCTCAAGGCAAAGGCAATCTTTCAAGAGTTGTGCCGCATGAAAGTAGACTGGGATGAGCAGGTACCGGTGGACATAGCAGCACAGTGGCATAGATGGTTAAATGACTTGCCTCTGCTGTCTGCGCTGAAAATTCCGAGATGTCTTAGACCAACATCCACTAATTGCTTGTTAGCGACCCAGCTCCATCACTTTTCCGATGCTTCGGAACTGGCTTACGGCGCTGTATCATACATCAGGATTGGCAACACCAGCAGGCTGGTGATGTCAAAGGCCAGACTTGCACCAATCAAGCCAATTAGCATACCGCGTCTGGAGCTACTTGCAGCTGTAGTTGCTACGGAGCTGGACCAGCATATCAAGCGCCACTTGGAGATTCCAATTGAAAAGACCTTCTTTTGGTCAGATAGTACCATCGTACTTCAGTACATCAACAACAAACATTGTCGTTTCCAGACATTTGTCGCCAACCGTATTTCAAAAATACATGAGCGTTCAGAACCATGTCAGTGGAGACACATTGACTCTACTTCTAACCCTGCGGATGATGTCTCTCGAGGAATGACTATGGGAGAGATTTTGTCGAGTGAACGATGGGTATCTGGTCCGCACTTTCTTCAACTTGAGGAGGAACATTGGCCTGCTCAACCTATCATAAATGATTTGCCAGAGGAAGCAGAAATTAAAAGAGCCAAAGAGGTCTATGCAGCTAGCATACAAACAAACCAAGTGATGAAAAATGCAGTGGACCGTCTACTGGAACGATACTCCAGTTGGCATCGATTGAAAAGGGCTACTGCTATCCTGCTGCGTGTCAAGGCTTTGTTACGCAAGAAAACAAGTGTGCATCTATCCGACCCTGTCACTGTAAGTGAGCTCCAACAAGCAGAGTTAGCTATTCTCAATTACATACAAACTGCATCTTTCGGGCTTTCTCAAGCAAAACCCAGTTCTCTTCTCAAGCTTAAACCCTTTGAGGATGAAAACAACGAACTCCTTCGTGTGGGAGGCAGACTAACAAATGCCCCAATTCCCTTTGAGGCAAAACATCAAGTGATCCTACCTAACAATCATCACGTGACCCAACTGATTATCAGTCACTACCATCTTCGCCTGGGTCATGCAGGTCCGGAGCGAGTACTTGCAGAAATTCGTCAACGTTTCTGGATTCTAAAGGGTCGTACTGTCATTAACCGAACTCTTAAGGCATGTCTACAGTGTCGCAAGTTGAGAGCTAAGCCGCAAACTCAGCAAATGGCGGACTTACCTGATTCTAGAGTGACTCCAGGTGAGCCTCCATTCACTCGTGTGGGCACAGACTACTTCGGGCCATTCTTGGTTAAGAAGGCACGTAGTGAGCTCAAGAGGTATGGATGTCTGTTTACATGTCTCACTACGAGAGCTATCCACTTGGAAGTTGCGCACACCCTCGATACTGACTCGTTTATTAATGCCTTACAGCGATTTATCTCCAGGAGAGGCCCACCCACGGAAATACGATCGGATAATGGGACTAATTTCGTCGGTGGATTACGAGAGTTGCGGAAAGCCATCAGTGAGTGGAATCAACAAAGGATTTCAGATTACCTGTTACAGCACAATGTAAAGTGGATCTTCAATCCACCTGCCGCCTCCCACATGGGTGGTGTTTGGGAGAGGCAAATTCGCACCGTTCGTTCCATTTTAAACACTGTCCTGTCACAGCAGGCACCAGATGACGAAGGTTTAGCCACACTGTTTTGCTGCGTTGAGTCTATTGTCAATGGTAGACCAATCACTAAACTATCAGATGACCCATCAGATCCTCTACCACTCACACCAAATCATCTGTTGTTGCTTCGTTCAGGTCCAACTCTACCTCCGGGAGCCTTCGTAAAACAAGACCTTTACCGACGCAGATGGCGCCAGGTGCAATATCTGGCAGATGTCTTCTGGTGCAGATGGCTCAAGGAATACTTGCCTGCACTGCAACAACGCCAAAAATGGCTGCAACCAAAGAAAAATCTTCAAGTTGGAGATCTTGTGCTTATTTTGCATGAGAACACACCACGCAATCACTGGCCTCTAGGTCTGCTTACTCAAGTCTATCCAGGTGCAGATGGTCTTGTGCGTACAGTGGAAGTGAAAACACAAGCAGGTGTCTTCATCCGTCCTGCGGACAAAATCTGCCTTCTGGAAGCCAGTATTCTCAGTTGAATTAGTTTAATTGACACATCACCCTTACTTTGTTTGAATGACCTGTTTGGGTCATTGGGGCCGGGATGTAGGCTGCTGCTCCTTTAAGGAGGTGGATTCGGTGGGCTCGTGATCGCGCATGTGAGAAAAAAAAAAACTGAACTGAACCAAGTGGAGTGAGAAAGCACTGTTGATGCTAATTTGCAGACGTTCTAATGTTCTTTAACAATTCAGATAAAAAATAGAATCTAAATCTATATATTCCCAGCGTGGTGAGTAACATTTTGTTGGTTTCTAAGTATATTGATAGATCTATGTAGATCGCTAGGCCTAGATGCTATTCGTTTGTTTATTATGTTTGGTTAGACATTTACAGTTTAAATTGCATATTGAAATATTTGTGCAATATGTGTTGCATTTATTTGTTAAACAAAGTTTAATACATGTTTGTAATACAGCGACTGTTTTAGATATCTGTATTGACAGTTGTATATCACATATGTGATAATGTTTCATGCTAATAATGTGATATTTGCTTGTAGGGGATATCTTTGATTTATAACAGTATACTTTAATGTTTATGCTGATGTTATAACGTTGGGAGCAATTTATTTGGTGATGTAAGCATTACTGAATATTAATTGTGAATTGTTTTGTGTTTACAGTTTGACCACACAAACTAAATATGCACATAACTCTCAACTACAACTAAATAACAACGAAACTTAATGTGTGTGAGTTCTGCACAAGAGGAATAAAAGAAACCCAAACCCAAATCCATGTTAATTTTATCATTTTATGGGTAACAATGGTACTTTGCATCGCTACGGTGTGACAAAATACAGCCAAAGATTTAAGCACTACTATTTACACACATACTATGCAGGAGAATATCCAACTGTAGCTTGTGAACATTACATTATCTAATTATTTGGGATCAGAGAACAATTTTTTAACGAAATTTTGTGCTGGATATTGTGAAATAAAAATAAAGGTATTAATTAATAACAAATACTTTAAATCAACATGAAACCATAATATTAATCAAATATAAATGTAATTTAATTACGGTTTGAAAATTACTTCCATAATATTTTCCTTTAGTAAAGCTATTGCCCGTATCACCCAACACAAAGTTTTGTGTTTGTGGGTGAGACCGCGCAAAGATTACAGTTTCTCGAACATTGCCTGTTTGCACTATGCCTGAAACTTAGTAATCGACATGCATTTCTGTAGGTTTGTCAAAAGAAAAATCATCTGGTTTAGTTGCATTTTAAAAAACACTACTTTTCTTAAAAAACATTGTGTCAGACGTAATTGGTAGCATGATTATCTTGTTTCATCGTGTATTAAGTACATATTTATCAGGCTGATATTTGTAGAAATAAGTAAAGTAAATTTATAAAACAAAAAGAATCAGCTAATGGCCTTGTGTCAGAACACAACAAGTGTGTAGATATGCATGATTTTAACTTTAAAGCTAGATTATACTTTGAAAAGTGTAAAACAGTATTTGATTTTGGGGGGTACGCTGGAACATTTAGCTTAATCTTTGGTTTTTAATCTTTTGGTTTGAAGTTACGACTTCTGAAGACCTCTCATGCGTAGATTCACTCGGTTGAAAAATGTAGTTTTGTAATTTGCTTGACATTTATTTATTAAAGAGGAATAGCCCCTTGAGATGAGCCATCTCGTTTTCGAGGGGGTCCTCAATTCTAGATACAAAAATTCACCTTACAGCAGCTGTCAAATAAACATAACAATAACAAATAACAACACAAAAAACAAATACACAAGAAAAAACAAAAAACAAAACATGCTTTACAGTAATAGTAAGTACATAAATATATAAACCAAAACCATACAAACAAAACATTCATTCATACAAGACACCCAAAAGGTGACACACTCCTCCCTAAACAAAGTAAACAATATCATATGTACCAAAACACACATCTAAACAAGTAAACTCATATACAGACAAAAATAAATACGTACCAAGCCAAAAATAGGTTACAGTGAATAAATAATAAATAAATAAATAAATAAAATAATACTAATCAAAAGCAATTACACGTATTCTGAAGATGTTGAATTAGATGATTTTTAAATGTTGGAAAAGAGGTTAAAAAGCGAATTGAAATTGGAAGTTTATTCCAATCTTACGGTGCTTTATATTGAAATGCATAATCTACCAATGTCTTTATTGATCTGAGGAGTGTAAAAATAAATTTGGGTATTATGACGCAAGTTATGAGATGACCTAAATGGAATTAAATACTGTTTTAAATAAGCAGGGTAATTCATATAAATGCATTTAAAAATAAACTGTAACCAATGAAAACGCCTTCTATTTGATAAGGTCAGCCAGGACAATTGATGGTACATTTCACAATGGTGTGTTCTATAGGGACAGCGAGGTATAAATCTACTCAGGCTATTGTAAACTGTATTAAGAGACTGAAGACAGGAAGCAGTAGTGTTTTGGTATACAATGTCAGCATAATCCAAGATTGGCAATAGAAGTTGAGAAACAATTCTTTTTCTGACATGATAGTTAAAACAGTTAATTGATTGGTATAAAATTCTAAGTGAGCAGTTGAGCTTATTAGTTATATTATGCACCTGAGTGCTGAAAGAAAGATCAGAGTCAAGCCAAAGGCCAAGATACTTAACCTGGCTGGTATATTTTATAGGAGTTTGATCCAAAGATATAATATTTAGTGAGTTTTCTAAAGAAGAATTCTGTTTCATTTTAAAAAGCATTGAAAATGATTTTGATTTGTTAAGTAGAAGCTTATTAGACAATAGCCACCTCTGAACTGAATCAAAACCATTTTGTAATGTAGTGCTGATGTCACAAATATTAGATTTAGAACAATAGATGACTGTGTCATCAGCATAAAGTTGAATATTACATCCAGTGCAGCTACGCGGAAGATCATTGATAAATATTGAATATAATAAAGGCCCCAAAGAGGAGCCTTGAGGAATTCCTCTATCAGTACCTGTGGAGTGAGACAGACTGCCCCCAAAGGACACACACTGGCGACGATTATGTAAATAAGAATTAAACCAAAGCAAAGAAGAGGTAGACAAACCAAAACAGTACAATTTGTCTAAAAGTAAATAATGATCAACTAAGTCGAAAGCTTTAGTAAGATCTAAAAATAATGCACCTGTACACATACGATTATCAAAACTCAAGAACACATCATTAGTAAATTTAAGAAGGGCTGTAGTGGTGGAAAAATGTTTTCTGAATACAGATTGGCATTGAGATAATAGATCATTATTAGCTAAGTAATTCGATAATTGGGTGAAAATTATTTTCTCGAAAACTTTTACAACACTGTTGATGATTGAAATGGGTCTGTAGTTATTAATATTATCAGAACTGCCACCTTTATGAAGTGGAATAACTTAAATTTACACATTTGAAATTAAACTTGTAGTTTTTTAGAAAGTATTTTATTAGCTAAAATCAATGTCTTTATTCATAAATATTTTCTCATTGGTGTAAAATTGGTGCCAACGAACCGACTTATCCTCGTAAGCAAAGAATTTCTTATCTTTATTTACATGGTACGGGTAAGTCCATGGAGGCCTCCATGTCGGTCCGCCATCTTGAAAAACTATAATAGCAGAGAGGGACAAAAAGCACTAGCCTAGCTCCACTAGCCAACCTTTTGGTTCAGAGCCGGCTGACTGAAACCATCTGAAGCGCTCAGTGAGAGGCGCTTGAAAGGCTGCACTGCACGGTACTTCATAATGCAATCCTCGTAGCATAAAAATTAATTTAAAGGGAAACGTGACCGGCGAATTCAAACCTAGGGTGAATATCGGGATACCTTTTCCCAGGTGGATAGAGCTAATGAAGAACAGGTTAATGTGAAGCTAACATTATATCCTGAAGCTAACAGTATATCCTGAAGCTAACATTATATCCTGAAGCTAACAGTATATCCTGAAGCTAACATTATATCCTGAAGCTAACATTATATCCTGAAGCTAACATTATTGTCAAGTAACATTTCTCTGAAGATGTGGTGGTGATGGGAAGGACCTTATAAGCAGCCTATCACAGATAAATGTCTTCACTAAATAGGCCTATGTGGTGATTTTCTCACAGATACTACTTTAGGAATTATTGAACATTTCACACAATGTGTGAGATGCCTTGTTAGAGGCATACACCCTGATAAATAAAACATATAGTCAAGTTTTTCCACAGACCATCAATGTAGAATATTTGTTTATATTAAGACTTTTAATAATTCATTGAATTTAATTAAAAACATCTTATATTTTTTAAAAGATCTATTTTAACTTTTAATGCTTATACTGTGAAATAAATTTAGCACAAGCAAAACATTCTGTCAGAAACTCAGAGACTGTCAAGCGAAGTGTGGGAGGGGAATCACTTCAGGAAAACACTCTGGGATCTTTTCAACTTTAAATGTGTGGACATGTGTCTTCAGCCCTATAAACATGTCAGATGATTTTATTTTTGTTTAATTTATATACTTTTAATTGAACAGCATGGTTTTTCAACTTGAGTCAGTGTCAAATATTTGTGAATGACTAAATGTAAATTTATAACCATTTCATTTAAATGAACATAATGCTTTTTCAACTTCTGTGTGAGATAAACTTCCAACCTCCCCAGCAATGCGGAGGGAGTGAAATTCCTACTTTGACAAACACACACACACACACACACACACACACGCATCCCTAACTGGGCTACGGGCCAAAGACACACATACATAGACGCACGCTAGCTATTTTTTGAGACAGAGCAAGGTCATGTTTTTTCTTCAACTCTCTAATACATGTTTAACTGTTTGCAATTTTTGTGGCTTCATTTTATTTAATCTGAAATGCTTGCTTCAGTGAATAGCTCTACAATTATTTAAACTTTTTTTGTGTGAGGTTTTACATAAGCTGTATGTTTTATATTCAACTCTCTAATACATTTTTAACTGTTTGCAATTTTTTGTGGCTCCATTTTATTTAATCTGAAATACTTGCTTCAGTGAGTAGCTCTACAATTATTTAAACTTTTGTGTGAGGTTTTAGTAAGATTTTATTTTATATTATTTATTTTATAATCGTTTATATTCATTTAAAGAACAGATAAACTTTTACAGTTTTTTTTCTTATCACTGTCCCCATTTATACACGCTGCATACTGCTCAGGAATGTGGAGGGAGGGGAATTACGCTGACAAAACACTAACTTCAAACGATCAAACTAACTGTCATCATCAATCATTTTGTATCAAACCTTATGTTAACATCGAAGCTAATACCTCCCTTTTCTTGATCAAACAAACTTCAAACGATCAAACTGTCACATCACTTTTGATGGCAACATCAAACCTTATGTTAACATCAAAGCCAATACCTCCCTTTTCTTGATCAAACAAACTTCAAACGATCAAACTAACTCTCATCATCAATCATTTTGACAGAAGCTGTAACCGGAAGGGGCGGAACTAGGTCAAAGGGAACAGGAAGGGGCGGGACTAGGTCAAATGGAACCGGAAGGGGCGGGACAAGGGGCGGAACTAGGTCAAAGGTAACCGGAAGGTGCGGGGCAAGATCAAAGGATAGCCACGCCCACCTGTCAATCAATCATTTTGACAAGTGGTGTAGGCTAATTACTACTCTAAGAATATACAGCAGTCCCAGACGTAATACTGAAGGAAAATGAAATTGAGCGGAAGTGCGTAGGAGGGCGCAGCCAGGCTAATTACATTCGGGGCTTGACTCAAAACATTCGGGGCTGAAGCCCCGGCAAAATCAGCTGGCGATGCGCCTGATGCATACAACTACGTGCTGTGTGGTCATGTGCAGCTCGTCAAACACTGTGATGCTGCACCGGATTTTTGCGTGTTGAGGTCAGATGTGCTCCCTAGTCAAAGGCAAGGCATTAAAGCCTTCTGATGCCTGGGTGTGTGTCCATAAGGGCCTGTGGATGTGAAGATACTGTACTGCACATGATGCCCCCCCCAAAAAGTCACCTCAAGTCATACATCTTTGTTAAATATATATTCATTAATTTCATTTAGTTTGTTACATTACATCATATTACAAATATCATTAATTATTCATACATCACACATAGTTACATATTTTTAACACTTGTTTTTACAATCATTATATTGTAAGTTATATTCAAGTTGTTGGTCCGTTTGATCACAACATAAAGCAGTGGTTCTTAAACTAGGGGTCGGGACAATTATTGTAATTTTTGTTTTACATATATACATACACATGCTGCTGTCTATGTCCGGAGGACCACAGACTTCCTCAGATTTGTGAGACCTGCACAAATGGTGACAATGTGATCTAGCATGTCAACCTGGCTTATTGGTATGGCGCTGTTCAATATTTGGAAACTCTTCAGCTGACCTATTACACGCTCTACATGTATATGATGTGTCAGCGCACAAACCAGACCACTGTCACTTACCCTTAGTAAAACTAGGGCTTTTTAAAGTCGCTCCCACACTTGTCAACTCTTCTGTAACTAGGAACCCTCTATCTGCAAGGATGACATCACCATGTTCAAGTTTGTTTAAAGAGTTTGAATCTAATGTAATTAGTGTGTCTGAGGCCCGACCCCCCCACCCATTGACAGAAGGAAAGAGGCCCGACTCCCCCACCCATCGGACAGGAGAGGCCCGACCCCCCCACCCATCGACAGAAGAGGCCCGACCCCCCCACCCATCGACAGAAGGGAAGAGGCCCGACCCCCCCACCCATCGGACAGAAGAGGCCCCACCCTCCCACCCATCGACAGAAGAGGCCCGACCCCCCCACCCATCGGACAGAAGAGGCCCGACCCCCCACCCATTGGACAGAAGGGAAGAGGCCCAACCCCCCCACCCATCGACAGAAGGGAAGAGGCCCGACCCCCCCACCCATCGGACAGAAGAGGCCCGACCCCCCACCCATTGGACAGAAGGGAAGAGGCCCAACCCCCCCACCCATCGACAGAAGGGAAGAGGCCCGACCCCCCCACCAATCGGACAGAAGGGAAGAGGCCCGACCCCCCCTACCCATCGACAGAAGAGGCCCGACCCCCCCACCCATCGACAGAAGGGAAGAGGCCCGACCCCCCCACCCATCGACAGAAGGGAAGAGGCCCGACCCCCCCACCCATCGGACAGAAGGGAAGAGGCCCGACCCCCCCTACCCATCGACAGAAGAGGCCCGACCCCCCCACCCATCGACAGAAGGGAAGAGGCCCGACCCCCCCACCCATCCACAGAAGGGAAGAGGCCCGACCCCCCCACCCATCGACAGAAGGGAAGAGGCCCGACCCCCCCACCCATCGACAGAAGGGAAGAGGCCCGACCCCCCCACCCATCGACAGAAGGGAAGAGGCCCGACCCCCCCACCCATCGACAGAAGGGAAGAGGCCCGACCCCCCCACCCATCGACAGAAGGGAAGAGGCCCGACCCCCCCACCCATCGACAAAAGGGAAGAGGCCCGACCACCCCACCCATCGACAGAAGGGAAGAGGCCCGACCCCCCCACCCATCGGACAGAAGAGGCCCGACCCCCCCACCCATCGGACAGAAGAGGCCCGACACCCCCACCCATCGGACAGAAGGGAAGAGGCCCGACCCCCCCACCCATCGTACAGAAGGGAAGAGGCCCGACCCCCCCACCCATCGACAGAAGGGAAGAGGCCCGACCCCCCCACCCATCGGACAGAAGGGAAGAGGCCCGACCCCCCCACCCATCGGACAGAAGAGGCCCGACCCCCCCACCCATCGGACAGAAGGGAAGAGGCCCGACCCCCCCACCCATCGACAGAAGGGAAGAGGCCCGACCCCCCCACCCATCGGACAGAAGAGGCCCGACCCCCCCACCCATCGACAAAAGGGAAGAGGCCCGACCACCCCATCCATCGACAGAAGGGAAGAGGCCCGACCCCCCCACCCATCAGACAGAAGAGGCCCGACCCCCCCCACCCATCGGACAGAAGGGAAGAGGCCCGACCCCCCCACCCATCGACAGAAGGGAAGAGGCCCGACCCCCCCACCCATCGGACAGAAGGGAAGAGGCCCGACCCCCCCACCCATCGGACAGAAGGGAAGAGGCCCGACCCCCCCACCCATCGACAGAAGGGAAGAGGCCCGACCCCCCCACCCATTGGACAGAAGGGAAGAGGCCCGACCCCCCCACCCATCGGACAGAAGGGAAGAGGCCCGACCCCCCCACCCATCGGACAGACGAGGCCCGACACCCCCACCCATCGACAGAAGAGCCCCGACCCCCCCACCCATCGGACAGAAGAGCCCCGACCCCCCCACCCATCGGACAGAAGAGCCCTGACCCCCCCACCCATCGGACAGAAGAGGCCCGACCCCCCCACGGACAGAAGGGAAGAGGCCGGACCCCCCCACCCATCGACAGAAGAGGCCCAACCCCCCCACCCATCGACAGAAGGGAAGAGGCCCGCCCCCCCACCCATCGGACAGAAGGGAAGAGGCCCGACCCCCCCACCCATCGGACAGAAGGGAAGAGGCCCGACCCCCCCACCCATCGGACAGAAGAGGCCCGACCCCCCCACCCATCGGACAGAAGAGGCCCGACACCCCCACCCATCGGACAGAAGGGAAGAGGCCCGACCCCCCCACCCATCGGACAGAAGGGAAGAGGCCCGACCCCGCCACCCATCGGACAGAAGAGGCCCGACCCCCCCCACCCATCGGACAGAAGAGCCCCGACCCCCCCACCCATCGGACAGAAGAGGCCCGACCCCCCCACCCATCGGACAGAAGGGAAGAGGCCCGACCCCCCCACCCATCGACAGAAGGGAAGAGGCCCGACCCCCCCACCCATCGGACAGAAGGGAAGAGGCCCGACCCCCCCACCCATCGACAGAAGAGGCCCAACCCCCCCACCCATCGACAGAAGGGAAGAGGCCCGACCCCCCCACCCATCGGACAGAAGGGAAGAGGCCCGACCCCCCCACCCATCGACAGAAGGGAAGAGGCCCGACCCCCCCACCCATCGACAGAAGAGGCCCAACCCCCCCACCCATCGGACAGAAGAGGCCCGACCCCCCCACCCATCGACAGAAGGGAAGAGGCCCGACCCCCCCACCCATCGACAGAAGGGAAGAGGCCCGACCCCCCCACCCATCGGACAGAAGGGAAGAGGCCCGACCCCCCCACCCATCGGACAGAAGAGGCCCGACCCCCCCACCCATCGACAGAAGGGAAGAGGCCCGACCCCCCCACCCATCGGACAGAAGAGGCCCGACCCCCCCACCCATCGGACAGAAGGGAAGAGGCCCGACCCCCCCACCCATCGGACAGAAGGGAAGAGGCCCGACCCCCCCACCCATCGGACAGAAGGGAAGAGGCCCGACCCCCCCACCCATCGGACAGAAGAGCCCCGACCCCCCCACCCATCGACAGAAGGGAAGAGGCCCGACCCCCCCACCCATCGGACAGAAGGGAAGAGGCCCGATCCCCCCACCCATCGGACAGAAGAGGCCCGACCCCCCCACCCATCCACAGAAGGGAAGAGGCCCGACCCCCCCACCCATCCACAGAAGGGAAGAGGCCCGACCCCCCCACCCATCGACAGAAGGGAAGAGGCCCGACCCCCCCCACCCATCGGACAGAAGAGGCCCGACCCCCCCACCCATCGGACAGAAGGGAAGAGGCCCGACCCCCCCACCCATCGGACAGAAGGGAAGAGGCCCGACCCCCCCACCCATCGACAGAAGGGAAGAGGCCCGACCCCCCCACCCATCGACAGAAGAGGCCCAACCCCCCCACCCATCGACAGAAGGGAAGAGGCCCGACCCCCCCACCCATCGGACAGAAGAGGCCCGACCCCCCCACCCATCGACAGAAGGGAAGAGGCCCGACCCCCCCACCCATCGACAGATGGGAAGAGGCCCGACCCCCCCACCCATCGGACAGAAGGGAAGAGGCCCGACCCCCCCACCCATCGGACAGAAGAGGCCCGACCCCCCACCCATCGACAGAAGGGAAGAGGCCCGACCCCCCCACCCATCGGACAGAAGAGGCCCGACCCCCCACCCATCGGACAGAAGAGGCCCGACCCCCCCACCCATCGGACAGAAGGGAAGAGGCCCGACCCCCCCACCCATCGGACAGAAGAGGCCCGACCCCCCCACCCATCAGACAGAAGGGAAGAGGCCCGACCCCCCCACCCATCGGACAGAAGGGAAGAGGCCCGACCCCCCCACCCATCGGACAGAAGGGAAGAGGCCCGACCCCCCCACCCATCGGACAGAAGGGAAGAGGCCCGACCCCCCCACCCAACCCCCCCACCCATCGACAGAAGAGCCCCCACCCCCCCACCCATCCACAGAAGGGAAGAGGCCCGACTCCCCCCACCCATCGGACAGAAGGGAAGAGGCCCGACCCCCCCACCCATCGGACAGAAGAAGCCCGACACTCCCACCCATCGACAGAAGGGAAGAGGCCCGACCCCCCCCACCCATCGGACAGAAGGGAAGAGGCCCGACCCCCCCACCCATCGGACAGAAGGGAAGAGGCCCGACCCCCCCACCCATCGGACAGAAGGGAAGAGGCCCGACCCCCCCACCCATCGGACAGAAGGGAAGAGGCCCGACCCCCCCACCCATCGGACAGAAGAGCCCCGACCCCCCCACCCATCGGACAGAAGAGGCCCGACCCCCCCACCCATCGGACAGAAGGGAAGAGGCCCGACCCCCCCACCCATCGGACAGAAGAGGCCCGACCCCCCCACCCATCCACAGAAGGGAAGAGGCCCGACCCCCCCACCCATCCACAGAAGGGAAGAGGCCCGACCCCCCCCACCCATCGGACAGAAGGGAAGAGGCCCGACCCCCCCCACCCATCGGACAGAAGGGAAGAGGCCCGACCCCCCCCACCCATCGGACAGAAGGGAAGAGGCCCGACCCCCCCCACCCATCGGACAGAAGGAAAGAGGCCAGAGGCCCGACCCCCCCACCCATCGGACAGAAGAGGCCCGACCCCCCCACCCATCGGACAGAAGAGGCCCGACACCCCCACCCATCGGACAGAAGGGAAGAGGCCCGACCCCCCCACCCATCGGACAGAAGGGAAGAGGCCCGACCCCCCCACCCATCGGACAGAAGAGGCCCGACCCCCCCACCCATCGGACAGAAGAGGCCCGACCCCCCCCACCCATCGGACAGAAGAGCCCCGACCCCCCCACCCATCGGACAGAAGAGGCCCGACCCCCCCACCCATCGGACAGAAGGGAAGAGGCCCGACCCCCCCACCCATCGACAGAAGGGAAGAGGCCCGACCCCCCCACCCATCGACAGAAGGGAAGAGGCCCGACCCCCCCACCCATCGACAGAAGGGAAGAGGCCCGACACCCCCACCCATCGACAGAAGGGAAGAGGCCCGACCCCCCCACCCATCGACAGAAGGGAAGAGGCCCGACACCCCCACCCATCGACAGAAGGGGAATGGATCCTGCAGGTGTTATGCCAATTAAATATTTGATTGCATTCTGGTGTTTGTAATTGGACCAATTTCAGCTCAGGCTTTCAAATTGTCAATTGTGCATCTACAGTTTTTGAATTTGGGTTTAAATGATTTAGGCAAGTTTGCTCTCACTGCTTCCTTACTAGGCCAAATTAGTGGTTTTAGGATGGAGGACAGCAGGGGTACCCACTCCCTTAACATTTTGTAAACAGTGGAGAAGGAAAGACCGAATCGATATGCTATGTCCTTGTTGGAGAGGACAAGCCTTAATTTCATGAGCACTAACCCCCGTTTCACACCGCAAGCGTGAGCAGCGCGTATTTTTTTCGGCGTGCATGTTAATCAATGAGTGTGTTCACACCGCGAGCAGGAGCAGCGCGTGAGCATCGAGAAGGAGCGTCGCGTGAGCAGCAGTGAAGTGGGTTTCGGCGGAGAGTCTATTTTTGCTGCGGTGCTCACGCTCAATTAAAGTGAAAGCACACTTTTGATGGACGAAATCAATATGATTTCACACAAAAAGTGCCCAAAACGCAAAGAATTTGCATGTCTAGTGTGTTTTAACAAGAACTGCAGTATGTCAGAAAAGAAAATGAAGAATCACATATTTTATAGAAAATGTACCCATTAAACTTGTTTTTAATTATTCAGTTTACCGGGCTTTGAACAAACTTCATGTCTATCAAGTTTATGACCAACTTCTAAAAACAAATTTAACAAAAGTCTTTGTAAAGAAATGCTTATATGTAGCCTGGGTGACGCTGTTGTGACGCTGTACAAACGCTTCCAGTGTGAATACTCGTGCACGTCTGCATGTTCTTAATGTTTTATATTAACATTTAATCAATGACAGAAAAATCGATCGCGCTGCTAGCTAGCTAGCTGCTACTACCAGATTCACTGAACCAAAGCAACATCTTTTGTTTAATGATAATTGATTTATGAACGTTAACATGGACGAGCATGCAGTGCTAACTCAAACTCATAGATAGAGAATTAAGATAGCTATAAAACAAAACACCAGTTATGAAGTGTGCGCTGCAGACACTCTCACCTCCGTTCGCACCATCCGGACCCCAATCTGCCCTTCTTGAAGCCATAACCTCCGCCGGTTTTTGGAAAAACCATGTTCCCTAGGAACGTTGAACATCTGGCACCCAGCACTGGCTCAGTTGGTACAATTGACCACGCAACAACTCCTTGGCATTTTAACTAGCGACAGCACCACCACTATGCTACTAGTCTAAACCCTTTACTTCAGTACGAAGGCCGCGGGTCTTTTGCCTCCTGGTTGCGTGCGCAAGCAGCTGACGTCGCCGAGAAATCCATGTATGGTCTGGGTACCATAGGGCGCTCGCCGGTAACACTTTACAATAATAGTACATGAGTGTGTGTGTGTGTGTGTGTGTGTGTTATGATCCAATATACAGTATATCCCGTATTATGATATGTTGTCAGTTCCCTTTTGAACGGTCAGTCGCATTGCCTAGCTATACGCTATGGGGACTCTGAAAATACTAAAGCCTTTTATAAAATAACGCCGTGCATAACAGTGCTGAGGCTTACTGGCATGCTATTGGCTGGTCAGTGGGAACTGCACAAACCAATGGCAGAGCGGCGTAACTGCACAAACCAATTAGTGCGAAGCCCCGCTGAGCTGAGCGCAGAGGCCGCCAGAAGGGGTGGGGCATCTGCCCATAAAAGACGCTCGATTTTTGCCATGGATTCAGATTAATCTGCGAGATAACGGCGAGATGACCCACGGAGAGTGAATCTGCTGGAAGAAGCCAAAGCACTGGACAGGTCAGGTATTCCAACTTTAGCAATGCAAATGAAAATATCTTAATTTATCTTTGTAAAGAAATGTCATTGCTTAACTGGTTACTCTCTGCTGCCTCAGACGACGACATCACTTCCTGTCGGCCACACCACAGTAACTTTTGATGAGTTTTGAACTTTTGAACTTTTCCCTTCTGTCCTCAGTAACTTTTCACCACTAGATGCCGCTAAAAATCACACACTGCACCTTTAAGTAAAGGTCAAGTATATTTTTAAGTATAATTTATGTGGTAAGTATACTAATATTACTAGTTGTAAACCTGTAAGTGTCCTATTTCAGCTTGGGACTAAATTGGCCCACTTTTTAGTAAATAAAGTGTTTAATTGTACTATAAGAGTAACAGTAGTAAACTTCTACTGGTCACAACTACGTTTCTCATTTGTACTGCATCAGTACTACAAGTGAACTAATAAGTTGTTCACTATTTTAATAGTAGACATTTTTTAGTTTATGTAAGTACACTTAGAAGTATACTCAGTAAATTACTAGTTTTATACTGCAAGTATACTTGTAAGTTTCATACTTATAGTTTACTATATATCTATTATTTAGCACTTTTAAGTATACTACTATGTTTACTATGTATAACTTTAATCAGTTTTGATTTACTGTATACAGTGAAGAAAATAAGTATTTGAACACCCTGCTATTTTGCAAGTTCCAGTGTTGGGCAAGCTACTTGGAAAATGTAGTGAGCTAAGCTAACAGTTATTCTACATTAAATTCAGCTTCACTACACTGAAGCTACCACCCTGGGAAATGTAGCAAGCTAAGCTACAGCAAAATGGCAAAAGTAGCTTACTACATCTAAGCTTTTTTTTTTTTATTTTTTTTTTTTTATCATTTTTAAACATGTCAGTCAAACAGATAGGCAGTCAATTTATCAGTTCAATTGTTTATTCACAAACAAAAACATAACTATATAAAACCATAAAACTATAACAAAACCAGGAGTCGGGAGTGTGTGCATCTTTCTATTAAGCAAATTTCTCAAGTGTCAGGCCAATGATTGAGATTGGTACGTGATGTCCACGTCCGGAGCAGAATGTGGTGGTAATGCACCTAAAAGCTGGTTGGAGTTGTAGGGCCCTATGATTTGTTTAAAAAAAAATTTAACATTCCAAATGAATATAATATTTCCATTTGAAATTTTTCTGTATTCTTTTTTTTCCCCGTTTTAATATTTTTGGACAAAAAGCATGTCTAATTAATTGAAACCATGAAACTTATACAATTTAACAATCATATATTAAAAATATTAAATTTAGGGCACTGTGACTTTTAAAAAAAAATTACCAATTTTTTTTTCTTTTCTTGATTCCATTTTAATGGTTTAATTCCCTAGTAATAACCAATGTTTTATTAGTTTTGTTTTGATAGTAATGATTTAAGCAAGTTTTGCTTAAGTTTTTAAGCAAGTTTTGCTTGTAATGATTTAAGCAAAACTTTCTTCAAAGGTTAAACCAACCTTTTATTTTGACGGGTTGCCGTGTAGCCCTTTGAGTCTCTTTGTGTTTTCATGATATATCCATAGTTTTTCTCAAATCAAGCTAACGTGCTGCTGAAGTGACTCTCAAGCCCCTTTTCCACCGAAGCATTTTGAGAGCCGGTTCGGAGCCGGTGCCTGCGCACGAACCAGTTCTTTGTGTTTCGACAGCAAAAGAACCGGTTCTCGGCCAGGAAAACTGGTTCCAAAGCGGCACCAACTCTTTGCTGGACTAGAACCGTTCTTTTACCACGTCATGCTTACGTCGGGGGCTGGGGGCGGGTTTAGATGTGTTCTAAACATCTTTTCTGACCATAATATAGGATCGCAAAGCCAGGAGAAACATTTGCAGAAACACGATGTAGTCCGCCGTTGTAATTGTTATGCTTGAAGTTGGCGCAAGCGTTTCTAGTTTTTTTAATTATTTTTTTAAAAATAAGTCTCAGTGTGTGTTTGAGTGTTGTGGTAAATGAAACTTCATCAAATGGTTCATTCAGAGACACACAGAACATGCATGATTCCTATTTAAATACTCTTTATGCGAATATTCACATACACTAGTCTATTTCGCGATTTTATTTAAATTTACTGACCTACTTTTCATCCAAGATATGACAATTCCGTGAATTACAGCGTTATACAGTAAATTCTGTTTTTACGCCTGGATTCCGCGATCCTGTCCGTGTTTTCCGCATCACGGGAATGATATGGTCCTATGGTTGCCAACCGCCATAAAACACATGAAGAAGTCATCGTCACTTATTCAGGATCAGTGATATACTTAACAGTTGTCTTTCCGATTTGAGCTTGAACTTTAGAAATGCTTGGGGAAATTAAGCTTGTGTGTAGCGTGGAGACGCTACCGCATTACTTGATCAAAAAAAGAGCTTCGCTACTGAAAAGCTATTTGATTCAGAAAACAGCGACGGTACCACCACGCTACTGGGAAATGTAGTTAAACTAGTAGCGTCACTACTTGTAGCGACGCTACTGCCCAACACTGGCAAGTTCTCCCACTTAGAAATCATGGAGGGGTCTGAAATTGTCATCGTAGGTGCATGTCCACTGTGAGAGACATAATCTAAAAAAAAAATCCAGAAATCACAATGTATGATTTTTTAACTATTTATTTGTAAGATACAGCTGCAAATAAGTATTTGAACACCGGTCTATCAGCTAGAATTCTGACCCTCAAAGACCTGTTAGTCTGCCTTTAAAATGTACACCTTCACTCCATTTATTATCCTAAATTAGAGATGCTAGAGGTAGATGCTAGGAATTAGAGAGTTTGAGGTCGTTAGCTGCATAAAGACCCCTGTCCACCCCATACAATCAGTAAGAATCCAACTACTAACATGGCCAAGACCAAAGAGCTGTCCAAAGACAAAATTGTACACCTCCACCAGGCTGGAAAGGGCTACGGGGAAATTGCCAAGCAGCTTGGTGAAAAAAGGTCCACTGTTGGAGCAATCATTAGAAAATGGAAGAAGCTAAACATGACTGTCAATCTCCCTCGGACTGGGGCTCCATGCAAGATCTCACCTTGTGGGGTCTCAATGATCCTAAGAAAGGTGAGAAATCAGCCCAGAACTACACAGGAGGAGCTGGTCAATGACCTGAAAAGAGCTGGGACCACCGTTTCCAAGGTTACTGTTGGTAATACACTAAGACGTCATGGTTTGAAATCATGCATGGCACGGAAGGTTCCCCTGCTTAAACCAGCACATGTCAAGGCCCGTCTTAAGTTTGCCAATGACCATTTGGATGATCCAGAGGAGTAATGGGAGAAAGTCATGTGGTCAGATGAGACCAAAATATAACTTTTTGGTCATAATTCCACTAACCGTGTTTGGAGGAAGAAGAATGATGAGTACCATCCCAAGAACACCATCCCTACTGTGAAGCATGGGGGTGGTAGCATCATGCTTTGGGGGTGTTTTTCTGCACATGGGACAGGGCGACTGCACTGTATTAAGGAGAGGATGACCGGGGCCATGTATTGCGAGATTTTGGGGAACAACCTCCTTCCCTCAGTTAGAGCATTGAAGATGGGTCGAGGCTGGGTCTTCCAACATGACAATGACCCGAAGCACACAGCCAGGATAACCAAGGAGTGGCTCTGTAAGAAGCATATCAAGGTTCTGGCGTGGCCTAGCCAGTCTCCAGACCTAAACCCAATAGAGAGTCTTTGGAGGGAGCTCAAACTCTGTGTCTCTCAGCGACAGCCCAGAAACCTGACTGATCTAGAGAAGATCTGTGTGGAGGAGTGGGCCAAAATCCCTCATGCAGTGTGTGTAAACCTGGTGAAAAACTACAGAAAACGTTTGACCTCTGTAATTCCAAACAAAGGCTACTGTACCAAATATTAACATTGATTTTCTCAGGTGTTCAAATTTGCAGCTGTATCTTACTAATAAATAGTTAAAAAATCATACACTGTGATTTCTGGATTATTTTTATTTTTTTAGATTAGCTATGTCTCTCACAGTGGACATGCACCTACGATGACAATTTCAGACCCCTCCATGATTTCCAAGTGGGAGAACTTGCAAAATAGCAGGGTGTTCAAATACTTATTTTCTTAACTGTATATAAACACCTTACATTTTCTGAGAACGGGAGAAAGCATTCCTTACTTAATCATCTCCTGAAATGCCTGAAAGAGGTTTACAAGAGAAACGCTTTAGTTTGAGTTGAATGATGAAGAGAATCTGACCGTGTTTACAGCGTCTCTCACAGAATGGTCTTCCTTTATAATCCTCGATGAACACTTCCATGTGAAGTCAAAGTTGATTTCAAAGCAGAATCTTATAAAGTATCAAAAGTGTCCCATCGTATCTCTCTTCTGACAGCTTAAAACATGAAGTATAGTTTGTAATAAACAGGCTTATTCCAGTCCAAAAACTTTAAGTTGTTTAAAGCAAACCCTGTACTTATTTCTTATTTCTACATAGATTCAAGTTGCTCATCACAATTTAAAGAGACATGCACCGGAACGGGTCACTGTGAACAGAGCTGTTTTTGAGGAGGTAAAGAGTGTTGTTTTACACAACCATTGAGGAATTTTAACCAAAGTATGTTACAAACTGTACATGAAGACCCTAAAGAATAATACCAACTTGTGTAAAATAGATAATTTCTCATCAAACGTATGTGAAGACACAGATAAATCACAATAAACACTGTTCAATTAAAAAACTATTGTCCAATTTCATGGGGACTTTAACCATTAAAAATCAGGAGTAATTCATTAAACAGACAAATTGAGTATAAATTATTTCCCCTCTTAAATTCAGCAAACAGAGAAGTTTCCATAGGTAAATATGTGGGAGAAAACTAAATTCTTCATTTTTTTAGACTTTTCTCTCGAGGGAAACAGCGCCGTCTTTCATGAAAGACAAGGCCTGCATATCATCTTTAGGTTTTAATATCAGCTGGTTATATTTCAATATCGTGTCGGCAGAATTTTTCAATGGTGTTTCAATCACAGATTATCCGTCTCTGCACGCTGCATTAACGTACATTCTGCTATCGTATCTAATGATATCTATAAGCTGGTGGAAATCTGATTTACAGGCGAACTGATGGTCGACCCGACTAACATAAAGCGGTGTGGGGGAAAACCTTCAGTGTATGAGGAAACCAGTCGCTGATGTTCCAGTGTGAGAAGTGTTTTCTAGATGACAGGTTTGATGTTTTCTCGGTGTCAATCCACTATGGCGGAGGAGGATTTGCTCATGAATATTAAGCGCGTGACGGCACGTTCATCCCGTACTCCTCACCGATTGGTTGACCGGCAAGACATTGGTCAGAGACCTGACCAATTAGCGGTTCCTCCTCGAGTGAAGTCTCTGGCTATGAATATTAATGAGGTTCGTGACAGAGCGCTCCAGTAAACAAAGCGTGCGACAGCAGCCGGACTCGATTAATATTCATGAGCACGTGATTCTCATTGGCCGCTGATTGGTCGCGTCCTGCGCCAAGTGCATCGTAATGAGTGCGGCTGCGTTGCAGGGCGATTAATTTGTGTTCGGAGAGAAAGACAGGATAGGATGAAATAGCGTGACATACAGATGTGTGTTTTCCGATCTGCGACAATAACACGCGTCTGGGTTTGTTTCAGCGCCAGTAACTGGATTAGGGTTTGCGCGTTAAGGCTGTTGCGGCTCTAAGGCGGCTCAGGTGGAGCAGGATAACGGTAAGTCTTTCCCAGCATCAATAACGCCAGTTTATATGCTGGCGACGGGCCGATGACGTATTAAATCATAACATCCACATCCTAATGTCATCCATTATATATAGAGCATCCCTTATGAATGCATGCACATCCCTTATTATTCTCGGTTTAAACGCATCTTCATCCCTTATGTCATCAGTAAATGCATCTAGGCCTGCATCCCTTATAGTGCGTGTTTAACACACAGAGATGTATATTATCACTGAGTAATGCTGAGGATCTGCTGTTCTCCAGTGCCCTTGACAATCTGTGCTCGCGGACAGAAACAGTTGCGCAATGTTTGTGTGTGTGTGTGTGTGTGTGTGTGTGTGTGTGTGTGTGTGTGTCTCTATAGCTGGATGCGCGTGTCCTCCTCCTCCTACTCCTCCTCCTCTAGCTCAGACTCTGCCGCATCTTCCTCCTCCTCCTCCTCATCATCATGGGGAACCGGGGCATGGAGGACCTGATCCCGCTGGTGAACCGGCTCCAGGACGCCTTCAGCTCCATCGGCCAGAGCTGTAACCTGGACCTGCCGCAGATCGCGGTGGTGGGCGGCCAGAGCGCCGGGAAGAGCTCCGTGCTGGAGAACTTCGTGGGGAAGTGAGTGAGGATGATGGACATACATCCATCACAGCCATTACGAAAATTAATCATGGTTTTACAGAAAATAAAACCAAAAAACATGGTTATAGTTAAACTACACATTAAGCATGGTTTGACTCAAAAATAAAACTAACAAAAAACATGGTTATTATATTTAAACTACAAATTAACCATGGTTTTACTAAAAATAAAACAAAACAAAAAAACATGGTTATTATAGTTAAACTACACATTAAGCATGGTTTGACTCAAAAATAAAACTAACAAAAAACATGGTTATTATATTTAAACTACAAATTAACCATGGTTTTACTAAAAATAAAACAAAACAAAAAAACATGGTTATTCTTATTAAACTACAAATTAACCATGGTTTTACTAAAAATAAAACAAAACAAAAAAACATGGTTATTCTTATTAAACTACAAATTAACCATGGTTTTACTAAAAATAAAACAAAACAAAAAAACATGGTTATTTTAGTTATACTACAAATTAACCATAGTTTTACTACAAAAAAAAAAACACCTAAAAAAAACTGGTTATTATAGTTAAACTAGAACCATGGTCTTACTAAAAAATAAAACCAAAGAAAAAAAAAGGTTATTTTAGTTAAACTACAAATTACCTATGGTATTCGTTGTGAAACTCTAGTTATTCAAATGGGAATCAATCTGCCAAAAAACTATGGTTACTACACTTTTACTATTATAAAACCAAGGTTATTTTTTGTAAGGGACACTTAATGACAGTCACATGACTACATTTATTATTTTAGTAGCTATAATATACATAACCTGCTACCTAATAAGGCAGTACTGAGTTCTGATTGAGCTTTATCTATACTAATCAGTGCAGGGGACAGTACATTATGGAACAAGTAAGTTAAGTAACACACCGGAATGGTATGAATAATAATTAATTAATAAAGGTATGGAATATGGATGATTGGTTTGGAAGTAGAGCTGCAAGATTCGGTATAAATTGAGAATCACAAATTTTTTCTGTTTAAAATAGGGATAATAATTTACTGGTTAATATAAAATGTTAATTGCTGCAGTGTATTTAAAAATATTTAATTAATTTAAATTATTATTGTTTATTTATTTTTAAATTGGTTTAAATCAATGATTCATTTAAAGACGTCACATGTTTCATTACTGGATGAATCAGCATTTTTGAACAATGATTGTTCAAAAATGTGTCGCCACCTACTGGTGGAATTCTGTAATATACAATCGTTATTTGAATCTCTGGATTACTTTCAAAAGGTGATTTACTCTTTTTTTGATCGCTAATGTAGACATATGTGTTTATATCCTATAACTAGTCTAAACTCTTAACTTTTATGTCAGTACTTCTCTGATAATCTGAATTATTGTAGCACAGAAATAATGATGCTTGTTTGTGAAGCTTTTTCATACGAGACATGACAACGGCTCTCTCTGGCTCCGTACACAGATCTCAATGTCCCTGTGATCCGACTTGTCAAAGGTTTAATAGACAGAGATGAATCGCTGTCATTTAGGAATTAGATCATGTGGGTGTTTGAATCAAGATCGCGATCATTAAACGATAAAACTGGCAAGAATGTTACAAGGTGGTTTATGTGGACAATAAAATTGAATATCACTCACAAGTTGTGTATCAGTACGTTAAGGCCTAACCTGAGTGAGAATCTGGGCTGAACTAGCATGATTTCAGGGATTAAATCAGGAACAGGAGAGGTCCGAGGAGTGAACCCTGGGGTACACCTCTGGAAACAGAGGCAGCATGGGACTTTAGTTTGTTAATACAGACACATACCTGCCTTTCACTGATATAAGATGTCAGCCGTTGGATGACAGCAGTTGTAATGGCGATCTGAGCCGTTTTTCTTTCTTCGCCATTTCTATAAGGGTGTAGCACAAAGGATTTGACGCGTGAATCCATAATTTGTCTTGTAAACTTTACTTTTCGTTGTCAGGTTACATTTTAAGAGAACTCAAATAAACACACAAAACAAACAAAAAAAAAAGATTATACTTATTCACGTTCCAATAACATGAATTCGATCCTTTTCACGGTCAAAAGACTGTCTAGCTCCAACCCTTTCTTCTTCCTTTTCCTTCTTCCAATTATTACACGTACGTAGCACGTAAAACTAAATCAAATCTCGCGATACCATACAAATAACACAAAATATGCCTTTATCAAAAACCATAATCACTCTTAATATAAGGAAAAATATTACAAAATTATTAATGTAGTTATGGCACTAACATTCCGGCCCCTAATTGTCTATGCCGAAAGCATAACAATTATCTTGTTCAATATTTGAATAGTGTAATAACAATATTTCCTTTTCTTTTAAGCAGTTCTTTAAGAAAATTCGAATTTTCAATGAAATTTCCATTCACAGTGTTTATGAAACTCTTATTCTTCTTCTGCTTCTTGCAATAAGCAAAGTTTTGTTATCGGCCTTTCTAACTGACAAGTTTTTGTCTGAACACAAGCACGTCGGACAGTACCAGAAGCATCTGATGTGGTCCTGAGAATTCTTCCCATAATCCAAGAATTTCTTGGAGCAGAATTATCCACAATGAGAACAATGTCTCCAGGTACCATGTTTCTTTTCAATTTCTGCCACTTCTGTCGTTCTTGAAGTAACGGCAGATATTCCTTAGTCCATCTGAACCAAAAGAGGTCTGCCATGTACTGAATTTGCCTCCACCTTCTACGTGAGTAACAGTCTTCTTTCACAAAAACTCCTGGTGGCATGGTTGGTTGTTTTTTCATAAGCAACAGATGATTCGGAGTCAGAGGCTCCAGGTCATTTGGGTCATCTGATGCTTTAGTAATCGGTCGATCGTTTATAATGGCTTCGACTTCACACAAGACTGTGTGAAGCCCCTCATCGTCTAACATCTGTTGATTCAACACGGAATTCAAAATCTTTCGAACTGTGCGGATCTGTCTTTCCCACACTCCTCCTTGATGCGATGCTGCTGGGGTATTGAAGATCCACTTGATTCCTTTTTGGACAAGAACTTCAGCTATTTTGGAATTATTTAATTCTTGAATAGCTTCTTTAAGCTCTCTTTCAGCACCAACGAAGTTCGTCCCATTGTCCGATCGAATTGTAGACACCTGTCCTCTTCTGCAGATGAAGCGTCGTATGGCGTTTATGCATGATGAGGTATCAAGACTGTTGGCCACCTCAATATGAACTGCTCTTATGTTCAGACACGTAAACAACACTCCATACCTCTTTACAATGGTGCGTCCTCGTTTTACTGAGAAAGGACCAAAATAATCCACACCTGTATGCGTAAAGGGAGGATTATCTGGCAACACACGATCTCTTGGCAGATCTGCCATTTTCTGTTCGTTGACTTTGGCATTTAATCTTCTGCACACTGTGCATTTAGAAATCAGCTTCCGTATGGCTGTACTGGCAGCAGCAACCCAAAATTTGTTTCGCAGTTTTGCAAGGATTTGATTTCTGCCACTATGGCCTGTGTTTTTATGTATATCCTTCAGAATCAAGGACGTTACATGCTGTTTTTTATCAAGAATTGCTGGATGCTTCGCAGATTCTGGCATTGCGGACTGATTTAAACGACCACCTACTCGTATTATGCCATCTTGCACCAGTGGGTCCAGTTTGTACAGTGGACTACTTCTTTTGACATGGTTACTGCTTTGCAAAGATTTGAATTCGTCAGGGAATGTCTGTCTTTGACTGTAACGAATCAAACTCAGTTCTGCATTTTCCACATCTTCTACTGAAAGAGGTTTTTTTGTCAGTGTCTGTTTCATCTTGAACATTTGAGCTTGCAAATGTGCTTGTTGTCTGTTTGGATTATTTTCAGTTTGACTTATGGTAGCTTGAATTTCACGTCTCTTGTTTGATAGGTGTTGGAGTATTTCCTTCAGCCTCAACATCCAAGCGATTGCTCTCTTCAATCTGTACCATTCTGAATAGTACTCAATCAGTTTATCCAAAGGTTTCGCTTTTCCTGTAGCACTGACACAATTTACTACAGCTGATTTTTTCAATTCCACTTCCATTGCACCTGCCTGATCTGGTCGCCAAGGCCATTCACTTTCAGGTTTGCAAAGGAATTCTGGACCTTTGACCCAATTTTCCTTTTTCAAGAAGTTTTCCACTTTGATGCCTCTAGAGGCCATGTCTGCTGGGTTTAGCAAGGTGTTGACATACCTCCACTGTGAGGGCTCAGAAGCTTCTCTGATGAAGGAAACCCTATTGGCAACAAACGTTTTAAAACGTGAGGCTTCATTCTCAATGCATTGCAGCACTGTGAGGCTATCAGTCCAGAACATAGAGTCTTTGAGTTGTAACCGAAGCTCGTATTTTAACATTCTGTCCATTTTCACTGCAACAACTGCTGCAGTCAACTCCATCCTAGGGATTGTTATCTGCTTCAGAGGCGCAACTCTGGATTTACCCATTACGAATGAACAGTGTTTTTCTCCTTGCTCATTTGTGAGTACTAGATAGGAAACGGTTCCATACCCATTTTCACTTGCATCTGCGAAATGATGTAATTGAGCAGACTTAGTAGTTCCAAAATTGTCTGGCTTGAAGCATCTGCTTACACTGAAGTTTGACAATTGTTGTATGTTATTTTGCCACGTGAACCATTTTTGAGCTTGATTTTCCGGCATGTTCTGATCCCAGCCTAATTTGTCTTTGCACAGTTGTCTCAAAATGAGTTTCGCTGGAAGAATACAGGGTGCTACAAGACCAAGAGGATCGTAAATGGAATTCACTACTGAAAGCATTCCTCTTCTCGTAGCAGGTTTCTCCTGTATGTTGATATAGAATCTGAATGTATCTGATTCTGTGCACCACCGAACTCCAAGAGCTCTTTCAATTGGTAGATTGCTTTTGTTGAAATCTAAGTCCCCTACCTCTTTAGATCTTTCCTTTTCTGGAAATGATGACAGAACTTCTCGGCTATTGCTCACCCATTTAGTCAAATTGAATCCACCTTTAGAGCACATAGATATCAGACTTTGTGATAGTTTGATTGCTCCCTCCTCAGAGGCGACAGATTTTAAGCAATCGTCCATGTAAAAGTTTTGCTGAATAGTATCGGCAGCTTCAGCTGTTTCCTCTGTTTTTCCATCCACTGCAGCCTTTCGCAAAGCGAAGCATGCACAACTGGGAGACGAGGTTGCCCCGAACAGGTGTACTGTCATCCTGTATTCCTCTGTAGGCTTACCTATATCTCCCTCAGGCCACCACAAAAATCGCAAAAGATCTGAATCATAATCTGGGACTCTAACTTGGTAAAACATTGATTCAATGTCGGCCATGACAGCAATTGGCTCTTGTCTGAATCGATTTAGCACACCAATCAGAGTATTGGTCAGGTCGGGTCCCTGCAACAGTTGATTATTTAGTGAGAAGCCCTGGTAGGTCGCAGTGCAGTCAAAAACAACTCTGATTTTGTTCTTTTTCGGGTGATATATCCCATGGTGTGGAATATACCACACTCTGTCCTTGCGTTCCAGTTGTTCTAAAGGCACTTTTTTAGCATAGCCTTTGTCAATTATGTCTGACATGAACGCTTTATAGTCTTTGTGAAACTCAGAGTTCCTGCTGAGCTTTCTTTTGAGACTGATGGCTCTTTGTTCTGCTATGCATCTGTTGTTGGGCAGCTTATCAGGATCGTTCTTAAAGGGTAATCCAATACAGTAATGTCCATCTTTATACTGTATCGACTGCTCAACGCACTGCATGAATTTTAGGTCTTCTTGGGACATCTCAGCTTTGTCACTGTAATTACGTTCAGGGAAGTCTGCATTGAACTGCTCTACCAACAGCGTTTCAATGTCCACCACTGCAATCCTATTCACTGTGAAACTTGGAGTTCTGACCTGATCCGATTCGGTGCTCACTTCTGTTCGTAAAGGCCCATTCACTATCCATCCTAATGCCGTCCTAAGAGCATAAGGTCCATTTCCTTCACTGTTTATTATTTGCCATGGTTCTATTGCCTTGTGCACATTAGCGCCAATCAGTAGGCCTACTTCTGCATTGAGATGAGGAAGGGTAACTTGTCTCAAATAAGGCCATCTTTCCAGGTCCTGTTGTTGAGGGATGTTTTCCTGTTTTACCGGAATCTCTTTTTGAGTGAACATTTTCGGAAGTTCTATGTAGTCTTCACTTTCTAAACCACTTATTTCCAGGTCTGACAGAATGTGACTATGAACAGCTTTTTCTTGTCCCATAGTACGAAGAAGAATCTCCGTCTTTCTGCCTCTCAAGTTTAACTCTCTCATTAAAGACTCGGTGCAAAATGTTGCAGAACTTCCTTGATCAATGAAAGCATATGTCCTTACTATTTTGTCACTTTTCTTTGACTTGATCTTGACTGGAACTATAGCAAGAATGCATTCACTGTTTCCGGCCCCAGTGTACCCACAAGTTTCATGGTCTATGGAAGTTGTTCTCCTGCTAGTTTTGTTCTCATCACAACTGCTGGATGTGGGGCTGTACTCTTTTGTAATGTGCAAAACACTTGGGTGCATCTTGGAACATTCTTGACAAATAAGCCTTTTCTTGCAGTCTTTGCTTAAGTGTCCTTGTGTGAGACATCCAAAGCATAGTCCTTTTGTTTTCAAAAACTCAATTTTATCTTTGTGTGCTTGCTCCTTAAACTTGAAACAGGAATTCAAGGCATGATTCTTTTGACAGAATATGCATGTGACATGAACGGTTTTGTCAAATTGAGGTTTTGTTTCTTTCTTAGTCTCACTTTCTTTTTTCTGATCAGTACAGACACTTGTAACGAAACTACTTCCCTTAGTAGTAATCTTTTTGTTCTTAAAGTCAGAAGCTTTGCTTTTCTTTCCAGCATCTGCACTTATCTCCTGAATGTCTCCAAACAACGGGTCATTTTTTACTTTGGCTTGACGGTCGATATATTGCACTAAATCTGAAAACCTAGCTCTTCTGCCCGTCCTTTCATGAATATCATATGCCACGTTTCTCCAATTCTCTCTCATTTTGTACGGAAGTTTGGAGATGATAACCCTCAGGTTTGTAGGGTTGTCCATTTCAGCCATGTAATCTACATCTTGCATAGTATTGTGGCATCCAATCAAGAAAAGAGCATATGCATTTAGCATCTTTCCGTCTTCTGTTTTGATCTGAGGCCATTTTAGTGCTTTCTCAATGTACGCTGAAGCAATTTTGAGCTCATCACCGTAATGATGTTGCAATAATCTTCTTGCTTCTTTATATCCATTTTCTGCACTCATGTGTCCACAACTCCTTACCAGGTCTTGTGGTTCACCATTGGTATATTGCTCCAAATAGAACAGTTTGTCCTTGGCATTCTCAGTTTTACTGTCTATGCTATTGTCAAAGGCTCGCACAAACGATCTGAAATTAAGAGGATCACCATGGAAGATTGGGACATCTCTTTGCGGTAGTTGAGACAGATTTTGTTGCTTTACTAGCATTTGTGTGATCTCATTTTGTCTTCGCATTATTTGAAATAAATTGTCTTCTGAGCTTTCTGATTTTTGAAAATTTTGACTGGCATTATGAAGTCGAGTTTGTTCAGCAACAGGCTTTTGTTTTCTTCTGGTTGCAGCTTGAACATCAGAACTTTCACCATCAGAATCTTTCTTAAGTCCTGACGTCCTTTCATCCAATGCATGCTCTGGTTGAACATATTTTTGCACTGATTCACCAGAATTTTCATGTTCATCATAAACCTTCAGTTTTGCGTTAGAAACAGCAATTGCGGTCTGCAATTCTAATTGCTCCAGTTTTGCTTTCAAGTTGATCTCTTCTACCTGTAGAGCTTGTTTCTTTTTTAAAGCAGCAGCTTTAGCCAACAGAGCAGCTTTCTCAGCCTCTTCTTTAACTCGTAAAATAGAACTTGAACTGGTGGCTGATGATGTGGTAGAACTATGTCCAGCTGACGAACCTGCTCTACTCTTCTTTCTTACTGCTGAAGCAACTTCAGAGACACTGTCACCTGGTTCAATGTCATCATTTTTTGCAGCACTTTCATTCTTGACATGTTCTATCCACTGCTCAGTAGTAAGAACAAAATCCCTAATTTTTGATGATTTTGGCTCAAACCAGATATGCTGATCATCTTTCCTTTCATCATCCAGCAAAAGCTCTTGAACGCTTTCATTTAACTCAATGAACTCCTGATACAATTTGGTGAGTGTTGTAAGAACTTCTTGTTCTATACTTTCCACATTGGCATAATTTTCTTTCAATTTGTCGATTTCTTTCATTTGAATGGTAATTTGAGCCATTTTTGACTTTCTCAAATTAACGAGTCTGTTCAAACGCTCCTCCTGCGCTTTAGGCGTGTACTTGATCGCCCTCTTGTGGCCATCTTTATCTGAGTCGGCAATTTCTTCTGCGTCATCCATAATTCAACAGCAAGTCAAAATCAAAGGATTGAAAAAAGTAACAGCAAAATTACCTTTTAAATTGCATTCAGAGTCCCGTTTCCATATGAAAAAACAAGTTTAAATGTCTCTATACATCCAAATACCCCAGAACGGGAAATCCGCGCGTCCCCTGGTTTACTTTCGTTTTCGTCCGGCGCAATAATCTCGAACTCGCAGTTTGTTCCGCTCATACATACATAATCCTTGAAAATCCTTTTCGGTCCATTGCAGCATCAATCCTGGCAAATCGATATCCACTTCACGCAATTCCAATGTGAAGAAGTCTTTTGACTAAAATGTAATGGCGATCTGAGCCGTTTTTCTTTCTTCGCCATTTCTATAAGGGTGTAGCACAAAGGATTTGACGCGTGAATCCATAATTTGTCTTGTAAACTTTACTTTTCGTTGTCAGGTTACATTTTAAGAGAACTCAAATAAACACACAAAACAAAAAAAAAAAAAAGATTATACTTATTCACGTTCCAATAACATGAATTCGATCCTTTTCACGGTCAAAAGACTGTCTAGCTCCAACCCTTTCTTCTTCCTTTTCCTTCTTCCAATTATTACACGTACGTAGCACGTAAAACTAAATCAAATCTCGCGATACCATACAAATAACACAAAATATGCCTTTATCAAAAACCATAATCACTCTTAATATAAGGAAAAATATTACAAAATTATTAATGTAGTTATGGCACTAACAGCAGTAATGGACAGATGAATGAGGGTTACATTATGGCAAACAGTGTCATAAACAGCACTAAGGTCAAGGACGACCGTGGGCTCCTGAATCAGAGGACATTTGAGAGCTCTCTCAGTACTATACCGAGTGGTTGAAGATTCACGGAAAACGTTAAAAGAGCAGTTAAGTAACTTAATAAATAAACAATAAATAACATGCACTGCTACCTACTACTTCACACATGCTAAAGGGATTAAATATAAACAAAACTAAAGCCTAAAAGAAAGAAAAAGCCAGCAAGAAAACAAATAGTTTAATCACATTGCATAACACACAAGCACTCACACACATATAATTAACCCAGATGATGACTAGCAGCTCTCTGGCTTGTTTAGTTGGGGTTTAAAAGACACTTAATGTTAAGTAATATTATTGATTTGACTGTACTGTCACTATTGGATGAGAACAAAACTTGATTCATTTTATTTTATTTTCCTAGGAATGACTTGACTATGTTAAAAACATCAGTGTTAATTATATATAACAGTAAATGGCAATCATCAAGGCAAGTCAGTTAGATTTGTATAGCGTTTTCACAATACATGTTATTTAGAAGAATCTTTACAGCGAATTATCCCTTAACATCCCGAGAGTGTGAGACAATGACGACAGTGGCAACAAATAATAAAAAAAGGATGTAGTCATTTATTACAAATACCATTAGTCTTGTATTCATTGATTGAGTTAAAAACTTAAAGGGTAAAGTCATTGAGGTCCATCATAAATATACAGCATGCCTGAAATTAAATGAAACACTTATCACAAAATTCACTCAAAAACACTGGAAGTATTGGAGTATTCTTCATTATTCTTTAACAAGGCCACCAGTGAGGTTTAATTGCCCATTCATACACTGACTATAAACAGTAAATGTTCGTGATGTCAGTGCCAGTAGATTTGGACACACTTGTGTTATCCAGACATGCAGACACAGCTGTAATGTGGTCTGATTAACCGGTCCACTGATTTACTCCTGTAACAGTAGAGTATAAAATGCACAGACACTCCTACCCAGTGACACGGTTCTGTGTTTTCCGCAGGGATTTTCTTCCTCGTGGATCTGGCATTGTCACTCGCAGGCCTCTGGTTCTGCAGCTCGTCAGTTCCAACACAGGTGAGGCCACGTCTCCACATTACTCCGTGTCTCGGGCCGAGAGCGATTAACATGCATGTGTGTCTGTGTGTCCCGTGTCTTCGTGACTCTACAGAGTGGGCTGAGTTCCTGCACTGCAAAGGGAAGAAGTTCACGGATTTCGATGAGGTCCGTCAGGAGATCGAGGCCGAGACGGACCGCGTTACTGGGGCCAATAAGGGCATTTCCCCCGTTCCCATCAACCTGAGGGTTTTTTCCCCACACGGTACTGGAACATCCTCATAAACATACGTACTCTTCTGAAACAGCCATCAGCGCACACTGAGCAAAGACTAAATCTCACTGCTTATGCTGTCGCATGCAAATCAGAGACCATTTTGTAAAAAGCCTTTTGGGTTCAATATTTTGTATGTACACAGTCAAGCACATTTGGATTTCACATAAAATATAACATAACTAGGGGTGTAATGATACACTCATGTCACGATTCGATGCATTTCATGATACTGAACTTACAAAACTATATTATTGTGATACTCCAAGACATGTGATAAAAGGTTAACAAAAATGTACTGTTGATTAAAATGCTAAATTTGGTTTTACATTGTGTGTGTAAATGAACAGGCTTGGACTTGGTGCTGAAACCCAAAGCACAGGACAATAGAGACACCAGAATAACAATATTCATGATTCTGAAGCTGAAAATACAGAATTATTTTAGAAGAATATGCTTGATGTCTGTCACTGACTAGATATATTTAAAATAATGTAGGTCACTTTTTACTGGTAACAAGACATTTGGCATTATCAGGACCCTCAAATATCTGTCATTACATTATTATACAGTACATTATATTCAACATCAGGCTATATATAGTAGCTTAATGTAGTACTGACCCTAAAACTTTGAAAACATGAACTTTTTTCTCGCACTGTAATTTTCATTTTAGGTGAACTATCCACAGTACATATTGATGCATTTTTGTATTGCACTATATTGTGACACCTATTGTGTACTCTTTCATCTAAGGAAGTGTACAGGTAGACTGAGTTGTCAGAGGTTAGAAAGACTGACCATGTGTTAGGGCTCTCACTTGTTATGGTAGCTTCGAGGTTCTAGCATTACTCTTTCAGTGTTTGTTAGGTTTCTCTGCTGATCACGAATCTTCCTCACTCCATCTGTCCTCTCCTCTCTGTGCAGTGCTGAATCTGTCCTCTCTGTGCAGTGCTGAATCTGTCCTCTCTGTCCAGTGCTGAATCTGTCCTCTCTGTCCAGTGCTGAATCTGTCCTCTCCTCTCTGTCCAGTGCTGAATCTGTCCTCTCTGTCCAGTGCTGAATCTGTCCTCTCTGTCCAGTGCTGAATCTGTCCTCTCTGTCCAGTGCTGAATCTGTCCTCTCCTCTCTGTGCAGTGCTGAATCTGTCCTCTCTGTGCAGTGCTGAATCTGTCCTCTCTGTGCAGTGCTGAATCTGTCCTCTCTGTGCAGTGCTGAATCTGTCCTCTCTGTGCAGTGCTGAATCTGTCCTCTCTGTGCAGTGCTGAATCTGTCCTCTCCTCTCTGTCCAGTGCTGAATCTGTCCTCTCTGTGCAGTGCTGAATCTGTCCTCTCTGTCCAGTGCTGAATCTGTCCTCTCTGTCCAGTGCTGAATCTGTCCTCTCTGTCCAGTGCTGAATCTGTCCTCTCTGTGCAGTGCTGAATCTGTCCTCTCTGTGCAGTGCTGAATCTGTCCTCTCTGTGCAGTGCTGAATCTGTCCTCTCTGTGCAGTGCTGAATCTGTCCTCTCTGTCCAGTGCTGAATCTGTCCTCTCTGTGCAGTGCTGAATCTGTCCTCTCTGTGCAGTGCTGAATCTGTCCTCTCTGTGCAGTGCTGAATCTGTCCTCTCTGTGCAGTGCTGAATCTGTCCTCTCTGTGCAGTGCTGAATCTGTCCTCTCTGTCCAGTGCTGAATCTGTCCTCTCTGTCCAGTGCTGAATCTGTCCTCTCTGTGCAGTGCTGAATCTGTCCTCTCTGTCCAGTGCTGAATCTGTCCTCTCTGTCCAGTGCTGAATCTGTCCTCTCTGTCCAGTGCTGAATCTGTCCTCTCTGTGCAGTGCTGAATCTGTCCTCTCTGTGCAGTGCTGAATCTGTCCTCTCTGTGCAGTGCTGAATCTGTCCTCTCTGTGCAGTGCTGAATCTGTCCTCTCTGTCCAGTGCTGAATCTGTCCTCTCTGTGCAGTGCTGAATCTGTCCTCTCTGTGCAGTGCTGAATCTGTCCTCTCTGTCCAGTGCTGAATCTGTCCTCTCTGTCCAGTGCTGAATCTGTCCTCTCCTCTCTGTGCAGTGCTGAATCTGTCCTCTCTGTGCATTGCTGAATCTGTCCTCTCTGTCCAGTGCTGAATCTGTCCTCTCCTCTCTGTCCAGTGCTGAATCTGTCCTCTCCTCTCTGTGCAGTGCTGAATCTGTCCTCTCCTCTCTGTGCAGTGCTGAATCTGTCCTCTCTGTCCAGTGCTGAATCTGTCCTCTCTGTGCAGTGCTGAATCTGTCCTCTCTGTCCAGTGCTGAATCTGTCCTCTCTGTGCAGTACTGAATCTGTCCTCTCTGTCCAGTGCTGAATCTGTCCTCTCTGTCCAGTGCTGAATCTGTCCTCTCTGTGCAGTGCTGAATCTGTCCTCTCTGTCCAGTGCTGAATCTGTCCTCTCTGTCCAGTGCTGAATCTGTCCTCTCTGTGCAGTGCTGAATCTGTCCTCTCTGTCCAGTGCTGAATCTGTCCTCTCTGTGCAGTGCTGAATCTGTCCTCTCTGTGCAGTACTGAATCTGTCCTCTCTGTCCAGTGCTGAATCTGTCCTCTCTGTGCAGTGCTGAATCTGTCCTCTCTGTGCAGTGCTGAATCTGTCCTCTCTGTGCAGTGCTGAATCTGTCCTCTCTGTCCAGTGCTGAATCTGTCCTCTCTGTCCAGTGCTGAATCTGTCCTCTCTGTCCAGTGCTGAATCTGTCCTCTCTGTGCAGTGCTGAATCTGTCCTCTCCTCTCTGTGCAGTGCTGAATCTGTCCTCTCTGTCCAGTGCTGAATCTGTCCTCTCTGTCCAGTGCTGAATCTGTCCTCTCTGTGCAGTGCTGAATCTGTCCTCTCTGTGCAGTGCTGAATCTGTCCTCTCTGTGCAGTGCTGAATCTGTCCTCTCTGTCCAGTGCTGAATCTGTCCTCTCCTCTCTGTGCAGTGCTGAATCTGTCCTCTCCTCTCTGTGCAGTGCTGAATCTGTCCTCTCTGTCCAGTGCTGAATCTGTCCTCTCTGTCCAGTGCTGAATCTGTCCTCTCCTCTCTGTGCAGTGCTGAATCTGTCCTCTCTGTCCAGTGCTGAATCTGTCCTCTCTGTGCAGTGCTGAATCTGTCCTCTCCTCTCTGTGCAGTGCTGAATCTGTCCTCTCTGTGCAGTGCTGAATCTGTCCTATCTGTCCAGTGCTGAATCTGTCCTCTCTGTGCAGTGCTGAATCTGTCCTCTCTGTGCAGTGCTGAATCTGTCCTCTCTGTGCAGTGCTGAATCTGTCCTCTCCTCTCTGTGCAGTGCTGAATCTGTCCTCTCTGTGCAGTGCTGAATCTGTCCTCTCTGTGCAGTGCTGAATCTGTCCTCTCTGTGCAGTGCTGAATCTGTCCTCTCTGTGCAGTGCTGAATCTGTCCTCTCCTCTCTGTGCAGTGCTGAATCTGTCCTCTCTGTGCAGTGCTGAATCTGTCCTCTCCTCTCTGTGCAGTGCTGAATCTGACTCTCATTGACCTGCCTGGCATCACTAAAGTGCCGGTTGGCGACCAACCGGTGGACATCGAGCAGCAGATCCGAGACATGATAATGCAGTTCATTTCCAGAGAGAGCTGCCTAATCCTGGCCGTCACTCCGGCCAACACAGACCTGGCCAACTCCGACGCGCTCAAACTGGCCAAAGACCTCGACCCGCAGGGTGCGTGACACACACACACACACACACACACACACACACACACACACACTAATACACACAGTGACCTGGCCAACTCCGACGCACTCAAACTTGCCAAAGACCTCAACACTCAGGGTGTGTGAGACATATACACAGATTCACTGAACAGGGCGTATGAGCGTATGGTCCCAAACAGGCAGAGCCCATGATAATCAGTGCGGGTGATGTAGATGAAAAATAACGTGGTTTGGCAAACATTATGTTCAAATAATGTCTTCCTCTGGCAATTTGAATAAATGAAGAGGAGTGGTGAAGATCCTCTCTCTTCTATCACACGCTCTCTGTTTTCTGCGGTTCCCCCTCCTACAGCAAATATCACAGCATGTCAAGCTCTAAACGGGTTCAGACATGCTTTTCTGGGCGATAAATAATGGCACAGATACCAGTAAACCTTAGCAAATCACATTTTCTTAAAGGGATACTTCAGGATTTAGCATTAAGCTTTGTATCAGTAGAAAACCTGTAGTATTTTCAAATTACCATGCTTTCCTCCCTCATATCCCCCTGAGACGAGAGATTGATGTATTTTTTTGTCTGGAAAAAAGACTACAGCCTGTAGAAGGAGCTGTTCCGCATGTTTTCAACCCACCCATAGAGGGTGGGATCTCACTTACAGAATGTACACATAGTGTCAGCCATCTTTAATTTGGAAGCTAAGCTAATAAGCTCTTGTTCTGTGGAGAAAGCTGAGTAGTTGGAGAAAGCTGAGTTGTATGAGAAAACTGAGTAGTGGGAGAAAGCTGAGTAGTGGGAGAAAGCTGAGTAGTGGGAGAAAGTGGGAGAAAGCTAGTGGGAGAAAGCTGAGTAGTGAGAGAAAGTGGGAGAAAGCTGAGTAGTGGGAGAAAGCTGAGTAGTAGGAGAGAGCTGAGTAGTGGGAGAAAGTGGGAGAAAGCTGAGTAGTGGGAGAAAGCTGAGTAGTGGGAGAAAGCTGAGTAGTAGGAGAGAGCTGAGTAGTGGGAGAAAGCTGAGTAGTGGGAGAAAGTGGGAGAAAGCTGAGTAGTAGGAGAGAGCTGAGTAGTGGGAGAAAGCTGAGTAGTAGGAGAGAGCTGAGTAGTAGGAGAGAGCTGAGTAGTGGGAGAAAGCTGAGTAGTGGGAGAAAGCTGAGTATTGGGAGAGAGCCGAGTAGTGGGAGAAAGCTGAGTAGCAGGAGAAAGCTGAGTAGTGGGAGAAAGCTGAGTAGTGGGAGAAAGCTGAGTAGTGGGAGAAAGAGAAAGCTGAGTAGTGGGAGAAAGCTGAGTAGCAGGAGAAAGCTGAGTAGTGGGAGAAAGCTGAGTAGTGGGAGAAAGAGAAAGCTGAGTAGTGGGAGAAAGCTGAGTAGCAGGAGAAAGCTGAGTAGTGGGAGAAAGCTGAGTAGTTGGAGAAAGCTGAGTTGTATGAGAAAGCTGAGTAGTGGGAGAAAGCTGAGTAGCAGGAGAAAGCTGATTAGTTGGAGAAAGCTGAGTTGTATGAGAAAGCTGAGTAGTGGGAGAAAGCTGAGTAGTGGGAGAAAGCTGAGTAGTGGGAGAAAGTGGAAGAAAGCTAGTGGGAGAAAGCTTAGTGGGAGAAAGCTGAGTAGTAGGAGAGAGCTGAGTAGTGGGAGAAAGCTGAGTAGTGGGAGAAAGTGGGAGAAAGCTAGTGGGAGAAAGCTGAGTAGTGGGAGAGAGCTGAGTAGTGGGAGAAAGTGGGAGAAAGCTGAGTAGTAGGAGAGAGCTGAGTAGTGGGAGAAAGCTGAGTAGTGGGAGAAAGTGGGAGAAAGCTGAGTAGTAGGAGAGAGCTGAGTAGTGGGAGAAAGCTGAGTGGTGGGAGAGAGCCGAGTAGTGGGAGAGAGCTGAGTAGTGGGAGAAAACTGAGTAGTGGGAGAAAGCTGAGTAGTGGGATAAAGCTGAGTAGTGGGAGAGAGCCGAGTAGTGGAAGAAAGCTGAGTAGCGGGAGAAAGCTGAGTAGCGGGAGAAAGCTGAGTAGTGGGAGAGAGCCGAGTAGTGGAAGAAAGCTGAGTAGCGGGAGAAAGCTGAGTAGTGGGAGAAAGCTGAGTAGTGGGAGAGAGCCGAGTAGTGGAAGAAAGCTGAGTAGTAGGAGAAAGCTGAGTAGTGGGAGAAAGCTGAGTAGTGGGAGAAAACTGAGTAGCGGGAGAAAGCTGAGTAGTGGTAGTGGGAGAAAGCTGAGTAGTGGGAGAAAGCCGAGTAGTGGTAGTGGGAGAAAGCTGAGTAGTGGGAGAAAGCTGAGTAGTGGGAGAGAGCCGAGTAGTGGGAGAAAGCCGAGTAGCGGGAGAGAGCCGAGTAGCGGGAGAGAGCCGAGTAGCGGGAGAAAGCTGAGTAGCGGGAGAAAGCTGAGTAGTGGTAGTGGGAGAAAGCTGAGTAGTGGGAGAAAGCCGAGTAGTGGTAGTGGGAGAAAGCTGAGTAGTGGGAGAAAGCTGAGTAGTGGGAGAAAGCTGAGTAGCGGGAGAAAGCTGAGTAGTGGTAGTGGGAGAAAGCTGAGTTGTGGGAGAAAGCTGAGTAGTGGGAGAAAGCCGAGTAGTGGGAGAGAGCCGAGTAGTGGGAGAGAGCCGAGTAGTGGGAGAGAGCCGAGTAGCTGGAGAAAGCTGAGTAGCGGGAGAAAGCTGAGTAGTGGGAGAAAGCCGAGTAGTGGGAGACAGCTGAGCAGTGGGAGAAAGCTGAGTAGTGGGAGACAGCTGAGCAGTGGGAGAAAGCTGAGTAGCGGGAGAAAGCTGAGTAGTGGGAGAGAGCCGAGTAGCGGGAGAAAGCTGAGTAGTGGGAGAAAGCCGAGTAGTGGGAGACAGCTGAGCAGTGGGAGAAAGCTGAGTAGTGGGAGAAAGCTGAGCAGTGGGAGAAAGCTGAGCAGTGGGAAAAAGCAGAGTAGTGGGAGAAAGCTGAGTAATGGGAGAAAGCTGAGTAATGGGAGAAAGCTGAGTAGTGGGAGAAAGCTGAGTAGTGGGAGAGAGCCGAGTAGCGGGAGAGAGCCGAGTAGCGGGAGAGAGCCGAGTAGCGGGAGAGAGCCGAGTAGTAGGAGAGAGCTGAGTAGCGGAAGAGAGCTGAGTAGCGGAAGAGAGCTGAGTAGTAGGAGAAAGCTAAGTAGTAGGAGAGAGCTGAGTAGTAGGAGAGAGCTGAGTAGTAGGAGAAAGCTGAGTAGTAGGAGAAAGCTGAGTAGTAGGAGAAAGCTGAGTAGTAGGAGAAAGCTAAGTAGTAGGAGAGAGCTGAGTAGTAGGAGAGAGCTGAGTAGTAGGAGAAAGCTGAGTAGTAGGAGAAAGCTGAGTAGTAGGAGAAAGCTGAGTAGTAGGAGAGAGCTGAGTAGTTGGAGAAAGCTGAGTAGTAGGAGAGAGCTGAGTAGTAGGAGAAAGCTGAGTAGTAGGAGAAAGCTGAGTAGTGGGAGAGAGCGAGTAGTAAGGGTTACAGGTTACCATCCTCTTTTTCCCGGACATTTCCAGCCTCGAGATCATTCATTGTTTACATGCAGACCTTTTGTTTCAATCTAACTGAATTGATTCCAATTGGTGAATCTGAATGTAGTGTTTACATGAACGCTAAACAAGTGATCGGTTGTTGTGCGTTTTAACATTACTAAGAAAATTCCCGCTCCTCCGTGAGAGATACGAGACCGGTGCGTCTCACAGGTGTCGCTCATCAGTAATCACGTCACCGGCCTCGCGCCGTTCTCCCGCGGCCCTCACTCGTCCTGCTCGCCGCAGTAAACATGAGCCGTTCTCCCGCGGCCCTCACTCGTCCTGCTCGCCGCAGTAAACATGAGCCGTTCTCCCGCGGCCCTCACTCGTCCTGCTCGCCGCAGTAAACATGAGCCGTTCTCTCACGGCCCTCACTCGTCCCACTCGCCACAGTAAACATGAGCCGTTCTCCCGTGGCCCTCACTCGTCCTGCTCACCGCAGTAAACATGAGCCGTTCTCCCGCGGCCCTCACTCGTCCTGCTCGCCGCAGTAAACATGAGCCGTTCTCCTGCGGCCCTCAGTCGTCCTGCTCGCCGCAGTAAACATGAGCCGTTCTCCCGCGGCCCTCACTCGTCCCGCTCTCCACAGTAAACATGAGCCGTTCTCCAGCGGCCCTCACTCGTCCTGCTCCCCACAGTAAACATGAGCCGTTCTCCCGCGGCCCTCACTCGTCCCGCTCTCCACAGTAAACATGAGCCGTTCTCCAGCGGCCCTCACTCGTCCTGCTCGCCACAGTAAACATGAGCCGTTCTCCAGCGGCCCTCACTCGTCCCGCTCGCCACAGTAAACATGAGCCGTTCTCCAGCGGCCCTCACTCGTCCCGCTCGCCACAGTAAACATGAGCCGTTCTCCCGCGGCCCTCACTCGTCCTGCTCGCCACAGTAAACATGAGCCGTTCTCCCGCGGCCCTCACTCGTCCTGCTCGCCACAGTAAACATGAGCTGTTCTCCCGTGGCCCTCACTCGTCCCGCTCGCCACAGTAAACATGAGCCGTTCTCCCGCGGCCCTCACTCGTCCCGCTCGCCACAGTAAACATGAGCCGTTCTCCCGCGGCCCTCACTCGTCCTGCTCGCCACAGTAAACATGAGCCGTTCTCCCGCGGCCCTCACTCGTCCTGCTCGCCACAGTAAACATGAGCCGTTCTCCAGCGGCCCTCACTCGTCCTGCTCGCCACAGTAAACATGAGCCGTTCTCCAGCGGCCCTCACTCGTCCTGCTCGCCACAGTAAACATGAGCCGTTCTCCAGCGGCCCTCACTCGTCCTGCTCTCCACATTAAACATGAGCCGTTCTCCCGCGGCCCTCACTCGTCCTGCTCGCCGCAGTAAACATGAGCCGTTCTCCTGCGGCCCTCACTCGTCCCGCTCGCCACAGTAAACATGAGCCGTTCTCCCGCGGCCCTCACTCGTCCCGCTCTCCACAGTAAACATGAGCCGTTCTCCAGCGGCCCTCACTCGTCCTGCTCCCCACAGTAAACATGAGCCGTTCTCCAGCGGCCCTCACTCGTCCTGCTCGCCACAGTAAACATGAGCCGTTCTCCAGCGGCCCTCACTCGTCCTGCTCGCCACAGTAAACATGAGCCGTTCTCCCGCGGCCCTCACTCGTCCCGCTCGCCACAGTAAACATGAGCCGTTCTCCCGCAGCCCTCACTCGTCCTGCTCTCCACAGTAAACATGAGCCGTTCTCCCGCAGCCCTCACTCGTCCTGCTCGCCACAGTAAACATGAGCCGTTCTCCAGCGGCCCTCACTCGTCCTGCTCGCCACAGTAAACATGAGCCGTTCTCCCGCGGCCCTCACTCGTCCTGCTCGCCACAGTAAACATGAGCCGTTCTCCCGCGGCCCCCACTCGTCCTGCTCTCCACAGTAAACATGAGCCGTTCTCCCGCAGCCCTCACTCGTCCTGCTCTCCACAGTAAACATGAGCCGTTCTCCAGCGGCCCTCACTCGTCCTGCTCGCCACAGTAAACATGAGCCGTTCTCCAGCAGCCCTCACTCGTCCTGCTCGCCACAGTAAACATGAGCCGTTCTCCAGCGGCCCTCACTCGTCCTGCTCTCCACATTAAACATGAGCCGTTCTCCCGCGGCCCTCACTCGTCCTGCTCGCCACAGTAAACATGAGCCATTCTCCAGCGGCCCTCACTCGTCCCGCTCGCCACAGTAAACATGAGCCGTTCTCCAGCGGCCCTCACTCGTCCTGCTCTCCACAGTAAACATGAGCCGTTCTCCCGCGGCCCTCACTCGTCCCGCTCGCCACAGTAAACATGAGCCGTTCTCCCGCGGCCCTCACTCGTCCTGCTCGCCACAGTAAACATGAGCCGTTCTCCCGCGGCCCTCACTCGTCCCGCTCGCCACAGTAAACATGAGCCGTTCTCCCGCGGCCCTCACTCGTCCCGCTCGCCACAGTAAACATGAGCCGTTCTCCCGCGGCCCTCACTCGTCCAGCTCGCCACAGTAAACATGAGCCGTTCTCCCGCGGCCCTCACTCGTCCCGCTCGCCACAGTAAACATGAGCCGTTCTCCCGCGGCCCTCACTCGTCCTGCTCGCCACAGTAAACATGAGCCGTTCTCCCGCGGCCCTCACTCGTCCTGCTCGCCACAGTAAACATGAGCCGTTCTCCCGCGGCCCTCACTCGTCCCGCTCGCCACAGTAAACATGAGCCGTTCTCCCGCGGCCCTCACTCGTCCTGCTCGCCACAGTAAACATGAGCCGTTCTCCCGCGGCCCTCACTCGTCCCGCTCGCCACAGTAAACATGAGCCGTTCTCCCGCGGCCCTCACTCGTCCTGCTCGCCACAGTAAACATGAGCCGTTCTCCAGCGGCCCTCACTCGTCCTGCTCGCCACAGTAAACATGAGCCGTTCTCCCGCGGCCCTCACTCGTCCCGCTCGCCACAGTAAACATGAGCCGTTCTCCAGCGGCCCTCACTCGTCCTGCTCCCCACAGTAAACATGAGCCGTTCTCCCGCGGCCCTCACTCGTCCTGCTCGCCGCAGTAAACATGAGCCGTTCTCCAGCGGCCCTCACTCGTCCTGCTCGCCACAGTAAACATGAGCCGTTCTCCCGCGGCCCTCACTCGTCCCGCTTGCCACAGTAAACATGAGCCGTTCTCCCGCGGCCCTCACTCGTCCTGCTCGCCACAGTAAACATGAGCCGTTCTCCCGCGGCCCTCACTCGTCCTGCTCTCCACAGTAAACATGAGCCGTTCTCCCGCGGCCCTCACTCGTCCTGCTCGTCCTAAACATGAGGAATGGCGACTGTAGAACGCAAAAGCCGAATCCTGGGCAGACTCGTCACGGAGACTCACTAGTAGCCTAGCCTAGCCTTGTTGTTTAACTACTGCACTCTGTTAAAGGTAGGCATGGCCTCCTAGGGCAGCTAAGCAAGTGCATTCTGGGAGTTACTGTCTTTCATCCCCATAAGCCAAAAATACATGTTCTGGCTTTTCTCAGTCTAGAAAGCTCCAAATTCAAAAATAATTTCACATTTCTACTGCATAAATGACCCATTTTAAATACACATTCATCTTTCCAGAGGTGAAGTATCACATTAAATTAGATTTATTTAAATACTCTCCTCATAAATTTACAGTCTGAAACTCCTACAAAAGGCATATACAATGAGGTCAGTCACAAAAATAACCCTGTCCACGACCTTTTCAGCACTAATTTCTCACTGTGTGTTTAGTAAATCCTGACAGTGGGTTTTATAGTAATACCTGATACAAAGACCCGTAACCACAGTACAGTGGTTTAGTTTTAACAGTGTTTGTACAGCTGTCTGCTGATAAACGCAGAAGTCGTGTGATCTCTTGAGTGTGCATCTTTACAGGCCAGAGGACAATCGGCGTGATCACGAAACTAGATCTGATGGATGAAGGGACGGATGCTCGAGATGTTCTGGAGAACAAGCTCCTGCCACTACGCAGGGGTAAGAACCACCTTTCTTCCCGTCTTAATGTCTTACCTTTTTCCGGGTGGGCCCAATAGCCTCGGACCTCAAGCACCGAGCCCAAACTCAACATGTGCTTCCACTGTTGGGCCAGTAGCCCCGCTTATACACCCTAAAATGCCTCAATAGAACGACATCACACAACCTCATCGCTTCACCAGCTAACTGAAAACTAGCTAGATCACAAAATGATCATGACAGAAACAAACGTTTAGTCTTTACTTAGAGACTGACTATTCCAGCATCGATATTTGACCAGGGTTTTACAATAAAAATGTTACAGGGACAGTAATCTATTAATTTGTGTCAGGAGTGCACATCAATCATGCTGAATCAAACTGGTGTTTACTATTTCACATAAAAAGAGAACACATACCTATTCAGTTGCACCTGTTTCATTATTTACGATCACAGAAAAGCACAAAACAACTCCATTAAGGATTTTAAGTCCAAAGGCTAACACATTAAGAAAAATATTGATAAAATATCATGTTTACATCACATTTCCTTAGAAAGAGTGAGCATTTATTAATTTTCCACGAAATGATCTGAGTATGTTTGAGGGGATCTCTCTGTCTCACAATACTGTTATCCTTTCAGCCAGAGCAACAGAGGGAGCTCACAAGCAGGAGTTATGAGTTATACCAGTTAAACAGGAGTGCATGTTTTTAATGACATTTGCAGATGCATTTGTCTGGTATCAAGGCACAGGGAAGAGACAGATAAAACAAAAAAACAAATAAATACACGATTTATCTGTTCTTCAAGCAGTCTCTGGTATTTTCCATAAATACAAATCTGGTATTTTAAATGTATTATCACAATGGTTAACAAGTAACCTTTAGCATTGTATATAAATAAATTTCTGCTTCATATGGTGATCAGAATGCCCATAGGATCGCAAGGAACTTATTTCAAACACTCTCTCGTGTCTGAAAGTGAGTTTTGAGCTGAATTCTTTTTTTGAATGTCTTAAATCTTGAAGTTAACTGGTAGTCTGAAAGGAAATGAGCAGCGGTGTTGACTGTCTCCTGACTAAGGTAAACTCTGTTCATGACCACTACTCAAGCCCCAGTTGACCCGCTTTGGACCAAGGTATTCGGAGGGCCAAAAAGCCCTGGCCGTTGTCCCCGAAAAAGCCCAGACGAATGCCCGATCAAACTCCGGAAGTTACAGTGGAAACGCACCTGAAGCCAACATTGCAAGCTATCGCAACCTCTCTGCGCCTCTTTCTGGGGTGAATTCACTAAACGCTTGTGTGTTTTCAGCCCCAAAACGTACATCTTGTCCACTCTCCAGTTTAGTCTGGGCTAAGTGTGCTAAAACATCTGAGGTGTGAGTATTAGATTCACTCACTGTTATTCTTTTCAAATGCCTGAGTAACGGTGTCTGATGCTCAATCTCCCAGGTTATATTGGGGTGGTGAACCGCAGTCAGAAAGACATTGACGGGAAGAAGGACATCAAAACGGCTCTGGCAGCGGAGAGGAAGTTCTTCCTCTCTCATCCGTCCTACAGGCACCTGGCGGACAGCATGGGAACACCATACCTGCAGAAGGCCCTCAATCAGGTACGGCTGCGGTCAGTCAATCAAGCTCTGTCATGTCAAGCTTTCCTGTAGCTCAAACGGTAGAGCGTTGGCTCTTGCAACGCCAAGGTCATGGGTTTGTTTCCTAGGGAAAGCAAGAAATGATAAGAATGTGAATGTGTACCTTGAAATGCAATGTAAGTCGCTTTGGATAAAAGCATCTGCCAAATACATAAATGTAAATGTAATGTGACTCCAGATAGTGAAGAACTGCTCTGAATCAGATCACAATTCATAACTTGATTATATGCTCTTGACTTTTAGTTTCATTGTAAAGGCATCAGTTTAACTGTTTAATTTGTGTTACACAGCAACTGACCAACCACATCCGGGACACTCTGCCCGCCTTCCGCAGTAAACTGCAGTCGCAGCTGCTGGCGCTGGACAAAGAGGCGGAGGAGTACCGCCACTACCGCCCTGACGACCCCTCGCGCAAGACCAAAGCCCTGCTGCAGTGAGTGCCTCGACTCTCGAATCCACCGCCTCTCACAGCTCCACTCTCGACTCTACCCGCCTCTCACAGCTCCACTCTCGATTCTACCCGTATCTCACAGCTCCACTCTCGACTCTACCCGCCTCTCACAGCTCCACTCTCGACTCTACCCACTCTCAAAGCTCCACTTTCGACTCTACCCGCCTCTCACAGCTCCACTCTCGACTCTACCCACTCTCACAGCTCCACTCTCGACTCTACCCGCCTCTCACAGCTCCACTCTCGACTCTACCCGCCTCTCACAGCTCCACTCTCGACTCTACCCGCCTCTCACAGCTCCACTCTCGACTCTACCCGCCTCTCACAGCTCCACATCTCGACTCTACCCCCCCTCACAGCCCCACTCTCAACTCTACCCACTCTCGACTCTACCCACTCCCGACTCTACCCGTTTCTCACAGCTCCACTCTCGACTCTACCCACTCTCGACTCTACCCGCATCTCACAGCTCCACTCTCGACTCTACCCACTCTCGACTCTACCCGCATCTCACAGCTCCACTCTTGACTCTACCCACTCTCCACTCTACCCGCATCTCACAGCTCCACTCTCGACTCTACCCACTCTCCACTCTACCCGCATCTCACAGCTCCACTCTCGACTCTACCCGCCTCTCACTGCTCCACTCTTGACTCTACCCACTCTCCACTCTACCCGCATCTCACAGCTCCACTCTCGACTCTACCCGCCTCTCACTGCTCCACTCTCGACTCCACCGCCTCTCACAGCTCCACTCTCAACTCTACTCACTCTCGACTCTACCCGCCTCACAGCTCCACTCTCGACTCTACCCGCCTCTCACTGCTCCACTCTCGACTCCACCGCCTCTCACAGCTCCACTCTCGACTCTCGACTCCACCGCCTCTCACAGCTCCACTCTCGACTCCTCCCACTCTCGACTCCACCTGCCTCTCACAGCTCCACTCTCGACTCCACCCGCCTCTCACAGCTCCACTCTCGACTCCACCCGCCTCTCACAGCTCCACTCTCGACTCTACTCGCCTCTCACAGCTCCACTCTCGACTCTACCCGCCTCTCACAGCTCCACTCTCGACTCTACCCGCCTCTCACAGCTCCACTCTCGACTCTACTCGCCTCTCACAGCTCCACTCTTGACTCCACCGCCTCTCACAGCTCCACTCTCGACTCCACCGCCTCTCACAGCTCCACTCTCGACTCTACTCACTCTCGACTCTACCCGCCTCACAGCTCCACTCTCGACTCTACCCGCCTCTCACAGCTCCACTCTCGACTCCACCGCCTCTCACAGCTCCACTCTCGACTCTATCCACTCTCGACTCCACCGCCTCTCACAGCTCCACTCTCGACTCTACCCACTCTCGACTCTACCCGCCTCTCACAGCTCCACTCTCGACTCCACCGCCTCTCACAGCTCCACTCTCGACTCTCGACTCTCGACTCCACCGCCTCTCACAGCTCCACTCTCGACTCCTCCCACTCTCGACTCCACCCGCCTCTCACAGCTCCACTCTCGACTCCACCCGCCTCTCACAGCTCCACTCTCGACTCTACCCGCCTCTCACAGCTCCACTCTCGACTCTACCCGCCTCTCACAGCTCCACTCTCGACTCTACCCACTCTCGACTCTACCCGCCTCTCACTGCTCCACTCTCGACTCCACCGCCTCTCACAGCTCCACTCTCGACTCTCGACTCCACCGCCTCTCACAGCTCCACTCTCGACTCCTCCCACTCTCGACTCCACCCGCCTCTCACAGCTCCACTCTCGACTCTACCCGCCTCTCACAGCTCCACTCTCGACTCTACCCGCCTCTCACAGCTCCACTCTCGACTCTACCCGCCTCTCACAGCTCCACTCTCGACTCTACCCACTCTCGACTCTACCCGCCTCTCACTGCTCCACTCTCGACTCCACCGCCTCTCACAGCTCCACTCTCGACTCTCGACTCCACCGCCTCTCACAGCTCCACTCTCGACTCCTCCCACTCTCGACTCCACCCGCCTCTCACAGCTCCACTCTCGACTCTACCCGCCTCTCACAGCTCCACTCTCGACTCTACCCGCATCTCACAGCTCCACTCTCGACTCTACCCGCATCTCACAGCTCCACTCTCGACTCTACCCACTCCCGACTCTACCCACTCTCGACTCTACCCGCATCTCACAGCTCCACTCTCGACTCTACCCGCATCTCACAGCTCCACTCTCGACTCTACCCACTCTCCACTCTACCCGCATCTCACAGCTCCACTCTCGACTCTACCCGCCTCTCACAGCTCCACTCTCGACTCTACTCACTCTCGACTCTACCCGCCTCACAGCTCCACTCTCGACTCTACCCGCCTCTCACTGCTCCACTCTCGACTCCACCGCCTCTCACAGCTCCACTCTCGACTCTACTCACTCTCGACTCTACCCGCCTCACAGCTCCACTCTCGACTCTACCCGCCTCTCACTGCTCCACTCTCGACTCCACCGCCTCTCACAGCTCCACTCTCGACTCTCGATTCTCGACTCCACCGCCTCTCACAGCTCCACTCTCGACTCCTCCCACTCTCGACTCCACCCGCCTCTCACAGCTCCACTCTCGACTCCACCCGCCTCTCACAGCTCCACTCTCGACTCTACCCGCCTCTCACAGCTCCACTCTCGACTCTACCCGCCTCTCACAGCTCCACTCTCGACTCTACCCGCCTCTCACAGCTCCATTCTCGACTCTACCCGCCTCTCACAGCTCCACTCTCGACTCCTCCCACTCTCGACTCCACCCACATCTCACAGCTCCACTCTCGACTCTACCCACTCTTGACTCTACCCACATCTCACAGCTCCACTCTCGACTCTCGACTCCACCGCCTCTCACAGCTCCACTCTCGACTCCTCCCACTCTCGACTCCACCCGCCTCTCACAGCTCCACTCTCGACTCCACCCGCCTCTCACAGCTCCACTCTCGACTCTACCTGCCTCTCACAGCTCCACTCTCGACTCTACCCGCCTCTCACAGCTCCACTCTCGACTCTACCCGCCTCTCACAGCTCCATTCTCGACTCTACCCGCCTCTCACAGCTCCACTCTCGACTCCTCCCACTCTCGACTCCACCCACCTCTCACAGCTCCACTCTCGACTCCACCCGCCTCTCACAGCTCCACTTTCGACTCTACCTGCCTCTCACAGCTCCACTCTCGACTCTACCTGCCTCTCACAGCTCCACTCTCGACTCCACCCGCCTCTCACAGCTCCACTCTCGACTCTACCCGCCTCTCACAGCTCCACTCTCGACTCTACCCGCCTCTCACAGCTCCACTCTCGACTCCACCCGCCTCTCACAGCTCCACTCTCGACTCTACCTGCCTCTCACAGCTCCACTCTCGACTCTACCCGCCTCTCACAGCTCCACTCTCGACTCTACCCGCCTCTCACAGCTCCACTCTCGACTCTACCCGCCTCTCACAGCTCCATTCTCGACTCTACCCGCCTCTCACAGCTCCACTCTCGACTCCTCCCACTCTCGACTCCACCCACCTCTCACAGCTCCACTCTCGACTCCTCCCACTCTCGACTCCACCCACCTCTCACAGCTCCACTCTCGACTCCACCCGCCTCTCACAGCTCCACTTTCGACTCTACCTGCCTCTCACAGCTCCACTCTCGACTCTACCTGCCTCTCACAGCTCCACTCTCGACTCCACCCGCCTCTCACAGCTCCACTTTCGACTCTACCTGCCTCTCACAGCTCCACTCTCGACTCTACCTGCCTCTCACAGCTCCACTCTCGACTCCACCCGCCTCTCACAGCTCCACTCTCGACTCTACCCGCCTCTCACAGCTCCACTCTCGACTCTACCCACCTCTCACAGCTCCACTCTCGACTCCACCCGCCTCTCACAGCTCCACTCTCGACTCTACCTGCCTCTCACAGCTCCACTCTCGACTCTACCCGCCTCTCACAGCTCCACTCTCGACTCTACCCGCCTCTCACAGCTCCACTCTCGACTCTACCCGCCTCTCACAGCTCCATTCTCGACTCTACCCGCCTCTCACAGCTCCACTCTCGACTCCTCCCACTCTCGACTCCACCCACCTCTCACAGCTCCACTCTCGACTCTACCCACATCTCACAGCTCCACTCTCGACTCTACCGCCTCTCACTGCTCCACTCTCGACTCTACCGCCTCTCACAGCTCCTCTCTCGACTCTCGACTCCAGCGTCTCTCACAGCTCCACTCTCGACTCCTCCCACTCTCGACTCCACCCGCCTCTCACAGCTCCACTCTCGACTCCTCCCACTCTCGACTCCACCCACATCTCACAGCTCCACTCTGTTAGCTTTACTTGCCAGTATCCATTTCCTTTCATAATTTGAGTTATATTCAAACAAAATACTCCAAGTTGCTTTTTGCATGAATGTTTATTAGCAAGTCAGTTCAGTCACAGCAGAGCGGCTCAATGAACAGAAAACTGTCAGGAAACTCAGACAGAAGTTGCAGATGTCTGTTTGTGTTGGTGACAGGATGGTTCAGCAGTTCTCGGTGGACTTCGAGAAGCGCATCGAAGGCTCTGGTGATCAGGTGGACACCGTTGAGCTGTCGGGTGGAGCCAAGATCAACCGCATCTTCCACGAGCGCTTCCCCTTTGAGCTGGTCAAGGCAGGTGTCAGCACACGCACTCTACACATTATGATTTTGCATTTTCTTACGTCTTCATCTAAAGTTTTGTTGTGTTTGATGATGCAGATGGAGTGCGATGAGAAGGAAATGCGTCGTGAAATCAGCTACGCCATCAAGAACATTCATGGCATCAGGTGAGAGTTTGTTTTACTCGTTCATATGTTGATTGAGAGTGTTGAGATCAAGTATGCATGACCTGGCACAAATCCTCTTTAGTTCCTCACTTTTATTGTAGATGATCAGGTGTGTAATATAAGTGAGGCCCCTGGTGTTTTTAGCAGTGCTGAGGGAACTTGAGCATAATTGTGTTTGTTTGTGACGCAGGACGGGTTTGTTCACTCCAGACATGGCCTTTGAAGCGATTGTGAAGAAGCAGGTTGTGAAGATAAAGCAGCCGTGTATTAAATGTATTGACCTGGTGGTTCAGGAGCTGATCAACACAGTCCGTCAGTGCTCCAATAAGGTAATCAAGTCACGGCTGTTATTGAATATGACACATCTGTACCGCTGTACTGAACAATCAGCATCCAGGACTAGAACTATCCTGAACTGTGACTGATATAGAAGGAGCTTGAGTATATACAGCAGCCAGAAAGAGGATGTGTTCACTTGTGTTGCTGTTTACATGCCATCCAATGGGTGACGTGTGTGTATCTCAAATGCTGCTCTCAGAAATAACCTCACTTTTCTTCATCATTCTTCATTGTTCATATCGCTCAGTGAGGAACCGCGAGTGTAGTTCAACACATTTAAGTAATTAGCTGAAATCTTTATTTGCTCACCCCCATGTCACTAAAACGTTCTTCCATGGAACACAAAAATGGAAATTGTGAAGGAGCTTGACTGGAAGAAAGCCACTCGTTCACCAGAAGAGACAGGAGTGGAAGGAAAAACCAATGAGGGCTGTAAAGTCTTGCTAAAGCAAACTAGTCCAATTTTGGCCTCCTGGAATTTCCCAAATCTGTTGATATTTGCATGGCGACTACACCAAAGTTGACTTTCAGACCCAAATCCTTTAGAAAACAGAACAATATCCCAGTGTAACGTAGCCAGCCGGTCTGAGTGGACTGCCGCCAACCGGTTGTGTAGAATTCAACATGCGGATGCCCTGGAGCCTCAGATGGGCTTGTGCTGCGTCATGCACTTTGTGAAAGAATCTGAAAGCTTAAATGGAAAGACTGCCTTGCCCCTGAAGGCCAATGTCATAATTTGTCTGTGCCCCTGCACAATCTGAATATGAAAATATGCCTCCTTCAGGCATCTATCTGATATGACGTCAGATCGTCTAGCACAGTGGTTCTCAACTCCAGTCCTCGGGACCCACTGCTCTGCACATTTTGTATGCCTTCCTTATTTAATGCACCTGATTCAGATCATCAGCTGATTAGGAGAGAGCTCCATGAACTGAAATGAGTGTGTCAGATAAGAGACATACAAAATGTGCAGAGCAGTGGGTCCCGAGGACTGGAGTTGAGAACCACTGGCATCAGTATTCAAAATAGTGAAAATCAACCGTCTCACGTCCAAAATTGTGCTGTCTTTCTTAGGTACAAAAAAATCAAACCACCATGGGGAGATCTCCATTGGACACATGTGGATAATGTTGCAAAATGAATACCATGCTTTATCATCCAAATGATCCATTTGGGAACAACTGGCAGCATCATCTCCGACACAATATGAGTTGAAGTGCAGTGATTTTGAGAGATCCCAAGACTGCAACAGCAGAAATCCCTGCATAAACCAGCTGGTTTATTCTGGTTATGGCTGGTATAGTGCTGGTCCACAGGCTCTCCCTTCCCATGCTGGGACCAGCTTATAAACATGCTGATGAACAGCAACACTGAATTTTTCAGCAGGGAGAATGGGAGGCTGAACTCACTCTACAGAACCCAAGAGTGGGGGATCCCTTGACTTTAAACTGTGACCCAAGAGTGTGGAATAGGGGACAGTGTGTGAAGAGCCTGACTGATGGGAGGACATAATATAGTGCTTGGGACAGTGTTTAGAGACCCTTGGGACCCTGCTCCTGAAGATCTGCTGACTCCTTTACCAAACCTGCTCCACAAGACAAGTCGTTGTCAAGTCAAGAAATGCTGTTGTCTTCAAGTCACCCCAACACCTTGGTTAGCTGGTTCAGGTGTGATAATCATGATGATGTTCACCTGTAATAAAGCGAAGGCACAAATGTCATCCTCGTCAATTAAATTCTAGCACAACATGGGCATTCCATATCAATCATGTCGCCTTCAATTAGTTTCATCTTCAGTTTCTACTCTAAATCTGCTCTCCAGTGTGCTCATGTTAGTCTCGTCTGACCTTGATCGACTGAACAGAAGAAATGAACCAGAGAAGATTCACGGCTCACAGAAGACGGAGCCTCATAGCCATACCCACCTATTACATCATCGCCACTGACCAATGCAACCAGCCGGAGCAAACTTTTCCGGAAGCAGTTTCAAACTCCAGAAACTAACATCAAATGAACTTCGTTTTGGCCTGATTTTGTTCAAAATGACATCAAACAAGTTCTAGAAGTGTATTGTTCTTCATATATTGGGGTCTTGATATTATCATCACAGTAGTCCATATAATCATGCACATATAAGTCATTCAGTAGCCTTGTGCAGAGCTAGACCTCCACTGAGTAACAACTTTACGGAGCTGTGTTTTTCAAGCAAAGCCATCACACTGGTAACACTGTAGCAGTGTAGTTTAGTAGTATGATATGCAGCCACTAATTATAAAAGTCAGATTTTTAATATTGTATTTTTTATTTTCTGCATATTCAGCTGGATTCTTTCCCAACCCTGCGAGAGGAAACAGAGCGGATTGTCACAACTCATATCCGTGACAGAGAGAGCAAAGCCAAAGAGCAGGTACGACGTGCCTGGATATCTGTGAACGCAGGGCATATAATGAGATTACGACTCTATAATGAGATTACGGCTCTGACCTGTTTGTGTGCACACACTGTATGTGCATCTGTATGTCTCTGCAGGTTTTGCTGCTTATTGATGTTCAGCTGGCGTACATTAACACCAACCACGAGGATTTCATTGGCTTCGCGAAGTATGTACAACACTAGAAAATGTTTGCCTAAGCACATGCATACGTTCTGATTGCATAAACAAGTCAAGTCAAGTCATCTTCATTTATATAGCACTTTTAACAATGTAGATTGTATCAAAGCAGCTTTACAGAGATAAACATATAATTTAAGGTAATAGAGATTGTTTTGGCTTAATAGCGGTTCTTGAATAATGTTATTTCCAGCTAAAGTTAGTTTTGAACAAGTACATCAGGATTTAAGGGAAGTGTTCCCAGTTCCGGCTGACCTAATCTATGCAGCCTAACATTGAGTTATAGAAGTCTATAATGTATTATGTGTATGCTAGGGCAAAGAGATGTGTCTTTAATCGAGCTTTGAACTGACAGAGTGTGTCTGCTTCCCGGACAATGGTAGGAAGACTGTTCCAGAGTTTTGGTGCTAAATAGGAAAAGGATCTACCGCCAGCAGTCGATTTAGATATTCTAGGTATTATCAAATGGCCGGAATTTTGAGATCACAATAAACGTGAAGGACTATAATGCGTTAAGAGCTCGCTCAAGCACTGCGGAGCTAAACCATTTAGTGCTTTGTAAGTAATCAACAACATTTTAAAATGTATACAATGTTTAATAGGCAGCCAATGCAGTGTTGACAGAACCGGGCTAATATGGTCATACTTCCTGGTTCTGTTAAGAACTCTAGCGGCTGCGTTTTGAACTAGCTGTAGTTTGTTTATTAAGTGTGCAGGGCAACCACCCAGTAGAGTATTACATCAAGGGTTAGACAGTATTCTTGTCAGGAATTATGTGGCTGTTGTTCTTTTTTTGGCCATGTGAGGTCCTCAGTGATCTTTTGTTGTTGTTTTTTTCCCTGCCACATGTTATCATTATTGATTAATTAGTTTCACCTGAACCTTGTTAAGTTGCCTATTTAAAACCCCTGTTGTCTTGAGTTCTTTGCTCAGTCTTGAGTTGACACCGGGTTGACTATACTACCTTTCCGGGAGTTATTTTTCCAGTGTATTTTTGTTTGTTACCGACCTGTACATGCCTGTTTTTTGGATTATGAGTTTGCCTCCTGTTTTTTGGATTATTCAAGGATTCTGACTAAGATAGTGGACTCTGAACTTTGCCTGGATTATACTTTTTGTTTTTGCCATTCCTTGTTGGATACTTTTTCCCTGCTTTTCAAGTAAAGCTCTTGAACTGAGTTCTTGTCTCTGCCTCTGCATTTTGAGTCTAATACACCACATTGTGGCACCGAGGTAGTGCTTTGCCCTGCTACGCAGGAGACCTGGGTTTGATTCCCAGTCGGACATAACAATTCTAGGTTATTACGTGTGGATGTTTTTTGTCCAATAATCAGAATCTCTGTTTTTTCAGAATTTATTAGTAGGAAATTACTAGTCATCCAATTTTTTATATCAGCTATGCATTCCGTTAATTTTGTGAATTGGTAAGTTTCATTAGGTTTTGAAGAAATACAGGTCCTTCTAAAAAAATTAGCATATTGTGATAAAGGTCATTATTTTCCATAATGTAATGATAAAAATTAAACTTTCATATATTTTAGATTCATTGCACACCAACTGAAATATTTCAGGTCTTTTATTGTTTTAATACTGATGATTTTGGCATACAGCTCATGAAAACCCAAAATTCCTACCAAATGTTGAAAATTTGGTATGTAATGTAGACAAGAAAACATGAAAATGTGTACATTTTGTGAATATTGTTAGTAGTGAGTTTTTTCAAAGTAAACGTTTTGCTTGAAAGACCTGTTGTAATGCTACTTTTTCATTTGCACACATCCCTTAAAGCTTGATATGTAGTAGAAAGATATTTTAGTCCTATTTTATCTTACTATTTATTTATAGGGACTATTATTTATTGTCCATAACATTTGGGTAAGGTAGAGTCACAGACAAAACTTGTACTAAAAAACGATTTTTCAAAATGTCACTTTAGACAATTATTATTCATCATCTACTATTTTATTCATATATTACACTACTTTTGTGACCCTAAGACTTTGGGGAACCCATTTCAAGGACCAAAATAATTCGTCAACATGAGTAATGTTTTTTTTTTCACAAGAGATTTGAAGAATTTCAAAAATCGGACTTATATTTTTCACCTTTTAGAGCCAAATTATCCCTCTCTCTCTCTTTACACAATGCTTTAGGACAAGTGGTGAGCTCATCAGTAAGAGAGCTGGGTTTTCTATGCACATTTTGATATAAAACAAATGGGATTATGTTATGTAATTGCCTTTAAAAGGTGAATTTAATAAGATATGTAAAATTGAAGAAAAAGTGAAAAAATGCACTTAGACCTCAGATGGTTAAGAAGAGGATCTATGACATCTGGAAGCATCTTTCAGTAGCTTAGTCATTATAGGGTCTAACATACAAGTTGTTGATTTAGATGATTTAACGAGTTTGCAAAATTCTTCCTCTCCTATAGCAACAAATGAATAAAATGTTTCCTCATGGAGCCTACAATGCACTCCCTGATCCGATACTGTAGTAGACGGTTGCATAGTTATAATTTTGTCCCTGATATTCTCAATCTTATAAGTGAAGAAGTTCATAAAGTCATTACTGCTGTGTTGCTTGGACACTTCTGGGCTTGAAGCTTTCTTTTTCGGTAGTTTAGCCACTGTTTCAAATAAATGCCTAGGATTATGTTTATTTTCTTCTAATAGGGTTGAAAAATAAGCAGATCTAGCAGCTTTTAAAGCCTCTCTGTATGCAATCGAGCTCTCTTTCCATGAAATCTGAAATACCTCTAGTTTAGTTTCCTTAGTTTCCATTTTTCTGGCTGCTCTCTTAAGGGCCTGGGTGTGCTCGTTGTACCATGGCGTTGGACTATTTTCTGTAATCTTCTTGAAGCGCAACGGAGCAACTACGTCTAAAGTGCTGGAAAAGAGAGAGATAAAAGTTTCTGTTGCAATATCAAGTTCTTCTAAGCTATCCAGCTTGCGGAGACGATGAAACTGATTAGGAAGATTATTGATAAAGCAATCTTTAGTGGCAGAAGTTATAGGTCTAACATGTTTATAACACGGAGTCGGCTTTGCAGCCTTGGCTAAATGTAATTTACATGAGACTAGAGAAAAATTTAAACGGCATCAACATCTATTCCATGTGATAGTATTAGATCTAGAGTATGATTACGACAATGAGTAGGTCCTGACACGTGTTGTCTAACTCCAATTGAGTTTACAATACTATTTCTGATAGAAAGTCCACAAATTCTTTGATAAAAACTTTATGGTGCCCTGGTGGCCTGTTTACAATAGCCAGCAGAATTCTCAAACGTGATTTATCGTTTACACTATATTTTTATTTTTACATTAAGCACCAACACTTCAAAAACATATTAGATATTAAATTTTTCATCTGTATGTCATATTCACTATTGCTTTTCTTCTCTCTCTATCAGTGCTCAGCAGCGAAGTAACCAAGCAAACAAAAAAAGTTCTGCTGGAAACCAGGTCAGTGTGTCCAGAATGTGCATTTGTGAAGGCATTTGTGTGTGCATTTGTGACCATGTACAAAGTTCTGTTATGAAACTCTAGCTGGCGCAGGCTGACAGGTCCTTAACTCATTCTGCTTGCAATCACATCATTCTCTATAGGACAGAGCGGATTGCCTCCTACTGTTTCAGTAGCCAATAAGTTTGCTACTTAACTTTCAAATACTTGGTCATCATTTGCTGTAGTAGTTTGCTGCGCACTTTCAGAAACCCTCCACCTTCCCCAGCTCCACCTGTATAGATATGTTACTGGTAATGCTATGGGTAAAAATGTATGCTATATTGTACAGCAGCAGCATGTCTTACTTGCTCACAGCAGCGTGTTGTGTATGTATTGGCAGTAGTAAGTCCAGTACTTGTTCTGCAGCAGCAGCAATAACAGCAGCAGCAGTAATAATAGCAGCAGCAGCAGCAGCAATAACATCAGCAGCAGTAATAACAGCAGCAGCAGCAGTAACAACAGGAGCAGCAGCAGTAATAACAGCAGTAGTAGCAACAGCAGCAGCAACAACAGTAATAACAGCAGCAGTAACAACAGCAGCAGCAGCAGTAGTAGTAGCAACAGCAGCAGCAACAGTAATAACAGCAGCAGCAGTAATAACAGAAGTAGCAGCAGCAGTAATAACAGCAGCAATAACAGCAGCAGTCATAACAGGAGCAGCAGCAGTAATAACAGCAGCAGCAGTAACAAAAGGAGCAGCAGCAGCAGTAATAAAAGCAGCAGCAATAATAACAGCAGTAGTAGCAACAGCAGCAGCAACAACAGTAATACCAGCAGCAGCAGTAATAACAGCAGTAATAACAGGAGCAGCAGCAACAGTAATAACAGCAGTAGTAGCAACAGCAGCAGTAATAACAGCAGCAGCAGTAATAACAGCAGTAGTAGCAGCAGCAGCAGCAATAACAGCAGTAGTAGCAACAGCAGCAGCAGGAATAACAGCAGTAATAGCAACAGCAGCAGCAATAACAGCAGCAGCAGCAATAGTAGCAATAACAGCAGCAGCAGCAATAACAGCAGCAGTAATAACAGCAGCAGCAATAACAGCAGCAGTAATAACAGCAGCAGCAGCAGTAATAATAACAACAGCAGCAGCAGCAGTAATAACAGCAGCAGTAATACCAGCAGCAGTAATAACAGCAGCAGCAGCAGTAATAACAGCAGCAGCAGCAGCAATAACAGCAGCAGTAATAACAGCAGCAGCAGCAGTAATAACAGCAGCAGCAGCAGCAATAACAGCAGCAGCAGCAGCAGCAATAACAGCAGCAGAAGCAGTAATAACAGCAGCAATAACAGCAGCAATAACAGCCGCAGCAGCAGTAATAACAGCAGCAATAACAGCAGCAGCAGTAATAACAGCAGTTATAACAGCAGCAGCAGCAGTAATAGCAGCAGCAGCAGTAATAACAGCAGCAGCAGTAATAGCAGCAGCAGCAGTAATAACAGCAGTAATAGCAGCAGCAGTAATAACAGCAGCAATAACAGCAGTAATAACAGCAGCAATAACAGCAGCAGCAGTAATAACAGCAGCAGCAGCAGTAATAACAGCAGCAGCAGCAGTAATAACAGCAGCAATAACAGCAGCAGCAGCAGTAATAACAGCAGCAGCAGCAATAACAGCAGTAATAACAGCAGCAATAACAGCAGCAGCAGTAATAACAGCAGCAATAACAGCAGCAGCAGTAATAACAGCAGAAATAACAGCAGCAGCAGCAGTAATAACAGCAGCAGCAGTAATAACAGCAGCAATAACAGCAGCAGCAGCAGTAATAACAGCAGCAATAGCAGCAGCAGCAGCAATAACAGCAGCAGCAGCAGTAATAACAGCAGCAATAGCAGCAGCAGCAGCAGCAGTAATAACAGCAGCAATAACAGCAGCAGCAGTAATAACAGCAGCAATAGCAGCAGCAGCAGCAGCAGTAATAACAGCAGCAATAACAGCAGCAGCAGCAGTAATAACAGCAGCAATAACAGCAGCAGCAGCAGTAATAACAGCAGCAATAGCAGCAGCAGCAGTAATAACAGCAGCAATAACAGCAGCAGCAGTAATAACAGCAGCAATAACAGCAGCAGCAGCAATAACAGCAGCAGCAGTAGTAATAACAGCAGCAATAACAGCAGCAATAACAGCAGCAGCAGTAATAACAGCAGCAATAACAGCAGCAGCAGTAATAACAGCAGCAATAGCAGCAGCAGCAGTAATAACAGCAGCAATAACAGCAGCAGCAGCAGTAATAACAGCAGCAATAACAGCAGCAGCAGCAGTAATAACAGCAGCAATAACAGCAGCAGCAGTAATAACAGCAGCAATAGCAGCAGCAGCAGTAATAACAGCAGCAATAACAGCAGCAGCAGTAATAACAGCAGCAATAACAGCAGCAGCAGCAATAACAGCAGCAGCAGTAGTAATAACAGCAGCAATAACAGCAGCAATAACAGCAGCAGCAGTAATAACAGCAGCAGCAGCAACAGCAGCAATAACAGCAGTGTAGTGATCTATTTTGCCAAGACCAATCATATCAACATTGTCTGCCATGTCAACCATTACCGTGCGTTCACACCGCCACCGACGAGAGCGTCAAAGTGGCCTGAAGTCATTCATTTTCAATGTGAGCCGGCGGCGAGGGCGGCGCGGTGGACCTTAGATGGCGAGAGTGGCGCGGAGAAGTTGAAGTCAGGTCAACTTTATGGTAATAAGCTATGATGCGGCTCGGCGAGGGGAATGTAGAAGTGCTCCTCTGGAGATGATTCCAGAGGACGCAGTCCTGTAAAGTTTGGTTCCGACCACATTAGTTCCCGAGCAAAATAGAGGAGCGTTTGATCATTTGAATTTGAGAAGATTTTCACGCTAGAACGCTTGTTTTTCAGCGGGAATGCAAATTAGATTAGCACTTAACCATGAACACAAAAGCCACAGCACACGAATGGCTTTTAATTGGTTTATTTTGTTACGTTAACAAACATGTCACTATAATTGTTAAGTTCTTTCCATCGATCAATTTCTTACTTTCACATTTAAAAGATCCCATGAGGTTAACTCATGCCCTACTGTGGTCAGGCTGCACAAATATCGATCGACATGCTTGTTTGCTTTGCGACCCCTTTAAATAAAGTTTTAAAAAAGACCGATCACTCGACCTACGTCAGAGTCAGAGTCAGAGCGTCCACGAATCTTTCCACGACGGCGTTGGCAGGGCGTGAACGCACAGTTACCATGCCAACACTCAGAGTTGTCATGACAGAACTGTGTTTATGACACTCCAGATATTAATGCTGGTCAGTTTTTGTTGCTGTTTGACGTGCTTTGACTTTCTTTCTGCTCTGCTTCTATTACCTTCATTTATCCACTGCAGGATAAATGTGCTTCGGTTTTGCTCATGTTATGGACATTTTAAGTTTGTTTGTTATGTTTCTGTTCTGAAAAACACGTGTCATGTTTTCTTCACCTCCCTCCTGTGTGAGCGAGCGGCTCCTGCATGATGAGCTGCTGTCTTTCCCTCAGGAGCTCCAGGTAAGAGCGACTCAGTCTCTTAGAATGTGACTGTGATGCGAGATAGAAACTGTTGATGCATCATTACAACAGCATTCACAAAGTTTTATCTCACTCAAGTCCTGTATGTTTCCTCATTACTTTCATTTAGCGTGACGTCACTTTTGTATGTTATTTTTCTCATTGCCATTCCTTCATTGCCAACAGTCATGTTGTACTGCCTCTTACAGTAGGCCTGACGTCACACACACACACACACACAGCGTAGACCTGACGTCACACACACACACACACACACACACACACAGCGTAGGCCTGACGTCACACACACACACACACACACACACAGCGTAGGCCTGACGTCACACACACACACACACACAGCGTAGACCTGACGTCACACACACACACATACACACACACACACACACACAGCGTAGGCCTGACGTCACACACACACACACACACACACACACAGCATAGGCCTGACGTCACACACACACACACACACACACACACACACACACACAAGGCGTAGGCCTGACGTCACACACACACACACACACACACACACACACAGCGTAGGCCTGACGTCACACACACACACACACACACACACACACACAGAGCGTAGGCCTGACGTCACACACACACACACACAGTGTAGACCTGACATCACACACAGCGTAGACCTGACGTCACACACACACACACACACAGTGTAGACCTGACGTCACACACACACACACACACACACACACACACACACACACAGTGTAGACCTGACATCACACACAAGCGTAGACCTGACGTCACACACACACACACAGTGTAGACCTGACGTCACACACACACACACACACACACACACACACACAGCATAGGCCTGACGTCACACACACACACACACACACACGCGCACACACACACACACACACACACACACACACACACACACACAGAGCGTAAACCTGACGTCTCACACACACACACACACACACACACACACACATACATACACACACAGCGTAGACCTGACGTCACACACACACACAGTGTAGACCTGATGTCACACACACACACACACACACACACACACAGCGTAGACCTGACGTCACACACACACACAGTGCAGACCTGACGTCACACACACACACACAGTGTAGACCTGACGTCACACACACAGCGTAGGTCTACGCCATTAAAAACAACAGTTTTGTGTACTCTCAGTTATGTGTAGCCGGTCTTGAGGAACATGCGTAAGAAAGTACTTCCACAAAGGCTACCGTTGCCGACCCAGCGAACGGCGATCTGGAAGGGGGCGTCCCCGAGGCCCGCCACTCTCGCGTCCTCCTCCTACCCCTGGGACCTCCTCCTCCCCCTGGGACCTCCTCCTACCCCTGGGACCTCCTCCTACCCCTGGGACCTCCTCCTCCCCCCCTGGGACCTCCTCCTCCCCCTGGGACCTCCTCCTCCCCCTGGGACCTCCTCCTCCCCCCCTGGGACCTCCTCCTACCTCCTCCTCCCCCCCCCGGGACCTCCTCCTACCTCCTCCTCCCCCCCCGGGACCTCCTCCTACCTCCTCCTCCCCCTGGGGCCTCCTCCTCCCCCGGGACCTCCTCCTGCCCCGGGACCTCCTCCTCCCCCTGGGACCTCCTCCTCCCCCGGGACCTCCTCCTGCCCCGGGACCTCCTCCTCCCCCGGGACCTCCTCCTCCCCCTGGGGCCTCCTCCTCCCCCGGGACCTCCTCCTCCCCCTGGGACCTCCTCCTCCACCCCTGGGACCTCCTCCTACCCCCTCCTCCCCCTGGGACCTCTCCCTGGGACCTCCTCCTACCTCCTCCTCCCCCTGGGACCTCCTCCTCCCCCCCTGGGACCTCCTCCCCCTGGGACCTCCTCCTCCCCCCCCTGGGACCTCCTCCTACCTCCTCCTCCCCCTGGGACCTCCTCCTCCCTCTGGGACCTCCTCCTCCCCCCCTGGGACCTCCTCCTACCTCCTCCTCCTCCCCCTGGGACCTCCTCCTCCCCCCCTGGGACCTCCTCTTACCTCCTCCCCCTGGGACCTCCTCCTCCCCCCCCTGGGACCTCCTCCTACCTCCTCCCCCCCCCTGGGACCTCCTCCCCCTGGGACCTCCTCCCCCTGGGACCCCCTCCCCCTGGGACCTCCTACCCCTGGGACCTCCTCCTCCCCCTGGGACCTCCTCCCCCTGGGACCCCCTCCCCCTGGGACCTCCTACCCCTCCTGGGACCTCCTCCTACCTCCTCCACCCCCTGGGCCCTCCTCCTCCCCCTGGGACCTCCTCCTACCTCCTCCTCTCCCTGGGACCTCCTCCTACCTCCTCCTCCCCCTGGGACCTCCTCCTCCCCCCCCTGGGACCTCCTCCTACCTCCTCCTCCCCCTGGGACCTCCTCCTCCCCCCCCTGGGACCTCCTCCTACCTCCTCCTCCCCCTGGGGCCTCCTCCTCACCCCTCCTCCTCCCCCTGGGACCCCCTCCCCCTGGGACCTCCTCCTCCCCCTGGGACCTCCTCCCCCTGGGACCCCCTCCCCCTGGGACCTCCTACCCCCCCTGGGACCTCCTCCTACCTCCTCCCCCCCCCCTGGGACCTCCTCCTACCTCCTCCCCCCCCTGGGACCTCCTCCTACCTCCTCCCCCCCCTGGGGCCTCCTCCTACCTCCTCCTACCTCCTCCTCCCCCTGGGACCTCCTCCTACATCCTCCCCCCCCTGGGGCCTCCTCCCCCGGATCTGAGCTCTCTGGGTCTTCGCGTTCCAGAGATACGAGCGATTTTCTTCTGAGATCATGACGTCACCAGCGTCCGTAATTTTGTAGCAAGCCCTATGGTTTTCGGCTAATATCTCCACGAAAACACCAACAAAAATTATGAAACTTATATGGTTCTTTTCAGCTCAACTAGACGATTCGAACGAGCTCTCTGCTCGCCGAATGCGTTGAGTATTCGCCAAGATATTTGCGTAATAGACGGTATTGTCTATGAGTTTGAGCACGAGCGCTCTTGTAAAAATTGGTTGCAATCTGAAACTTCACCGCTAGAGGCCGCTAAAAACTACATATAGCCCCTTTAAGTAGATTTTTAGCAAAAAAACACTTTGTTGTTTAAAAATGATATGTTCTCATTAATGTGTAATCCCACCAACTAATCTAACCAACTAATTAAGTATTCTCATAAGTGTATAATCTGCCATTTAGAATAAATACGAGCGATTCGCTCGAATGGCGGAAGCCATGTTGCACATCCATCTTGAAAATACATTAGCCAAAGAGGGACATTCCTGGACATTCAAGCTTCGCCTTTCGTGTTTTTACACTCAGTGGCTCATGACAAATGTAGATTACTCGCGACTGCCGGCAGATTTGGAATAATACTCAAAACGCCCTCGGAATGGGAGAGGCTAGAAAGTAATATTCAGTTGGTAGTCATATACACCGCTAGATGGGAGTAAATCCTCCACAGTGTAGCTTTAAGGAGCATGTGTCTGTGTGTCTCTCTCTTCAGGCCTCGTCTCCTCCAGCTTCTGGCATCATTGTAAGCATCAGGTTCTTGTGTGTAATAAGAAATGCACTGGAGGTTAAGAACAGCACAGTTGTAGTTCAGTTCAGCACTGCATGCGTCAGAGAGAACATCTACTGTCGCCCTCTCACACTCCACTCGATTCACAAACTATTCAGAAAGTCTTGCATTTTTCACACTGCAGCTTTATCCTGAAATGTTTTCCACATCTTCACTCCATACCCTTTAAGAACAGCAAAAACTGAGAGATTGCATTCAGACCCTTTGCTGTGACACTTGAAGTTCAGCTCTGGATAATCTTTGAGAAGTTTCTACACTCTGATTGGAGTAGATTTGTGGCATGATTTGGACAGACACACAACTAGGATACGTTCTAGGAACATTTTGCTAACATTCCCATTAAGTTATGAAAACGTTATTTCTGAATGTTCAAAACATCCAATGTTTTAAATGTTTTAAAAATGTGTTTTATTGGTTATATGAGCGTTAAAGGAACATTCCATTATATCATTCTTCACACATTATGGGAATGCTACTTTTGAATGTTCTCTTTAACATTTAAACAATGTTAGACGAACATCCAACTGAAACGTATCAGAACAAACGCTCCATGAAGGATGTATAAGTAATGTTTTTGTTCTAATGATTTGAGAACGTTATTAAAGACCAGATAACTTTGAACAAACGTTCTTTTAAAGTTACTGGAAGAACGTTTGTTCATAACTTAGAGAGAACGTTCCCTGTTGGCTGGGGAGAGCTAAACAACCACATCAGAGAAACCATCAAGGCAAGAGGTCAGAGGACTGGCCTGAAGGGCTCAGAGACTGTGGATGACGTCGAGGCACAGATCAGGGCGTGCAGCTCCACCTGATGATGCGACGGCATCACCACGACGATGATGGACGGATGATACTGGCCATACTGCGCCAGTACGCCCACCACACACCAGCTTACTGGAGGAGAGGAGACGGTGATGAAGCCAGTCAGTATACGGGGATGATTAGGAGGCCATGATGGACAGAGGCCAAGGGGCAGATGTGTCCAGGACACCGGGGTTACACCCCTACTCTTTCAAAAGACATCCTGGGATGTTTTGTGACCACAGAGAGTCAGGACCTCGGTTTAACGTCTCATCCGAAGGACGGGCGTCAAACCCAAGAAGACTGAGACTGGACTGGCTGTAGATGGATGGGAATGTGAAGGGCTCAGGACTGGTGTGTGGAGTTGGGCACAGAGCACTGCACTCGCTCATGTTCACTGACGTCAACACTTCAGACGCATGCTGGAGACCTCATTACAATCACTTTACTCAGACTCTGCTGAAAATAACTACCATTAATAAATGAATTAAAGTAATGAAAGTGACAAATCGGTCAGCTGTAATCCTGGATGCTGATTGGCCGATACTACATTCCAGTTGATTCCTCCATATAGTAACAGCTTTGGCTCTTTAATCGTATCACTGCACATCTGCCAGAGCTGGTCAGTATTGTGTTTGAAACATGCTTGTTTGAATATGAATGCTTTCTGTAGTAACACTACACCAGTAGGTAGAGAAAAGTGACTGTGTGTCTTTAAATCCTCCGTTCAGCGGGAATGAGACACGAGACTGTCGGCCCCTGTTCATATAGTGCACTAGGTCTCTATTTCTACAATACTAACAGCTTGTGCAGTTTTTTATTTCTTGTCACAGACAAGCATTTTACACACGTCTTCTTTTACACACGCCTCACCTTGTTGATTTCTCCCATCGATCACAGTACTCATCCACACTTTGCATTGATCAGTGTCGTGTGTGTGTTGATCAGTGTCGTGTGTCTGTTGATCAGTGTTGTGTTTCTGCATGCAGCCGAGTTTGCGATGTGACGCGTCTTGTTTCCTCCGTCAGGTCATCCGTAAGGGCTGGTTGACCATCAATAACATCAGCATCATGAAGGGCGGAGCGAAGGAGTACTGGTTTGTGCTGACCGCCGAGAGCCTGTCCTGGTTCAAAGACGACGAGGTGAGCGCTTTCGTCCTGCAGACGGACATTCAACCATATCGTCTTGTGCATCGCGAGCTGATGTGAAAAAGTAGACCTGCACATACTATAGAGACTGTCAGATCGTCTCCATTTATGTGTGCTGTTTGTCATTTCCACCAATCAGAACTGCTAAATAACAAACATATAACCGCGCCCCCAAACTCACGCCATTGGTCGAGTCAGTGTTGAGACAGTTAAATGGCAAATGGACTGCATATAATGGACAAATAATTCTGTTTTTAAATAATAAATATTCTCCTTCCAACTTTCTTTTTTTTCCCATTTACCTGCATTTCTCTCCCAACTTGGCATTATATAGTCAGATTTCACAGCTGTTCTTTCATTCCCAGAAGCTGTTGCAGTAGTTCTTTGAGTTTATAAAGAGTGTGATGACACGATGAGTTTGCAGTGCAGTATCAAACACTGCTGCTGATCCCACAGGAGAAGGAGAAGAAGTACATGCTGCCCTTGGACAATCTGAAGGTCAGAGACGTGGAGAAGAGCTTCATGTCCAGCAAGCACATGTTTTCCATCTTCAACACAGAGCAGCGGTAAATGGACTGACTTCTCTCTTTCCTTTTTTTTTTTGGTTTAATAGAAATTTTAGCATGGTCAGAGCTGTTTGACATGAACTCATTTCATGTCCTCAGTTCTCAAAGACCACAGCAGATTTTCATCAGCAAGAGTCAAACATTTGGGACTTAAGACTGTGTAAGCAGTGAGGATTTAACTCTTGAGGACCATTCACACCAAGGACTATAACTATAACTATAAAGATACATTTTTTGGGCCCTATCTTGCACTCAGCGCACGATCTGAAACGCAAGTGTCAAAGCGCAAAGCGCAAGTAACTTTGTGGGCGGATCCCGGCGCTGTTGCTATTTTCCCTGCGGGATAAATGCCTCTTGCGCCTGGCGCAAATCTAAAAGGGGTTGGTCTGAAGTAGCTTCATTATTCATAGGTGTGGTTTGGGCGTAACGTGAAATAAACCAATCAGAGCGTCATATCACATTCCCTTTAAGAGCATGATGAACGAGGTGCGCTTGTTCCATGGCGCAATACTATTATAACGGCGCATTTACCAGGAGCGCTTCAGAATCGGTTCACAGCCGAGGAGATCGATGTTCTCATCAGGGCCGTAAAAGAAAGAGAAGTGGCATTTGAGATGGGACAAACCCACCCAAATTAGCTTCGGTTATACATGCATTTAATAATTTGGGTAAATATGTAGGCCTAAGCTTTATGCCTATTTTTCCGATCGTCATGGACACAACATATTAATACTGTGAAGCTGCTTTGATACAATCTCTATTGTGAAAAGCACTATATAAATATACTTGACTTGACTGGACAACAATGATTTCCCTCGTGTTTTAATATTTTTCCTTATAATAATGTATCATTTGCAAAAAGGAAAATGCATCTGTGTAGATGAGAGAATCATATACAGTGTATGCGCGTTGTTCACACTCTGTATTATGACCAAGCACGCGCGCTTAAAATAGCATCTGAATGTACGCGCAACGCGCCACTGACTTTAGACTAGGTTTTTTCTGGTCAGTGGCGCAATTGTTTTCTGGAACTGCAAAATAGCACCAGGGATTGTTTGCGCCGGAACACGCCTCCTTTTTTTGCGCTGAACCGCCCAGGGAGCGCAAGTTCATTCTCTAGTTTACCGACGTGCGTCTGTGGAGGGAAAAGTCCGCTTTGCGCGGGTGCAAAATACGAACGATACATGCGTCAGTGAACAAAGTCATTTGCGCCGGGTGCAAGATAGGGCCCTTTAAGTTTGATAATCATTCCAAATCAATGAGAATAGCAAAATAGCAACAATAAGGACACAATATACAAGGAACAATATCATTGGAATGATGAAAAGCTGCGTTTCCATTCAAATTTGCGAATTGACCTTATGTACAAAATTGGAATATCGCATAAAATGTTTGTTTTCATCCAATGAGTCGACGAGAATAAAATTGGCACTTCCTGATAAACAGTCGCTAAATATCACTAAGAAAAGTAGGAGAAGCCACTGTATATAAAAATATCCCTATGTAATAAATGACTTGACTTGAAACGCAATAAATGCAGTCATGTTAGCTTCTAGGCGGATGCTGGTGTGTAGTCTGTTGGTTGGTAAAAGATTATCTGACTCAATTCAGCACATTCGTTTATTTATGCGCATTTTTAGAATTGATGTGCAGCTTGGATTTTCCATCCAGTGTTTTTTATGCAATATTCCGAAATGCACATAAAAAAAATATCCGGATGGAAATATTGACAGCCAATCAAAATCCATCTTGTTTTAAAGAACTTGTGCATTTAATGCGGCAGACAACAAAACTGTTATAATAAACAGAACAATATTGTGAGTTTGTGATGTGAACAGACCTTTACTGTAGAATGAACTTCATTCATTCCTTTTTTTTATTTGTTTTTCTTGGGGGCTTTTTTGTGCAATTCAGTTTAGACTCACGAAATTTAGAAGTTAGTCTTTTTTTCTTCTTTAATATTACTTTATGGTTATTATCATGATGATGACACATCCACAAAAGCCTGACTGGGTTAATCTTCATACCACAGACCCAGAGAGAGCTTTCATGCTTCAGGCATCTGACTTGAGTTTTTCAATTTTGTCCTAGAGAGTTTCAAGATGTCCTACAATGCTTTGTTACCTGTGCTGATTTATGATGTAACCTGCAGATGTTCCTTCTTTTGGGATGGACTTTCACCCTTTGGTGAATGTTGGAAGAGCCTGGCGGAGGTTTTCATTTGAATGACGGCTTGTTTTCCCTCAGGAACGTCTTTAAGGACAGCCGTTTCTTGGAGCTGGCCTGCGACACCCTGGAGGAGGTGGACAGCTGGAGGGCGTCGCTCCTGCGGGCCGGAGTCTATCCGGAGAGGGCCGTGGTGCGTAACATCTCATGTCTGGGACATCAGTACACACTTAATATCACTTACTGAGATACGCCTCAAAATCTGAAGCATGAACCACCTTCCTCGTCACTTATCTTAACCGTTGGTCACTCTGTGTTCCTTGACCCTTCCTGCCAGGTGGAGAGCGATAGTTCTGGTCCGTCAGAGAACTTCTCCATGGATCCTCAGCTGGAGAGGAAGGTGGAGACCATCCGCAACCTGGTGGACTCCTACATGGCCATCGTCAACAAATGCATCCGGGACCTCATGCCCAAGAGCATCATGCATCTCATGATCAATAATGTAAGCGGGATGCACCATGAGAGATTTGATTTCTGATTGTTTTGGAACTGATTATTTAATTTCATTTAATTTCATTTATTTATTTATTAAGCACTTTTACACAACTGGTCATTGAACAAAGTGCTGTACAAGAATGGAGACAAAACCACAGCCATACAAAAAACACAGACATTTACGCCACGGTTAAGTGACAATGAAATAAACACCTCAGCTAAAAAGTCTACTAGAACAGCTACTGTACCCCGTTAAATGCTAAATCTAGAAGATATTCCTTTAGCTTTTGTATAAAAACAGATAATGTGGGTTCTAATCTAATAGAAAGAGGTCATTCCAGAGTTTTGGGGCAATCGCTACAAAAGCTTGATCTCCACTTCTCCGTTTTGTTCTAGGAGTTGTTAAAACCAGCTGGTCAGCTGACCTCAAGGACCGTTTAGGTTAATATTTCTTAATCAGATTTACCAAAATACAATGGAGCCATACCATGCAGTGATTTATAAACAAAAAATAAAATTTTAAAATTTATTCTGTGGTCGATCGGTAGCCATTTTAAAGTGCTCAAAACTGGGGTGATATGGTCTCTCTTACGAGTACCTGTCAAGAGTCTCGCAGCTGCATTTTGGACCAACTGTAAGCGATTTATCAATGATTTATTTATGCCGACATATAGTGAGTTACAGTAGTCAAGTCTTGTAAAAATAAAAGCATGAATGGGTTTTTCGAGATCACGCATGGTCAACAAAAGGTTTCACCTTCGCTATTAATCTCAAATGATAAAAACAAGACTTGACCACAGAATAAATCTGTTTCTCAAACTTGAGATCACTATCAAACAGAACCCCTAAATTTCTAACTAATGGCTTACAGAAAGGGGCTAAATCACCCAGATCAACAGTATCATTTGAAACTCCAAACCACACAACTTGAATGTTTAGTATTTGAACCGCCGCTGTTAACAAGATCAAATACAAGATACTATATCTGAGAGAGGACAGAAAACTGGGAATGTTGCCTCTGCTACTCAAGAGCGTTACTGTATTTACACAATCATTTAAATGCTCCAACTGAAACATTGAGATCATTGTGAACTCACTATTTGCTTTTATTTCACTGAAGCATCTGATGCTCCAGTACAGTTAATCAGAAAGAGTTAATTCTTGGAAAGTGCGCTTGATACATTTGCATGTCTGTGCCTCTGCGTGGAATAAGAGCGTAACCTCATAAACCCTGCCTGTACTGTATTTACATGAACATATGACCTAATGAACATCATGCTCCTCTTCCTCAGGTGAAAGACTTCATCAACGCAGACCTTCTGGCCCAGCTGTACTCGACCGGAGACCAGAACTCCCTGATGGATGAGTCTCAGGAGCAGGCCCAGCGGAGGGAGGAGGTGCTGCGCACACACCATTCCCTGAAGGAGGCGCTGGCTATCATCGGGGATATCTCCACCTCCACCATCTCCACCCCGCTGCCGCCGCCTGTGGACAGCTCCTGGCTGCAGGCCGGGCAGGGCGGATCCCGGAGGTAACTCGCTCCCGCTCTGATATGCCTCAATCATGGAGGAGAAAATGGCTCTTATTATGAATCGGGCCGTCCCTATGTGCTCTATCAATGCAGTCATTTCTGCAGGGTGGTTCTGGTGCCAGAACCGTCTGGCTGGACCAGGTGTCCTTGGACTCCTTAATGCATTAGCTACATATACTGTATTATCCTTGAAAACTTCAGTGGGACAAGTGAGGACATAGTGCTGGTGGTCTGTTTTAAGACCACTGCTTACATGCGTGTTGCATGACATCCAGCTGCTCTTGTGAGGGCACTCCAGCTGTGGCTCCACGGCCTTTCATGGAAGTGGATGTGGTAGATGCCAATAAGCCAAACATTGGTATGTTGACTTCAGATCATTCCCTCTCCAGAGACAGAGTGATGAAGCCACTCATAGGTATCATTAGAAGGATCCATGATGGATATAGACCAACCCAGGCAAGAGCTGGAGTGTATACCACCCTAGTTCATATGGCCTATCTCATTTCAGATAGGGCCTAACCCTATCTCATTTCTTACACAGTCTTCCTCAGTCACATTCACAAGAAACCTCTTGAAATTTGCAGTGCTCTCCAACTGCTCTCCATGGACTTTAATATTAAATACTGCCACTGCTTCCCTCTGCAGCTGAATGGTCCTTTCTGACAGCAATGTGACAGTCTCTCCTGACTGACATTACATACAACAGAGAGGTCATTTCAAGATCTCAAGTTTCAAATCTTCTGTTCTTGACCATCCCATCCCAAACTCACAGGTAGAGCTAAGTGGGACACAGCTGAAGTTAAAGCCCCTCATCACCGCTGCTATAAACACATCAGTGTGTCTGTCCCACAAAAGTGGGAGTCCTACTAGAGCGAGGGTGTCCAGTCCTGCTCCTGGAGAGACACCGTCAGGCACAGTTTAGCTCCAACACACAGGGTTGTAGTGATGCTGAAGGCCTTGATAGGCTGGTGCCGATGTGCACTCGGCTGAAGGTGGCCCTCCAGGAGAAGGACTGGATATCCCTGTACTACAGCATGTACTGGCTGGTCATCAAACATAACACCAGACATTCTGGAAGACCTGGAAGTGTGGTTGAGCCCAGTACAGTGACTCAGAAAGCCCTCCTCTCCAAGTGAACTTGAGGAGTGGAGAACAGTTCCTGTGATGCTCAGATCAGAGAGCCTGGACAGAAACTGAGGGCAGCGGACAGGGCTGGTTAGAGGATTTGGAGTTAGCTTTAACAATTTTATTGATGGACCATGGAACAAAGCCAAATTTGTATGTGACAGAAAAGATAGTGAAAAAACAATTCCCTTGGGAGTTTTGGGAGAGATTGCAGGAGTGTAACCGGTAGTACTGTGGGGCTGAGGAGTTCCAGCAATAGCCACATCTGTTCTCCGGCTCCTTAACGGTAGCATCTCTTGTTCTGTAGGTCTCCTCCGCCCAGCCCCTCGGCTCCGCGCAGGATGTCTGCAGGCCAGAGGCCGGCCGGTAGGGGCGCCCCCCTGCCTCCGTCCCGTCCAGGGCCCTTGGGGCCCTTGAATAACAGCGCTGACAGCCCACAAGTTCCCAGTCGGCCCAACAGGGCCCCGCCCAGCATTCCCAGGTGAGGCCTGACCCACCCGCCTTACCTTCTGAATGAATGCAGAATAACCCCATAAACACACCTCTTTCCTTATCACATTCTTTTCTGTTTCTAATCTTATTAAAACCTTCATTGCAACTACACAAACACATGCTAACGCATTGCACTTGTGCTGTACATTCGCACATACTGAACTCTCTCCCTGCCAGCGTTTTGCAAAAAAAGTTGCCAGCCACCGTCAGAATTGATAATTTTCAAGTGTCATGGCCCCCGTATTTTTTTGTTGTATGAATATCTGAGCATCCAATATATCAAAAGAAAGAACAGTTGTATTCTAGCTTCATGCATTCTTTTTTATTAACACTTAAATGGTAGATAGATAGATAAAAACTTGTCAACAATTGAACAACCTTGAACTATGTTGCTCCATCATGATGGAGAAGACGCTTTACACTGACATATACTTACCTTATTAATTGTGTTTTGACAAATTTCGATCCGTACAATGCCTGTAATTAAGCGTGCGTATCTATGTTTACACCAGTGTTCACATACTTGTCCCTAGACCCTATTTTCAAACCCTCGCTACAATCGTTCACTACACTACAGTTTTACTGAGAGATTCGCTAAATCTATGTGCAATGCCCATGCTAGTGCACCAGTATTAACAGATTGTCTGACTGTCTTTTCTTCAAGTACTACTGATACTAATTCTGTCTTTTTGTCTCTTACTCCTCCATCCATTCCAACAACCCTTCCTCAACGCCTCTGCTGTCCCGAACCACCTTCTTCTGCTTATTCTTCCTCTTCCTCCTCTTCTTCCTCTTCCTCCTCTTCCTCTTCCTCCTCTTCTTCTTCCTCTTCCTCCTCTTCTTCCTCTTCCTCCTCTTCTTCTTCCTCCTCTTCCTCCTCTTCCTCTTCCTCCTCTTCTTCTTCCTCCTCTTCCTCTTCTTCCTCTTCCTCCTCTTCTTCTTCTTCCTCCTCTTCCTCTTCCTCCTCTTCTTCCTCTTCCTCCTCTTCTTCTTCCTCCTCTTCTTCCTTCTCCTCTTCCTCTTCTTCCTCTTCCTCCTCTTCTTCTTCCTCCTCTTCTTCTTCATCTTCTTCCCCTTTTTCCTCTTCTTCTTCTTCCTCTTCTCCTTCCTCTTCCTCCTCTTCCTCTTCCTCCTCATCTTCTTCTTCCTCTTCCTCCTCCTCCTCTCCTTCCTCTTCTTCCTCCTCCTCCTCTTCCTCCTCCTCTTCTTCTTCCTCTTCCTCCTCCTCATCTTCCTCCTCTTCTTCCTTCTCCTCTTCCTCTTCTTCCTCTTCCTCCTCCTCTTCTTCTTCCTCTTCTTCCCCTTCTTCCTCTTCTTCTTCTTCCTCTTCTTCCTATTCTTCCTCCTCCTCTTCCTCTTCCTCCTCATCTTTTTCTTCCTCTTCCTCCTCCTCCTCTCCTTCCTCTTCTTCCTCCTCCTCCTCTTCCTCCTCCTCTTCTTCTTCCTCTTCCTCCTCTTCCTCCTCCTCTTCGTCCTCTTCTTCATCTTCCTCCTCCTGTGCTTCTTCCTCCTCTTCTTCCTCATCCTTTTCTTCTTCCTCTTCTTCCTCTTCCTCCTCCTCTTCTTCCTCCTCCTCTTTCCCTTCTTCCTCCTCTTCCTCTTCCTCTTCCTCCTCCTCTTCTTCTTCCTCTTCCTCCTCTTCTTCCTCCTCTTCCTCTGACCCAGTCGTCGCCCCCCACCCTCCCCCACCCGACAGGTTCCCCCGTAAGAGGCCCCGGGGCCGTTGTCTTTGCTCCTGGAGCGAGTGTGATATTCCCGGCCCATTCTCATGTGAACAGTACACCGGCGTCTGTCCTGTACCAAAGCTCCTGCATGTGCTCTCCATCTAGTGTCCTTCACACTCGCGTGACCGTGGTGGTGTCTGTGATAGCAGTGCTCGTTGTGTGTTGTGTGTCAGTGCCTGTGATTCAGTCCGAGTCCTACACTCTTTATCCTACACTAGTCTTCTTCGTCCAGGCTCTCCTTCCCTGGTGAAATCATTCCCAGTCCCGACACCACTGACCTCCCCAGCCATGCATGTGTGTTTATTTCAGGGTGTTGTGTGTGTGTGTGTGTGCGTGTGTGTGTTCACATACTTGTGTCATATAGTGTGTGAGTGATATATCTTAGTATATGCCGGGAAGTGTGTGTGTGTGCCTGAATTTAAAGATAAATGTGTACAATAATTTAAGATTATGTGATATTTGTGTTCTGATAGTAGAAATTTTAATTATTGTTGTTTTTTATGTTAATGTTGTTTGTCAATAAAAGGGTTGATTCACTTCACGGTGTGTTCACACTTGTCAGGTTTGGTTCGATTAAAACTAACTCGGGTGTGATTTCTCTGTTCATGAAGTTCGGTGTTGAATATGACGCTAAGCGAACCGGGACTAAATGCAGCGTTTTCTTTTTAGCAGGAGAACCGAACTACGAGTGTGAACACACCCTTTTGTTGTTACAGTAAACATGCTCACATCTTTAGATCTGCAAACACTTTTATGAGCAGTCTCATAACCATCTTCTTGAATAGCGCCACCTGCTTGCAATACTAGTTCATGACAGATCATGTAAAAGTCCCTGAGCGACGCGGTGTGTGTTCCAGATCACTGTAACACAACACAGTTCACCACAACATTACTCTGCAATAAACACAGCCGTAGTTTTGAGTCTGATCATTGTGTTAGTGAGATTTATTTGCTACTCTACTTGTGTTCAGTAATTTCAACGCAAAACTTTGAGAATAATACAGGACTAGTTAAGGAATTTAAGACAAGCGGGCAGGAACTCATGGAACAGCTGATGTATGATTTCTAATTAATACAATTTATATATGGATATATTATCTGTAGGTGTGTGAATCAGAGGCTGAACTTTGTACTTGTTTCAACTGGATGTAATGATGTGTGATGCAGTATTTCCGTTAATAGAGTCTGTTAAACTAGTCCTCCTCGTATAAACACACGGGACAGAGACTGAACACAAGCAGGGTTTTTCATTATACTGAGAGTCACATGCTAAACAAGCGTAGGTCATTTTAGAGCTTGAGTTCTTCCGAACGTTTAAAGAGAGAAGAGTTTTAAGAGATCGGACAGGGATGATGTTCGTCTACAGGCTGAGCTGTGTTTTATAAGGAGGCTTGTGTCACGGAATAAAACATTTTAAAAGATAATTGCGACTTTTTATCTCACAATTGCGCATTTGTATCTCTCAATTCTGACTTTATTTCTCACAATTGCGTGTTATAAAGTCAGAATTGCGAGATATAAACTCACAATTCTGACTTTTTCTCACACTTCTGACTTGCATGCAAATTACATCTTTTCTATAAGATAAATATATACTTGCAATTGCGACTTATAAAGTACAATTCTAAGGAATTGCGACTTTATATCATGCAATTCTGGGATAAAAACTCATAATTGTGAGATAAAATTGATTACCTTTTTTGTTAGTTTATTCTGTGGCGTGAACAAGCTTGCACAGCTTTAGTCAGCGAGACCAGAGAACAGCAGATCTGCGGCCGGTTGCATAAACCACTGAGACTAGTCTTACAAGTTAGACATCAACACTTTTTCTTCAACACTGTTGACAGCTTTTTTTAAATCAGGAACATAAAACCGTAGATTAGGCTGATTTGATAGCGAAAGGTCAGGCCTGGAGACACGGCCCTGTTTCTGCCGCCGGCCCCTGAGTTTACTATAGCGTTATTAAACACTTGCATACGCTGGGACTGACACCAACGACTCTCTCGTATGTTTCATTATGGCTTGATGTACTGTACCTCTATATGTATGAAATAATATGTATTAAGGAACATTCAATAAAATGAGAACCTGCGGTGTCTAATTACTGTCCGTTTGAACTTTCTTTAAAAAGCTTTTGGACTCTCACACAGAGGCTGATCTGAAACATTACGATGGCTCTGGTTTCTCTATCATGTGCTGTACGAGTTTTATTTATACACATGTTCTGCATCGTCCAGAGCGGTGTCTTGAGAAAGAACGAAACTGCACTTCTCCTGGCACTACACTACAGGGCTCTTTAGCCTGCACGGACTGGGGTATTTTTCAGGGCACACTGGACGAGAGGGTATCCACCATCACTGACTACATCAAGTTCTGTATCCACACCACCATCCCCACCAGAACTGTCAAAAGATACCCCAACTCCAAACCCTGGATTACCCCCCACATAAAACATGCACTTAAGGAAAAACGGACCGCATTCAGGAATAAAGACTGGGCCACTCTAAAAATACTCAACAGACAAATAAAGAATGACATCATCAGAGCCAAAATGCAATATAAAAACAAACTGGAGCAGGAGTTTAGCAACATGAACACAAAACAAGCATTCCAGAGAATCAAGAAACTTACAGGTCAAGAACATAACCACCATCACCAACCAAGCTCGGACCCTCTTCATCTTGCAAACACCCTGAACAGTTTCTTCAACCGGTTTGACATCCATGACCACACCTCCACCTGTGAGGAACTTCTCAGAACCCTTTCCTCCCATGAACCTCACCACCCGCCCTTCACAGAGGAGGATGTGCAGCAGCAGCTGGCCAGGTGCAAAGTTGGTAAGGCACCTGGGCCAGACGGCATCCCGGCAAAGGTGCTGAAGTGCTGCGCAATGGAGCTCTCTCCCATCTTCCACTCCATCTTCTGGGAATCCTACAGGACAGCAACAATACCCATCCTCTGGAAAACATCAACTATTACACCTGTACCCAAGAAAGCACGCCCCTCAGAGCCCAACCACTTCCGTCCGGTCGCACTCACCCCAATAATCATGAAATGCATGGAGAAAATCATACTACAACTCATCTTACCTGCTGTCAGCACACAATTGGACCCATACCAATTTGCATACCGGCTGAAAAGGGGGACAGAGGACGCAGTGGCATGCCTTCTCCACTCCCTCCTTCACCATCTCCAGATTTCCCGTAACTTTGCCTCAGTTCTGTTTGTTGACTTCAGCTCCGCATTCAATACAATCCAGCGCCATCAACTCATCAAGAAACTACAGCACCTGAATGTCACCCCTCTCCTCATCCACTGGATTAACAACTTTCTCAGCAACAGGCCACAGACAGTGAAAATAGGGACTACAACATCATCAACCATTATCACCAACACTGGAACCCCCCAAGGTTGCGTACTCAGTCCCTTCCTGTACACACTTTACACAAATGACTGCCAGAGTTCACTACCCAACACCACTTACTACAAATATGCAGATGACACAGCCATAGTAGGACTACTTACAGACAACAGTTCCATCACAGCCTACCACCAGTCCATCACAGATTTTGCACTGTGGTGTTCTGATAACTACCTCCAACTCAACATTGACAAGACAAAAGAACTGGTTATTCATGCATCAAAATCACCCCCTGGACTCACTCACATCACTATACATGGCCAACAAGTGGCACAGGTCAGCACTTTCAAATATCTTGGTCTCACCATTGACAATAAGCTTAACTTCAATGAACATGTCACCATTACACAGTGCACAACAGAGACTGTATGCAATACGCAAACTAAGATCACTGTATGTTGCCCCCCATCTTCTTCTGCTACTCTACAAAAGCATCATCCAACCCCTTCTACTCTACTGCTCCCCCTGTTTCTTCACCATACTAAATGTCATCAGCAAGAACAAACTCATTAAAATCTCACACTTAGCATCCAAGATAATACAGCTTCCTACCCCCAACCTCACTGATGCAAATGACACAGCCATCATACGCCTTGCACGCACCATAGTAAGCAGCCCTGACCATCCCCTGAACCGGTTCTTCACCCATCTGGCCGTAGATATAGAGCCCTGGACTGGAAAAAAGCGCACTTTAAGAAAAGTTTTATACCCTCAGCAATCACTGCACTTAACAAACTCCCGTGACACTACCCATTGGGGGGTGTTATAGGTTATATGTTATATGTTATAGGTATGAGGCTGTGTACATCCTGCATGGAATGTAACAATGACATGTGTGAAAAAGAATATCCTTATAGGACAATAAAGACTAAAGACTACACCAGAGGCCGTCGTACACCTTCACGATCCCTGACTCTGAGGAGTGTTACTGAGAGGACGGCCGTGAGTCTGTGCGGGATGGAACACGGCTCGGCTGACATGGACACGGAGAGAAGGAGATGTGTAGGTATACAGCACACGGATACGTTATCACTACGTTATACAAGATCATTATAAGATCAGTAAATCTACTGGAAACAGACGGTAAATCACCATTATATTTACATTAGGATATGGTTTATGCTACATAATATATATCCATAAATGTAAATAGCATCTATAAAAAAACTAGTTATACACATGTTAAAATAGAAATAGGTCACTACCGTAATAGTTTAATGGAAAATGAAGGCTTTGAAACATTGACAAACGGACATTAAAGGATTAGTTCACTTTTAAAAAAACTTTTGCTGATAATTTCCTCCCCCCATGTCATCCAAGATGTCCACGTCTTTCTTTCTTCAGTCGAAAAGAAATGAAGGTTTTTGATGAAAACACTCCAGGATTTTTCTCCATATAATGGACTTCAACAGGACCCAAACGGTTCAAGGTCCAAATGACAGTTTCAGTGCAGCTTCAAAGGGCTTTAAACGACACCAGACGATGAATAAGGGTCTTATCTAGACAAACCATCGGCATTTCACAAATAAATAAAAAAGTTTAAGTTTTATAAGCACAAATGCTGGCCTTGCTCTGTTCTGTGATGCGCGTTCGTGAAGGAGGAAGAAGGACCATATACACATATTCAAATGTCTTTGTGTCAGTTTATCGTTTAAATGCCCATTTCGTGTGCGTATCCTGGGTGTTTTAATATTAAAAAGACTGAAAGAACATTTTCGTCAGGACAGAAGCGTGACCTTTTCAACGTAATTGCGTATTACATGAGTCACGAACGCGCATCACAGAACAGAGCAAGGTGAGCATTTGTGCTTATAAAACTTAGGAGACGGCGAACCCTTGTTTATACATTCGCCTGGCTCCGAAGAGAAAGAGTGTGTGCGCGCGTGACCGGGGCTCTCTCGCTCGCGCTCTCTCTCTGTCACACGCGCTGCAGTTCGTCTACATTACTCATCGATCGTTTTACATCCAATAAAATCCAGTAAATTATCAGCAAAAGTTTTTTTTTAAAGTGAACTAATCCTTTTAAAGTGTCAATGAGTAAAGCAGAAGTAAAAGGGTTAATAGCAGAAATGTCAGCAGGATTGGCACAGCACACTTTCACCACAGTCAAGAAAATGTAGGTCTAGAAAGAAGACGTTTTAATCTCAATAGAACACGCACTATAGAGTGTTATGCATAATAGAGCAAGATTTCAACTAATTCAAGCTTTAAGCTCTTTGGGAATAAATCATTTGAAACGATCAGGTTCTATTAGGAAATGTCCCAAAACAATCAAGAATATTTAATGAATTATTTATTTCCTTAAAAGAAACAAGACTGATTATTATTATTATTATTATTTAAATATTCATCATCAGTTTTAACTTCATTATGCGCGTCACACGCCTCTCCAGTGGGTGGCGGGAAAGCGCATTATCCGTTGGTGTGCCAGCCGCCATTACACACCAGAAGAAGAAGAAGAAGGTAAACAGGAAGAGAAAGAGCATCTAAAATGGGCGGGCCAGTTCTTGTGGAATCTAAATAATATTTCTACAGGTTACCTTATGTTCTGACTATGATCTCAAGTTTGTCAAGTTTGTTATTTCCCACACCAGAGAGGAGGCAGCGCGTGCACCTCTCGGTCACGTGACACATGTTGCTTTACTCAGCGCTGGTTAGGATATGATTGATGGATCATCTCTCTTTAAAGTTTAAACTCTTTTATAGAGACAGAAATGCGTTTGTGTTTCAGGTGACAATCCTTGCAGATAATACATGTAAATGATTGTGCTTTTAAAGAGTATTAAAGGCTCCGCGAAGAGCCTCTTGTCTGACGTGCGTGCGTGTGTGTGTGTGTGTGTGTGTGGAAGTGTAAAGTTCATCGGTTCCTCACACGTCACTGAACCACACACAACGCTGGTTCGCGAGGTTGACCCACGGGAGACGGGATAATGTGTGTTTGTGGCGCCGGTGGATGATGAAGATCGAGCTACTGCTGCTCTGTGCACTCTCGTTCTGGTGAGGGACTCTCACGGTCACTATTCATCTGTGTGTGGAGTGTTTATGTGATGATAAGCCAACAGGAACACCTTAGTCAATCCATGGGCTCTTCTACACCTTACCATGATATTATTTGAAATACCTCGGACTATGTAAATGTCATGGCAGAGGAATATGTCAGATCAGTAAAATGTTCTTATGTGATTGTGACTCATGATGAACTTCAGATTGACTGACAGAAAGAGACCTGAGGTCAGAGGTCAGTCTGTGTTTAAAGAGACACTCAACACTGCTGAAGTCAAAGCTGCTTCAAAACATCAATGTGTAGTTACAGATATTAAAGTTTAGTTGACTCTAAATCAAATACATATACACAAAATACTTTGGACTCTAAAATTGCTATAACATGCCTAACCAAGTTGTGTTCCAAATTTGAAGTTGATATCACAAAACTTGTTCCTGAAACAAACCCATTTCTCTGTGCAGGTTTGCTGTTCCACATGGCCATTGTTCAGAGGAAACACTGAGCTCTCAGCATCATGACCAACACACCGATGAACAGGTCTGAAACACGGCAGAGATGTCTGAGGTCATGTGTTACGTGTTCATGTCTGAGGTCATGTGTGACGTGTTCATGTCTGAGGTCATGTGTTACGTGTTCATGTCTGAGGTCATGTGTGACGTGTTCATGTCTGAGGTCATGTGTGACGTGTTCATGTCTGAGGTCATGTGTTACGTGTTCATGTCTGAGGTCATGTGTGACGTGTTCATGTCTGAGGTCATGTGTTACGTGTTCATGTCTGAGGTCATGTGTGACGTGTTCATGTCTGAGGTCATGTGTTACGTGTTCATGTCTGAGGTCATGTGTTACGTGTTCATGTCTGAGGTCATGTGTGACGTGTTCATGTCTGAGGTCATGTGTTACGTGTTCATGTCTGAGGTCATGTGTTACGTGTTCATGTCTGAGGTCATGTGTTACGTGTTCATGTCTGAGGTCATGTGTTACGTGTTCATGTCTGAGGTCATGTGTGACGTGTTCATGTCTGAGGTCATGTGTTACGTGTTCATGTCTGAGGTCATGTGTGACGTGTTCATGTCTGAGGTCATGTGTGACGTGTTCATGTCTGAGGTCATGTGTGACGTGTTCATGTCTGAGGTCATGTGTGACGTGTTCATGTCTGAGGTCATGTGTTACGTGTTCATGTCTGAGGTCATGTGTTACGTGTTCATGTCTGAGGTCATGTGTTACGTGTTCATGTCTGAGGTCATGTGTGACGTGTTCATGTCTGAGGTCATGTGTGACGTGTTCATGTCTGAGGTCATGTGTTACGTGTTCATGTCTGAGGTCATGTGTTACGTGTTCATGTCTGAGGTCATGTGTTACGTGTTCATGTCTGAGGTCATGTGTGACGTGTTCATGTCTGAGGTCATGTGTTACGTGTTCATGTCTGAGGTCATGTGTTACGTGTTCATGTCTGAGGTCATGTGTTACGTGTTCATGTCTGAGGTCATGTGTGACGTGTTCATGTCTGAGGTCATGTGTTACGTGTTCATGTCTGAGGTCATGTGTTACGTGTTCATGTCTGAGGTCATGTGTTACGTGTTCATGTCTGAGGTCATGTGTGACGTGTTCATGTCTGAGGTCATGTGTGACGTGTTCATGTCTGAGGTCATGTGTTACGTGTTCATGTCTGAGGTCATGTGTTACGTGTTCATGTCTGAGGTCATGTGTGACGTGTTCATGTCTGAGGTCATGTGTTACGTGTTCATGTCTGAGGTCATGTGTGACGTGTTCATGTCTGAGGTCATGTGTTACGTGTTCATGTCTGAGGTCATGTGTTACGTGTTCATGTCTGAGGTCATGTGTTACGTGTTCATGTCTGAGGTCATGTGTTACGTGTTCATGTCTGAGGTCATGTGTTACGTGTTCATGTCTGAGGTCATGTGTTACGTGTTCATGTCTGAGGTCATGTGTGACGTGTTCATGTCTGAGGTCATGTGTTACGTGTTCATGTCTGAGGTCATGTGTTACGTGTTCATGTCTGAGGTCATGTGTGACGTGTTCATGTCTGAGGTCATGTGTTACGTGTTCATGTCTGAGGTCATGTGTGACGTGTTCATGTCTGAGGTCATGTGTTACGTGTTCATGTCTGAGGTCATGTGTTACGTGTTCATGTCTGAGGTCATGTGTGACGTGTTCATGTCTGAGGTCATGTGTAGGGCTGTAGCGATACACTAATCTCACGATACGATACGATACACGATATTCAGCTCACGATACGATATATATCACGATATTCAGCCAACGATACGATTCGATACGATTCGATATAATTCGATACACTTACATCATTTTCTGAAAGATTTAAAAGGGAAAGAGTGATTTGTGACATCTTGTGAGTGTTCCATTTACTTGGATTGAATTAATTGAACTGAAAACTAAAACTAAACTAAAACTGAAAACTAAAAACATAAATTTTTATTAAAAACATCAATTACACAATATATATATATTGACTCTGACTGGACAGAGGGTCTACAGCTTGAAAATGCAAAGTACTTTATGCAATGTTGTAAGATAATTTTTATTTTTTACATTTATCAGCCGATTTCAGTGGTTTGTATGTGGTGTACACAAACAGTTCCATCTCTAGTTATTTAAAAACTCGATAGTTAGACTTATAAAATATTTTTTTAATAAGGAATTGTCAAAGCTCAGGCTTGTCATGTATCTGGCTTTTTATTCTTGGATAAGAATTGTGAAGACTCCCATTATACTAAGATATAATTAAATTTTCACATTAAATTAAATAGTTTTCTTATTGTGGAAAAAGCATTTTCTGTGATTGGCCCAATTTTACCAATAACAAAGATAACTGATGGATCATTTATGGTAATACATATGGTACAACTACAGTGCAATGCAAATAAATATAAGATAAAGTGAGAAGTAATAGTAAATAGTTTAATAGTCTAAATATAAAGTTATGAAACTTCACTTTGCCCTCGATTTGCCAGAAAACAAATTATAGATTAATGAGACCAAAGATAGCCCGTTAGATATACACAAGACGAATTATATCTCATGTTTAACCACTAACGTTAGACTAGAGCCACCAGAGCCAGCGGCACACGTCAGAAGCACTAGCCGAGGTAACGGCTGTTCCAGGCGGGGTACATGAGCGCCCGCTGATCTCCTGGATGTCACAACTCCAAAAACGTCAGATCAAAATTTTAAATAGGCGGTATCTTTATAAATAAACCACAGATTTGATCTTTAAACAACTACATTGTCGACTGAAAAACTATTAAAACTACATTTCGTGACACAATAACAGCAGTATTTTTAAATTTCGCGGCCTTTCTCCTCTGAACGTTACTATTACTAATTATATCATGATGACCAAATACAACCAGAAACAAATGTTCAGTCTTGTGAAAGGTAATTCCTCGAGACCTGTTTTCAATTGTGTGGAGTGATTTGTAAAGTCCCAAGCAGAACACGAAACAGGCATTTTTCTAAATTCCCGGTATGAGAGGTATGGGAAAGTTGCACGCTCCAGCGGCCGTCTATGTCAGCGTCTGAGTAAAGTTTACTCTACAGCGACACTAGCAGCTGGCTGAACAAATCGCTCGTCCTGCAACGCGAACGGGGGAAAACACGGGGGATTTGAATGGGACGTATGTATCGATACTCGCGGCTTAAAAATCGATACTTTCTTGGGGAAAAAAATATCGATTTATATCGCAGAATCGATTAAATTGCCCAGCCCTAGTGTTACGTGTTCATGTCTGAGGTCATGTGTGACGTGTTCATGTCTGAGGTCATGTGTGACGTGTTCATGTCTGAGGTCATGTATTACGTGTTCATGTCTGAGGTCATGTGTGACGTGTTCATGTCTGAGGTCATGTGTGACGTGTTCATGTCTGAGGTCATGTGTTACGTGTTCATGTCTGAGGTCATGTGTGACGTGTTCATGTCTGAGGTCATGTGTTACGTGTTCATGTCTGAGGTCATGTGTTACGTGTTCATGTCTGAGGTCATGTGTGACGTGTTCATGTCTGAGGTCATGTGTTACGTGTTCATGTCTGAGGTCATGTGTTACGTGTTCATGTCTGAGGTCATGTGTGACGTGTTCATGTCTGAGGTCATGTGTGACGTGTTTATGATACGTGTTCATGTCTGAGGTCATGTATGACGTGTTTATGATACGTGTTTGTGTCTGAGGTCATGTACGACGTGTTTATGATACGAGTTTGTGTCTGAGGTCATGTATGACGCGTTTATGATACGTGTTCATGTCTGAGGTCATGTGTGACGTGTTTATGATACATGTTCGTGTCTGAAGTCATGTATGACGTGTTTATGATACGTGTTCGTGTCTGAGGTCATGTGTGACGTGTTCATGTCTGAGGTCATGTGTTACGTGTTCATGTCTGAGGTCATGTGTGACGTGTTCATGTCTGAGGTCATGTGTGACGTGTTTATGATACGTGTTCATGTCTGAGGTCATGTACGACGTGTTTATGATACGAGTTTGTGTCTGAGGTCATGTATGACGCGTTTATGATACGTGTTCATGTCTGAGGTCATGTGTGACGTGTTCATGTCTGAGGTCATGTGTTACGTGTTCATGTCTGAGGTCATGTGTGACGTGTTCATGTCTGAGGTCATGTGTGACGTGTTTATGATACGTGTTCGTGTCTGAAGTCATGTACGACGTGTTTATGATACGAGTTTGTGTCTGAGGTCATGTGTGACGTGTTTATGATACATGTTCGTGTCTGAAGTCATGTATGACGTGTTTATGATACGTGTTCGTGTCTGAAGTCATGTACGACGTGTTTATGATACGAGTTTGTGTCTGAGGTCATGTGTGACGTGTTTATGATACATGTTCGTGTCTGAAGTCATGTATGACGTGTTTATGATACGTGTTCATGTCTGAGGTCATGTATGACGTGTTTATGATACGTGTTCATGTCTGAGGTCATGTGTGGCGTGTTTATGATACGTGTTCATGTCTGAGGTCATGTGTGGCGTGTTTATGATACGTGTTCATGTCTGAGGTCATGTGTGACGTGTTTATGATACATGTTCGTGTCTGAAGTCATGTATGACGTGTTTATGATACGTGTTCATGTCTGAGGTCATGTATGACGTGTTTATGATACGTGTTCATGTCTGAGGTCATGTATGACGTGTTTATGATACATGTTCGTGTCTGAAGTCATGTATGACGTGTTTATGATACGTGTTCGTGTCTGAAGTCATGTATGACGTGTTTATGATACGTGTTCATGTCTGAGGTCATGTATGACGTGTTTATGATACATGTTCATGTCTGAGGTCATGTATGACGTGTTTATGATACGTGTTCATGTCTGAGGTCATGTATGACGTGTTTATGATACATGTTCGTGTCTGAAGTCATGTATGACGTGTTTATGATACGTGTTCGTGTCTGAAGTCATGTATGACGTGTTTATGATACGTGTTCATGTCTGAGGTCATGTATGACGTGTTTATGATACATGTTCATGTCTGAGGTCATGTATGACGTGTTTATGATACGTGTTCATGTCTGAGGTCATGTGTGGCGTGTTTATTATACGTGTTCGTGTCTGAGGTCATGTATGGCGTGTTTATGATACATGTTCGTGTCTGAGGTCATGTATGACGTGTTTATGATACGTGTTCATGTCTGAGGTCATGTGTGGCGTGTTTATGATACATGTTCGTGTCTGAGGTAGAGGTCGACCGATATTGGATTTTACCGATAACGATAGCTGGGTTGGGCCGTACTTGCCGATAACCGATTAATCAACCGATAGTTTTTAAAATTGATACTGGATAAAAACAATTATTCACGATACAGCACAGCCTCTGGAACCTCATTGCTTAAACATAACACATTAAAACAGTGCTGAACATTATTATATAGGCATATATATATATATATATATATATATATATATATATATATATATATAAAACTGTATGAACCATGAAAACATGCTAAATGAAATAAATATATAAATATGAATAAATATTGAAGTCAATATTTTAATTAATTAGGCTAATTAATTTAGTTAATTAATTCAAACTGAAACAAAAAGTAATACTCTAACAAATAAAACCAGTTACATTCAAAATGTATCTGTTTTACAGTTACATCCATTTTGTACAGCGTACAAAACTCATCCAATACAAGATGATTACAACAATATTATCAAACTCTGTAAACAATAAATCAACTCTGATTTCATGTTAAATACAATCAAAAACGGAGACGCAAGACGGCAAGTTGTATTTGAATGAAATGAGAGCGCGCGTCCATTGTGATACATGGATGTGTGCTGTTATAATGCGTTATTGATGACGGTAATTATAAGGAAGGAAATGCTACAGAATCTTGCTTTAAAAAGTTTTTCCACTGTTCAAACAAGTTCAAACACTGAAATGTTTTCATCAGTTCTTTTTGAACACGAATCGAATGCTTTTCTGATTTGTTTATATGTTTCTGTCGGCTGTATTAACATATCAGTTTACTATTTTACGTCTAGCTTTAAATATGCAACTTCGCTGCATAATGAATGCATAAAAGTGACCAGCTGTATAACGTTATAATCTAATGCAAATAGATGGTAACAATTGTGACATTAAACATTCGGGTCGGACTTAGGTTTGTATTTGTCAGTGTTTAACCGCTTGAGGTAGCCTACTACTAATGAATGTTAGCGTCCTCTCAGCCTCGAAGGCAAACAAACATGCGGTTCTTTCTCTACTAATGCAGCATAGTCAACAAATGAATCACTTTATAATGATATGACAAAATGTACTGTATGAATACCTTTTCGCTGTCGGTGCTTTAAACGCGCATCTGATGTAAGCGCTCTCAGTGCAGCGCGCAGCGTCACGTGTCGAGATAAACAACACGAGGCATCAGTGATAGTCTTTATTACACCTCTAGAGGCCGCTCTTGTACTGCATGATGCCAGCAGACCTTTTTCAGCTCTCTCGTACTGTGTAATGTATTACAGCGCGCACTTCTCAGCCGCTCCAGCAACGGACGCAACCAGGAAAAACTATCGGTATGGATTTTTGTCGATAACGATAGTTCCACCAATCAACTATCGGTGCCGATTAATCGGCAAAACCGATGAATCGGTCGACCTCTAGTCTGAGGTCATGTATGACGTGTTTATGATACGTGTTCATGTCTGAGGTCATGTATGACGTGTTTATGATACGTGTTCATGTCTGAGGTCATGTGTGGCGTGTTTATGATACGTGTTCATGTCTGAGGTCATGTATGACGTGTTTATGATACGTGTTCATGTCTGAGGTCATGTATGACGTGTTTATGATACGTGTTCATGTCTGAGGTCATGTATGACGTGTTTATGATACGTGTTCATGTCTGAGGTCATGTATGACGTGTTTATGATACGTGTTCATGTCTGAGGTCATGTATGACGTGTTTATGATACGTGTTCATGTCTGAGGTCATGTATGACGTGTTTATGATACGCGTTCATGTCTGATGTCATGTATGACGCGTTTATGATATGTGTTCATGTCTGATGTCATGTATGACATGTTTATGATACGTGTTCATGTCTGATGTCATGTATGATGCGTTTATGATACGTGTTCGTGTCTTAGGTCATGTCATGTGTGACGTCGCGTGTTTATGATACATGTTCGTGTCTGAGGTCATGTATGACGTGTTTATGATACGTGTTCATGTCTGATGTCATGTATGACGTGTTTATGATACGTGTTCGTGTCTGATGTCATGTATGACGCGTTTATGATACATGTTCATGTCTGAGGTCATGTATGACATGTTTATGATACATGTTCGTGTCTGAGGTCATGTATGACGTGTTTATGATACGTGTTCATGTCTGATGTCATGTATGACGTGTTTATGATACGTGTTCGTGTCTGATGTCATGTATGACGCGTTTATGATACATGTTCGTGTCTGAGGTCATGTATGACATGTTTATGATACATGTTCATGTCTGATGTCATGTATGACGTGTTTATGATACGTGTTCATGTCTGATGTCATGTATGACGTGTTTATGATATGTGTTCATGTCTGATGTCATGTATGACGTGTTTATGATACGTGTTCATGTCTGATGTCATGTATGACGTGTTTATGATACGTGTTCATGTCTGATGTCATGTATGACATGTTTATGATACATGTTCATGTCTGAGGTCATGTATGACGCGTTTATGATACGTGTTCATGTCTGATGTCATGTATGACGTGTTTATGATACGTGTTCATGTCTGATGTCATGTATGACGTGTTTATGATACGTGTTCATGTCTGAGGTCATGTATGACGTGTTTATGATATGTGTTCATGTCTGATGTCATGGATGACGTGTTTATGATACGTGTTGATGTCTGAGGTCATGTATGACGTGTTTATGATATGTGTTCATGTCTGAGGTCATGTATGATGTGTTTATGATACGTGTTCATGTGTTAGGTCATGTATGATGTGTTTTTGTGTTCATGTTGAGAGCTGTTGGGTTCTCCTCGTCATGTACACTTGTATCTGTTCATTCAGCATTGGCTTTTATCTGCCGTGCCTTACAGATGTCGTGTGTGTGTTTGTGTGTGTGTTTATGGTGTCTTTCTCAGCAGGTGATTGACAGTAATGACGTGGAGTCACTGGAGTCTTCCTCTTCCTCACGGGTCCCGGATCCCGTCAGTGTGTCTGGATCCTCCGAGTGCTTCTCCTGCCGGTCAGTGGCGCTCAGGCCTTCAGCATTCACTCGCTAGGCTTCAGAAGCCCACTGAATCCACAGTCTCTAGATTGAGTATGAATCGAGGTAGCAAACACCACGTGTGATGTTTCCCTCAGGGATTGTGCCGCGTCAGACTCCTGCTCTGCTGAAAGGCTCTCCACAGACGAGTCTCCAGCTGCGTGTGATGCTGCAGAAAACCTGCCGTTCGACTCCACGCTCCCCAGGTACTGAGACGGGGACTATACCTCATACCTCACCGAGGCAGCTCAGATCATCAAATCTGATACATGTTGGTTTCTTCTCAGTCTGAGGCGCCTGTTTTTAAAGTCGTTTTATGTGTTCCTCATCTGTGTCTGTCTGTCATGGAAGTTTTCCAGCGGTTCAAGAGAACGCCAGTGTCCGTGAGACGAGAAAACCCACCAAAGACCAAACTGGGAAACGGAGCAACGCCTCCCTCATCCTGAAAGAACAGGTGATACTTCCTTAAAGCCACGGTCAGACTCATGTAGAAGTTCTGCGGATGGGACTTTCAGTGTTAGATTTCTTAATACAACGTCACACTCTGTGCCATCTTTTAAAAAAACGTAATTCAACATCCAAACTGTAAAAATATGCAGTCTACACTACTGTAGTATCCTGTAGTATAGTGTAATGTAGTGTACTGTTGTATATTGTAATGTAGTGTACTGTAGTATTGTGTAATGTAGTGCACTGTAGTATAGTGTAGTGTACTGTATTGTAGTATAGTGTACAGTGGTATAGCGTGCTGTAGTGTAGTGTAGTGTACTGTAGTGCACGGTAGTGTAGTATAGGGTAGTATTCATAGATGCCACCTACGTCACTACAAATAGAACGCCGCCATATTTGCGACCGATCTCGCCCGAACTGCCCATTTGAATGAGAGAGAGAGACAGAGATACCTGGAGAAAATTTTAATTTTAGGCTCTAATCCTTATTTGTTACCCCCAGTTTTCTTTTGTCCATTATTATCTGCCTCAGACAGTCTTGCCTCATTGAAAGAACATGAAGGGAAACGAAACGAGACGATTGTGACTTTATGTGAACAGTCTGTGGTGGGTTAACTTACTCTGATCAATGATCATTGTTGATTGTCAGTGCTGCTAGTGAGTTGAGATGCGAATTGAAAACCGGTTCCACTCGAGAACCGGTTCTAAGTTTTATGAACCATCAATATTGAATGCCCAGCTCCAAAGCGAATTTTTGTCCCGCAGGGCGCATGTTTAACTGAAGAACGAGCAGAGAGAGACCGAGCCCCGGTCGCGCGCGCGCCGCACACTTTTTCTCTTTGGAAGGCGAATGTATAAACAAGGCTTCACCGTCTCCTAAGCGCTGTTTTGCTCTCTCTCCCTGGCACATATTAATCTAAATAAATCGACACGATGGTAAACGGTTGGAAGATGTATCATGTGGAGCATTCGGATATATTATTTTCCTGAATTACCGCTGGGTGTGAATTGTGCTAAAAATACCATATCTTCTCTGAAAAGCGTTCCGTACATTAAACCTTTGCCGTTATCTGGTCGGCAAAACTCCGAACTTCCTTAACTTCTCCTTAAACTTAATTTTTTAAGAATGATTTCAGTGCTGTTCCCAACAGCAGCAGCCATAAGCCCGCCCAGCCCACCGACTCTATACACGATGCGATTGACCTGGCTAGAGTTTGTTTTTTCCAGCTCGAAAGCCAACGGAGAGTGCCTAGACCCCCTGACAGCTAACCACTTCTTTCTTCTATCCTTTTCTTTTGGTATAGAATGAAATACCAGTTCGGGGTTCATCTTTCGGCTGTTGTTGCAGCCAACTGCACAATATATTGCAGGCATTACTGAGACCGTCGGTCGCAAAGATGGCGGCGCTAAGCTACAGTGACGTCATGTGACCCGAATGAATAGTGTAGTGTACTGTATGTTAGTGTAGTGTAGTATAGTGTAGTGTAGTTTAGTGTAGTGCACTGTAGTGTAGTATAGTGTAGTGTACTGTAGTATAGTGTAGTATACTGCAGTGTAGTATCTGGTGCTCATCATCTGGATCTGATGTAGTGTACTGTGTAGTTTACTCTAGTGTAGTGTAATGTACTGTAGTGTTATGTACTGTACTGTAGTGTGCTATAGTGTATTGTAGTATAGTGTACTGTAGTGCACTTCTCTCTAGTGCTCATCATCTGGATCTGATTTTAGGGCTCCTCAGACTCTGACCCGTCGCTGCCCAGCCGAGACCAGGAGATCCCCACCTTTGACGAGTGGACCAAGATCATGATGGAGACAGAGAAGAGTGAGTAGTGTTGAGACAAGTGAATAGTGTTGAGATGGAGAAGAGTGAGTAGTGTTAAGAAGAGTGAGTAGTGTTGAGACGAGTGAATAGTGTTGTGATGGAGAAGAGGGAGTAGTGTTAAGAAGAGTGAGTAGTGTTAAGAAGAGTGAGTAGTGTTAAGAAGAGTGAGTAGTGTTAAGAAGAGTGAGTAGTGTGAAGAAGAGAGAGTAGTGTTAAGAAGAGTGAGTAGTGTTGAGACGAGTGAATAGTGTTGTGATGGAGAAGAGGGAGTAGTGTTAAGAAGAGTGAGTAGTGTTAAGAAGAGTGAGTAGTGTTAAGAAGAGTGAGTAGTGTTAAGAAGAGTGAGTAGTGTGGAGAAGAGAGAGTAGTGTTAAGAAGAGTGAGTAGTGTTAAGAAGAGTGAGTAGTGTTAAGAAGAGTGAGTAGTGTTAAGAAGAGTGAGTAGTGTGGAGAAGAGAGAGTAGTGTTTAGAAGAGTGAGTAGTGTTGAGATGGAGAAGAGTGAGTAGTGTTGAGACGTGTTGAGATGGAGAAGAGTGAGTAGTGTTGAGATGGAGAAGAGTGAGTAGTGTTGAGACAGAGAAGAGTGAGTAGTGTTGAGACGTGTTGAGATGGAGAAGAGTGAGTAGTGTTGAGATGGAGAAGAGTGAGCAGTGTTGAGACAGAGAAGAGTGAGTAGTGTTGAGACGTGTTGAGATGGAGAAGAGTGAGTAGTGTTAAGAAGAGTGAGTAGTGTTAAGAAGAGTGAGTAGTGTGAAGAAGAGAGAGTAGTGTTAAGAAGAGTGAGTAGTGTTGAGACGAGTGAATAGTGTTGTGATGGAGAAGAGGGAGTAGTGTTAAGAAGAGTGAGTAGTGTTAAGAAGAGTGAGTAGTGTTAAGAAGAGTGAGTAGTGTTAAGAAGAGTGAGTAGTGTGGAGAAGAGAGAGTAGTGTTAAGAAGAGTGAGTAGTGTTAAGAAGAGTGAGTAGTGTTAAGAAGAGTGAGTAGTGTTAAGAAGAGTGAGTAGTGTGGAGAAGAGAGAGTAGTGTTTAGAAGAGTGAGTAGTGTTGAGATGGAGAAGAGTGAGTAGTGTTGAGACGTGTTGAGATGGAGAAGAGTGAGTAGTGTTGAGATGGAGAAGAGTGAGTAGTGTTGAGACAGAGAAGAGTGAGTAGTGTTGAGACGTGTTGAGATGGAGAAGAGTGAGTAGTGTTGAGATGGAGAAGAGTGAGTAGTGTTGAGACAGAGAAGAGTGAGTAGTGTTGAGACGTGTTGAGATGGAGAAGAGTGAGTAGTGTTGAGATGGAGAAGAGTGAGCAGTGTTGAGATGGAGAAGAGGTGAGTGGTGTTGAGACGGAGAAAAGTGAGCAGTGTTGAGATGGAGAAGAGTGAGTAGTGTTGAGACGGAGAAGAGGGAGTGGTGTTGAGATGGAGAAGAGTGAGCAGTGTTGAGATGGAGAAGAGGTGAGTGGTGTTGAGACGGAGAAAAGTGAGCAGTGTTGAGATGGAGAAGAGTGAGTAGTGTTGAGACGGAGAAGAGGGAGTGGTGTTGAGACGGAGAAGAGGGAGTGGTTTTGAGACGGAGATGAGTGAGCAGTGTTGAGATGGAGAAGAGGGAGTGGTGTTGAGACGGAGAAGAGGGAGTGGTGTTGAGACGGAAAAGAGTGAGTAGTGTTGAGACGGAGAAGAGTGAGTGGTGTTGAGACGGAGAAGAGTGAGTGGTGTTGAGAAGGAGAAGAGTGAGTAGTGTTGAGATGGAGAAGAGACGGAGAAGAGTGAGTAGGTTTTGAGATGGAGAAGAGTGAGTGGTGTTGAGAAGGAGAAGAGTGAGTAGTGTTGAGATGGAGAAGAGACAGAGAAGAGTGAGTAGTGTTGAGATGGAGAAGAGTGAGTGATGTTGAGACGGAGAAGAGTGAGTAGTGTTGAGATGTAGAAGAGTGAGTAGTGTTGAGATGTAGAAGAGTGAGTAGTGTTGAGACGGAGAAGAGTGAGTAATGTTGAGACGGAGAAGAGTGAGTAGTGTTGAGACGGAGAAGAGTGAGTAATGATGAGACGGAGAAGAGTGAGTAGTGATGAGACGGAGAAGAGTGAGTAGTGTTGAGACGGAGAAGAGTGAGTAATGTTGAGACGGAGAAGAGTGAGTAGTGTTGAGATGTAGAAGAGTGAGTAGTGTTGAGATGTAGAAAAGTGAGTAGTGTTGAGATGGAGAAGAGTGAGTAATGTTGAGACGGAGTAGAGTGAGTAGTGATGAGACGGAGAAGAGTGAGTAGTGATGAGACGGAGAAGAGTGAGTAGTGTTGAGACGGAGAAGAGTGAGTAATGTTGAGACGGAGTAGAGTGAGTAGTGATGAGATGTAGAAGAGTGAGTAGTGTTGAGACAGAGAAGAGTGAGTAATGTTGAGACGGAGAAGAGTGAGTAGTGTTGAGACGGAGAAGAGTGAGTAATGTTGAGACGGAGAAGAGTGAGTAATGTTGAGACGGAGTAGAGTGAGTAGTGATGAGACGGAGAAGAGTGAGTAATGTTGAGACGGAGAAGAGTGAGTAGTGTTGAGTAGTGTTGAGATGTAGAAGAGTGAGTAATGTTGAGACGGAGTAGAGTGAGCAGTGATGAGACGGAGAAGAGTGAGTAGTGATGAGACGGAGAAGAGTGAGTAGTGTTGAGACGGAGAAGAGTGAGTAGTGTTGAGTAGTGTTGAGATGTAGAAGAGTGAGTAATGTTGAGACGGAGTAGAGTGAGCAGTGATGAGACGGAGAAGAGTGAGTAGTGATGAGACGGAGAAGAGTGAGTAGTGTTGAGACGGAGAAGAGTGAGTAGTGTTGAGTAGTGTTGAGATGTAGAAGAGTGAGTAATGTTGAGACGGAGAAGAGTGAGTAGTGATGAGACGGAGAAGAGTGAGTAGTGTTGAGTAGTGTTGAGACGGAGAAGAGTGAGTAGTGTTGAGTAGTGTTGAGACGGAGAAGAGTGAGTAGTGTTGACACGGAGAAGAGTGAGTAGTGTTGAGACAGAGAAGATTGAGGAGTGTGAGTGTAGTGTTGAGTGTGTGTGTTCATTAGGTCAGGTGACTCCTCACGCTGGGTTAGGGTAGAGGAGTGAG